>CAWUFW010000610.1:2310000-2392500 GCA_963921515.1 Calotriton arnoldi
CTTGTTTGCCTACCAAGAGATTCCACACAGGGGAGATTGTTCAGTCCCTTCGAACATCTGTATGTGCGGGGTCCACTCACCTTAGTTGCATAAATTGCTGGTATATGTTCAAAGGTAGTCCTGCTCCAATTAGCCGCTTTATCATGACGGAAACACAACATGATTTATTCTGTAATGTCATGCATAGCACAGTTCCATAACGTATGATGTAAGCCTTGATGTGTAGTGATTGTATTGTCTAATGTTGAATGAGGAAATCAAGTCTTAAATATTGTTGAGTTTGTGTGTTTATATTGGGCTGTGTCGGAGTGAATGCAAAAATGTTTCAGTTGATGGACAGATGGATACATGACTGCAAGGAAGAGTGACTGAGTGCTTCTATAATGACTTATTTAGTGCCTAAAACCATCGATGTTACAAAAGGCACTTTCATTCATAAGCCACTGATTGTTAACAAAATTTGCCATGCTAAAGTAGCGTTGTCCTCCTATATCTTTGCCACCACAAATGCAAGGGACTGTATTAGTTGACTGCTCTAATTTTAGTTATGGGTGCTAGATTTCTTACATCTTAATTTTTTCAAATTAATGTTTGTCGACCTTTGTGGGGTAATGAATCAAATAAAAATGATATTAAATGGACTATTGAAGTGATTGGAGTGCCAGCAGTTCCAGCAGAATATTATGCTGGTGTTGTCTGTGCTGTACCTTATATGTGATAAATGGCATGTAAAGTTTTAACCCGTGACTTAACTGTTTTCTTGTGTTTTTCTTTCTTTTAGCTGTATTACTATCGAGTGTTGTCTTGGTATTATCGCAACGAGCACTTTTCAAGTTTTATACGTTCAGCCTTGCATTTCTTCTTGCTGCCACTTCGGTATCGGTGAATTATTACACTACTTTGCACTTGAACATCTACCATGCCTATTACAAAGAAGCATTTGGGCTAGACGTCGACCTCTCCAATGGACCCTCAGTGTGGATGGCACTTGCTATACTGCAGCTGTTCTTTGGAATTGGTTATGTGACGCTGCTCCAGCTACAGTCAAACTACTCCCATCTAATCATCCTCAATCTGTTGCTTCCTGTAACAGGTTTGATCCTTGGCTTAGCACCGCACCTACAACAGATTTTGGTTTTAATTTCAGCTCTTGTTTTGACATTACAGACTGCCATGTGCTTAATTCTGAAAATGAAAAAGTTCTACTACTCCACAAGGTACATTTATCTTCTGATAAAGCATATGTATCGTGTTTATGGATTACAGTTGTTGATTGAAGATACATGGAAAAGGATCCGTCTGCCAGATGTATTGCGAGTCTTCTGGTTAACTAGACTTGCTGCACAAGCTGTCATGTTGGTGTATGTGCTGAAGATAGCTGAAAATAGCACACCCTACTTAATATCGTGGAATGACTTTTGGGATGTGGTGTGCAATCTGATAATCAGTGGCTGCGATTCTACCTTAACTGTCATGGGGATGAGTGCTGTGATTTCATCAATAGCGCATTATTTGGGCTTGGGGATTTTGTCTTTTATTGGATCCACAGAAGAGGAGGACAAGAGACTAGGTTTTGTGGCACCTGTGCTGTTTTTTATTTTGGCTCTGCAGACTGGTTTGAGCGGGCTAAAACCAGAAGAACGGCTTGTTCGCTTAAGTCGAAACATGTGCCTTTTGTTAACTGCAATCTTGCATTTTGTCCATGGAATGACTGATCCTGTTTTGATGTCTCTTAGTGCCTCTCATGTGTCCTCATTTCGCAGACATTTCCCAGTGTTGTTGGTCTCCACTTGCCTTTTTGTTCTTCCAATTTTTCTCAGCTATGTGCTGTGGCATTACTATGCACTAAATACGTGGTTGTTTGCGGTGACAGCATTTTGTGTTGAACTGTGTCTGAAAGTAATTGTTTCTCTAACTGTCTACACATTATTCATGGTTGATGGGTACTATAACGTGCTTTGGGAGAAGCTTGATGATTATGTTTATTATGTACGTTCAACTGGCAATATTATTGAGTTTGTATTTGGGGTAATCATGTTTGGTAATGGAGCCTACACAATGATGTTTGAGTCCGGTAGTAAGATCAGAGCTTGTATGATGTGTCTGCATGCTTACTTCAACATCTACTTGCAAGCAAAGAATGGATGGAAGACTTTTATGAATCGTAGGACTGCGGTTAAAAAAATTAACTCTCTTCCTGAAGTAAAGGGAACACAACTAAGTGAAATAGATGATGTGTGTGCCATATGTTACCATGAGTTCCAAACAGCAGCTCGTGTTACTCCATGCCATCATTACTTTCATGCACTTTGCCTTCGAAAGTGGTTATATATTCAAGACACTTGCCCAATGTGCCACCAGAAAGTGTACATAGAGGATGACTCAAAGGAAGGTGCGCCTGTAGATAATCACCAGGAGATTGTTGTACAAGAACAGGAGAATGCACTGGCTGGTCAGGCTGGAGCTGCCGCCGCAGCAGAAAACGAATTAAATGCATTGAATGTAGACCATGATGACAGCACAGACTGTGATGAAGAGGATTGGACAGTTGAACCGCGCAGGACCACTGCTGAGGAAGAATATCTAAATGATACTGACTCGGGTGGGGATTAATGTTTTATAAAGCATTGAAGTATTTGTTCAAAAATTAGTAAAAGTTCTGCCTCATCAGTGTTGGGCTGAAAGCACAAAACAGTATATCAGAAGGTTGTGAATGATTGTGAACGGGCTGGGAATGGGTTTACTTTGTTGTGCCATTGTAAATATACCTCTTTCCTTACTGCTGGTCTCTTTTGTGACCACGAAATTTATGTACGTTATTGTACATGGAATAAAATGTTGATTTAATATACTGTTTTAATGCCAAAATTTGAAGTAATTAATTGAAACAGTTTATGCCAAAAGTGAGTGCATGCTAATTTGGTGTCAGATAATCCAAATTTATTAAAATATTCAAATGGTTCTAACGTACTACCACCTGTAAAGGAATACCGCTTTAAAATGCTTGCATTTTTTTCACTGAATTGTAAAGGCGGCGTACAGCCAGAGTTTTAAATCTGATTAAGTAAATGCTATCTTGCACATAACAGGAAACAACCTGATTGCACCATTTTGATAGTGTACTGCATGGTGTGAATTAGGAAATGTAGCTACATACAGCAGTAATACATTTAGATTGGTTGGCATTGTGTACGCAACAAGATTGTGGACGAATCTGCGAAGCTTGCGCACATCGCACCGATACCCTGCAGAAGTTATCTTTTGTATTCTTGGCTCCACAGGATTTCTTTCTACATATTTTAATACGTTGCTCGCTTGCTCTTGCTTTGAGATTTTGCACAATTCCATCCAACACCCCAGGAAGGTAATTATTTTAACAAAGTAATTCAGTTTAATATCTTACATCTTGTTGCAATGGTAGGATAATATATGATAATGAGTATGAACCTTTGAGGGGAATAGCTGGCTGAAATAATCAGGTTGAAGATTAATATAAACATCAGTGACTTGAGCAGGTGGCACACAATACAGTCTGTATTCTAGATGAGGCAAATATGATAAGAATTATTTTTTGCACTAAGATCTTTGTCCTTGCCTTCTCATTGGGAAATTATGATGTGCTGTAGGGTAAACAAAGACGAGTATAGTACAATTATTATGTGCAAGCTAATTTGTAATTTTCAATCCAGAATGTTCACGTATGGCTGCCAATAACTTCTTCTCACAGCTAATGGATGACAGTACACAGCCTCACAGGGAATACGTTGTTTGTCCTGTGTTGAACCCACTGATAGGCCCTCTTAAATGTTAGTTCCAAGTTTACTTACAAAGCTGGTGTTTCCATAAACTTGAATGGTTGGAAGAAATGAAAAAAACGACCTCATTAACTTCTCCAATTTGTATTCTCCACTATATAACAACATTGTTGTAAATTACTTTCAGACTGATGTATTATTTTAGAAGCCTGACCGATTTTGCTAGACATGCTCAATTTTGATTTTCTCCCAAACAACATAAAACCTTGTGTGTTTGTCTATGTACGCATGCCGTTATTGTGTGATCTGGAATGTAGTGTTTTCCTGAATACTGCCTTTTTACAGCATACTTACATTTTTCTAGTGTCTTAAACTGTTGCTAGACTATGTAAAACTGTGGACCTGTTTCACTTTTAATGCAACCGTATCAAGAGAACAAAGTACATTATATTCAGCTCATATCTCCAACTTAGCTTCTCAAGGAAACTGCAAAAAGTAATAGTTAAATTACAAAATCCAGAATTAATTTCTACATGCATCATCCATTCATAAGAACTGTGTTGCCCTGTTAGCCCACTACATCTTTAAAGTCTTGGACAAGGACCTCCATAACAAGGTTGGTCTACCTTTTAGATATCTTGGAAGCCTTTGACACAATCAAACATGTGACCCTCATCAAATGCATTGAACACCTTTGGTGTAATAAAAAAAGAACTGAACCAGAGACATCCCTTCATCTCAAAATCTAAATAACCTATTGAGTATGTCTACCTGACAACAAACACAAGGGTTCACACTTCCCCAGTTCTTTTCATCATATACCTAAACTCCATGTTATATCTTTAATGAAATGAGCATATATTTTGTTTTTAGATCTCGTATAGGCAGCACATGCGCTGCCTCTCCGAGGCATCAAGTAATCAGTATTAGTAGTGAAACTCCACCCATTGTGTTTCTCTTTGTTTTGTCGCTTGCCATTGGTGAAATCTGGCATTGCTCTTCTTATCTCGCTCATTGTTGGCTAGTGGTCCCATACGTCACTTCCGTTTCTGAAGGAAGCAGCATTGACCAACTACAGTTAACTTACGCTGCAGGGCGGTATCTTTTAGTGTAGGGACTACTTCGTTGTTTTTTTGCCATGCCGCTTTCCTCGGTGTTGTCACCCACCACCACCTGCCACTCGCTCCTTGTTTTAAAAAGTTGCATTATGGCCGTTGCTGCTTCCACTCTCTGACACGAATGCAGCCATTTCCATAAGCAGACGGTGAATGGGCACGTACTTTACGCCTAGCCTCTCGTCTTACAATGTGGCATTTATGTAAGTGGAGCTTCATATTGTTTTTTTTAGCAGTTTTATTTAGCGCAAACTCGACTTGTATGAGAGCGCTTTACATGGGCACCCGTTGAATTACAGACACATATTAATTTTACAGGCACAGGGTGATTATGGGATTTGCCCAGGATCACAGCATGCTTGAGCGTATCTGCCGTTAGGCTGGATGCGAACACTGGTAAGGGAGGAGGAAGGAGCCGTGAACGTCCTGGGGGAGTGAGTGAGCTAGTTAAGCAGTCATCCAAATAATCACTCTAGACAGGGGAAGCACGCACTGAGGAGGTCATCCGTGCTTATTGTCGCCCACTCCAGCTCTACCCCACATCCATATCACCTCCTCACGGAAAGAGGGCTATGCTGTGCAGCGAGGTCACTGTGTGTCGAGCAGAGGCAGCCTCAGGTTCTTGTTATTGTCAGCATTCTGGTTTTGCTGTACTTGTTTTTCTTGCAGTAAACCTTGCTGCATTAGCAGTGATTGATTTTGAGTGCAAATTGTCCCAGAGTCTATTTTAGAGGGGCAACACCGGCTTTTGGAGATTAACTGGGGAGTCTGTACATATTAATGAACCCGGGAGATATACTAAAGTTTTGGTAACTTAGTTGTGTGTGTCTGAAAACGTCTTTGTTATTTTCTGTTAGACACCTGCGGTTGTTATACATTGATTTAAAAAAAAAAAAAAAAAAGCGCTTCCCGGGCATCATTTTTCCCGTTCTAGGGGCGACTAAACGGCATTTAATGTGAAAAACAAATGTTGACTTCTTTCTTGGAGGAGGGGTGCTTGCCTGCAACTCTTTCCGAGTTGCTGCAGGACAGCCGTGTGCAGTATGAGGCATTTCTATAGGCATGAAAAAATAAAAGAAGAAAACAATTTCTAACGCGAAACATGCAAAATGTTTACACTGGATTCATCATCATATGTAATGTTAGGAAAGAGGGTGTAAATTGCTGTTCCGTTTTATCATAAGTAAACGCGATACCACAGAAATATGTGTGAACCAGCTAATGCTAATAGCAAGCTTGGCCTGCGCACTTTAATCAAAGCTTTGAGTCACCTACCTTGTGTGTAACCTCGAAGTCAGAAGCTGAGGGATGGGGCTATGGTGCACTAACTGTTAGTTTTCTCTGGGTGCTGGGCTAACTCATCCTTTCATCATTCTGAGCTCAGTAAATTGTAACCACCGAGTCTGATGACCACATCTTAAATTAAAACACCTGAGGGCATTGTGTGCGGTATATGAATGGTGTACGTTAAAAACTGCTGTTATTAGCTATTCTACACAATGGCATTGTGTGGGTAGCTTAAAACAGACCTTATGTCCGTGAAGTATTTCACTTGAAACATTTACAAAGACAGTCCCAGGACTATTCTGGTTACAGATGTCGAATTTTTTCTACTTTTAAAACTTACATACACATACTATTCAAAGTCAAAAGTAATATTGTGCTCGGAAAACAAACGTTTATGGCAGTTGTTTGTTTGTGTTCCTTTTGACATCAAAAAGGAAAACCTTTAAAATGCAAGTTTAATGCTCTTGACCAGACATCTGTTTGATACTTATAAAAAAAAATATGACTTTTAAGGCCCACTTGAGCGTTCAAGTGTGAGTGGATAACAAATCTGGTTTAAAATGCAACTGTTTATCAGAAAATGCAGAGCACATTTTTGCAATAATTTGTTTAAAATCTTTTTTTTGCTATTTACATTAAACACTTTGCATTGGTTGGTGCAGCCACGGTAGTGCATTTTCTCAAATGTTAAAATATTTTTTTCTCTTTCCTTCACAAGACCTACTTTATAAGTGAATTTGTGGGTGGCTTATATTTAGGGGAAATTGACTAAGTTATTTTTGAGTTTACTTACAAACTGCATATACATCATCTGAGGGTAGCAATGAAAATGCATCCCTCTAAAAAAGGCTAAAATAAAGTATAGAATTGCGTCAGCTGTTTGGTGTCACCGATCTGAACTCATCATCTGATTGGCTGAAGTCTGTTGATCGTTTTTGCAGCAGCTGCCATTTTGGATCTGCCCATATTCCTATGCTCAGTGGGGACTATGTAACGATGCAATGCACACAGTCCAAATGAGCCTCGACTGCATCATACACAAACCCCATAGATGGCTTACTTAAAATGTCATGCAATTACCAGAGTACGCTTTTATAAGTTGAAGTTATTGGTTTACTACTTAGGTTACATAGTAACCTACAATAATTGAAAGGTGAAAATTTGCCTAAAATACTTCAGTTGAATGGCTATTATGATTAGCATCCAAAATATTATCAGGAAATAATAAAAACCTCTAATCTCCGCAGTGGCAAGATGCCATATGAAGGGCCTGCAAAGGCTAATGGTGGTACAGAAGGAGACTGCATATATGGCTGCAGAGTACAATTTGAGACTCTACACTCTTTATACACAGAGCACAGCCTGCATGTACTGCACATGGGGTGGTGTCCTGTGTCACCTGTATACATTAACGTCCCCGATTATGTGAGTCCCTGATGTTTTGCAAGGTCACAAGTGCAATGGGGTGAAGTTGTAGGTGCACTGGTTACCATACCTGCAGAATTTCAGCAGTCTTGATTTGCAAACTTAACTTTCATTGCACTGAAGTTTTTCAAGGAACATGCAACCAACTATGGCTTTAGTGCAGGCTTCTCCAACAAGTAGCTTGTGAGCCAGTGGTAGCTCTCCACCTACCTGCAAGTATCTTTCCTCTAAGCAGCCCAGCCTACTAAATTAGCAGCTTTTACTTTACTGAATTCATATATGCATAATAAAATTGAATGCGTGTTCAAGACTAAAATGTGTGTATTTTCAGAACTCGTAAACTGACATTTGGAGAAAAATGGCTCAAATTCCAAAATATATTTAGAGTTGGTATTTGAGTGATAAATCATGTGTCATTGGGCACATTTGCAATGCAATAGGTCTCGCATTTTAGAAACTTTGACCTATTGCAAATGACAATGCCTTTTATCATTGCAGGTATTTAAACACACACATAAAAGGCATTGCTATTTACAATGCCAATAGCTCAAAATCTCGCAATTGCGAGACCTATTGCATTGCAAATGCTTGTTAACAAATGTACTACAACTGCATGGATGACACATTAATTATAATTTTTAATAGCCCTTGAGCCCAAATGTAATCCCCTGATTTCCTCTCTGAAATAATTTGATAGATGTTGGAAAACTTCTCAAACTTAACCCTGATAAAACTGAAATTATGATTTTTGGAAACAAATCAATAATGAATAATGGCCACCACATATGAGCCAAGGCTGGACTCTGCATCTCAACACTTTACATCTTCAAGTGATCAAAGTGGTGGAAAGTTCTTTCTCTAACCTGGGATCTTCCTGTCCCCATTCTTGGTCTTCCCACAGCAAGTCACTGTAGTATTGCCCCTTGGTCTCTCAAGACTAAATTGCGCCAGGTAAAACCCACCACACTGGCCTTAAAATGTTTTTATTTGATGTCAGTCTCTTTCAAATCATCATATACAGTATCACCCAACGAGCCATTCTTTCCAAATATAGAGTTTAACTAGGTAGGCAAGCAAGCCTTTTTTTAGGTCTCGCTTACGCAGCAATCCTCTCAATCAATAGCCTTTTAACATACCTCTCACCTTCTCTCCTACTCTTTGTATTTTCCTTTATTCCGCTTCTGTTGCAGCCTCCTTTTTTGATGTGTCCCTCGTTTCCACTGCTTTCGTGTTCTCCCATGTCCGTGTTTACCTCTTATGTGCTCAGCTTTTCCTACACCCCCATACACATAACTGTAACGGGGTGCATTTCGGCAACTTTGGCCAAAGGACCTCCAACAGTGGAATTCAAATTTTAAGAGTTGACGGGGCTGCCCACGAGGCTTTGAGATGAGGAGGGTGCCCAGGCAATACAAGCATTTGCAATGCAATAGGTCTCGCATTTATGCGAGTTTGAGCTATTGACATTGCAAATAACAATGCCTTTTATTTTTGTTTTCGTTTTAAAAACATAAATAAAAGGCATTGTCATTTACAATGCCATTAGCTTAAACTCGGGTAACTGCGAGACCTATTGCATTGCAAATGCTTGTTACTCAAAGTTGCCAGGCTTTGTACCTTTTCCCCCAAACGTTTTTGCAACATATACTGACCTTTTGCTTTCTGCACATCACCTGCATTCTGTCCTATCCCTTCATCCTCCTATAAATGTCCAAAGTCCACACCTCACGTCAGGGAGAGACTGACCTGTGTACAGACATGAAACTTGTTTGTTCTTGAAGGTTCATTCCATCCTTGTAATAAGACAACTCCGTAAAGCAGTCAAGCACCATGACATAGCTGGACAATCCAGAGCAGTATTTAAACCAAACAATCTTTGAAGAAATACTAAGTTTTTCCAGCCCTTCATGTTGCAGAATCCATATGCTACAGGCAACAGTGACCTAGCAATCAAGCTAAGAAACACCGCCAATCACTCGAATACCTTTCTTCAAGCAAGTAGATTGAGATCTTGGATTTCCTTTATTTAGTAATGGTAATGAACATGAAACGGCAACCAGTACCTCTGAGCTTTACCCTTTTGCATATTCTTAATGGGAGGAAATTCATACCGCTTCAGTTGCAAATCATTAAAGCTCGTACTCTTCCCTCTCTCAGCTACTTTTCTATCTCCAACAAAATGTAGCTGTCCCTTCACTCCCACTAACGTATCTTTGAAGTACCAAAAAAAGCATACCTCCACCTGAGACCTACTTGTCAATGATATAACTTCAGAGACCGAAGCAGCAGAGCTGTATGGAATAACAACAAATCCTAGTACAATGGGCATCCTCTCAGAAAATTATTAAGCTACACACTTTATATTATTGTAAATATCAGAATTGCAACTCTGCAGTAAGAATGATTTCTGATGCAGATTATGCTCCCTTAGAATTTCTGTCGGTGCCAGCCTATGGCTGTAAAATGTTTCAGCTGGACTAGCTTGCTGGTAAGCGACACCCTATACCTGTGCAGGGGCTGTATGTTCTGGAGTGACGGAGCAGAGCTGCCTATATACACCACCCCTGCATGCTTATGTCATTTCCTTTTAATCCATACCCTTTGGTGTGGATCAAGAGCTTTAATCTCTTGCTAATTTACTCACTTCCACATTTTTTCCACAGTTTGCTAGGGAATAATTCCCCCACTGAAGAGGACAGGATTCGAGCCATGCCAAGACTGCATGAAACAGATGTCTGTCACGGATCTGCTTGAGGGCTGTCTCTGTGGCTTGGTTTCAGCGTGCAACCCTTTTTAGTCCGACAATCGTGCCCTCATGTAGCCAAAGACCATCTGAGACCAGGAGGTGAAACTTTCTCGCCGAGTACAAAATGAGGTCACAGTAGAAGCACTGGTTTTGCTCCAAGTCTCTGGGCCATTCCTGTGAAAAGTCTGCATTCTTCTAGTAAGTAGAATTCAAAGTCCACCCAAGCATAAGGAGATGAAGCATGTCTCATCTCCATCCCCCCACTAGAAGTCAAGTGAAAAGGTGTCGAGATAAAGATCACACTCCTTCACAGAATCTGAACCAGTTTCACAACTCCTCCTGTCGGTCTCGGAGTTCCCCAGGCTGTTGTTGATCCCATGGCAGATATAGGCCTTCAAAGAGGCCATGCTGCAGAATTTGGTGCTCTTACAGCTCCCTCTGACACATCTTCAGGCCACATAGGCCTCTCGGTTGGACTACTGCCGGCAGGTCTGCTCCCTTGGACCTGTTACCTGGTTTCTACCGACTTAGTATAGAACTCTATACCGGCATCTAGATCTATGCCTTTTCCTTCTGTGCCTATATATTTCAAATAGAACAAGGGAAGCCGCAAGGTAGATAAGGACCTTGGGTATCAATTAGTTATAGAAACAAAGGTCCTTAAAGAACATAGTACAATTGTAATAAATATAGACTAGAATCGGTGCTATATTCAAGAAGTCCAGCCGGACAGTAAATTTAATGAATCCCAAATTTTTTTTTAGAAAAATTCAAAAGCACAGTAATAGAGTGGGACACAGTCTCTGCGTCCTACAAAACACAAAACAATTACAAATGGACAAAAACATTTCAGGCAAAACAAAAAGTAGCTTATGGCCAATACGACTGATTGGGGCAAGCTTTCAATTTAACAGATACTGCACTGGTATTAACACATTGGATTAACATGCAGACTGTCTAAACAAGTCGCTGGGGGTCACGTAACTAGTTAGCATGGAGGAGTCTCGTTCGTTATCGGAATTAACCAAACAAATCGCTCCACCAACTAAGAACGGCCATGCACCACTTGTTTAGACAGTCTGCATGTTAATCCAATGTGTTAATACCAGTGCAGTATCTGTCAAATTGAAAGCTTGCCCCTATCAGTCGTATTGGCCATAAGCTACTTTTTGTTTTGCCTGAAATGTTTTTGTCCATTTGTAATTGTTTTGTGTTTTTGTAGGACGCAGGACTGTGTCCCACTCTATTATTGTGCTTTTGAATTTTTCTAAAAAATATTTTTTTGATTCATTAAATTTACTGTCCGGCTGGACATCTTGAATATAGCACTGATTCTAGTCTATATTTATTACAATTGTACTATGTTCTTTAAGGACCTTTGTTCCTTTTCCTTCTGTGCCTGCACAGACTCCACTGGGGATGTTAAAGATTCAGCCTCAATGCCAATAATGGACCCAGCCCCAATGTTGTCCCAATTTTGACAGTTACTCTGAGATCACAAATGCACAATCAACTGTAGTTCATCCTCACTCTGATCTGAGACCTCTGCCTCAAAAACCTTATCTGCAAAGCATCAATGCAGTATTTGGCTCCAACTTTGACCCAGGCTAGTCCAAGAGTCGTCCTATGTTCTGCAAGACACTTTTATGTCAGATAACTAACTTTCACAATAATGAAGCACTATATCTGGACTTACAAAAAGCCAGTGGGTTAGGTCCATCCCCTGAAACTGTGCTAGATTCGCCACACCGGCTGCCTACCGAGGAGAGTGAATCATTTGCAGTGGTTGTTCAAAGGGCAGTTGAGGCACTGGAGCTACAGTTGCCAGCCATTGAGAGAATATCAAAATGTGCTGACTCTAATTTCATTACAAGACCGGAGGCTACCATTATGCATATACTTTTATTTGCTGCCCAAACATGCAGCCCTTTAAAGAATATTAATGCATCATAAACATAAAGAATGTTCGTGAACAAGTATAACTATCCAGTGCACAGGGCTGTCTTCCTCTTTTGTTAGCTGCTCACAAGATAAGTATACCACGCTGTTGTTTTCCATACTCTTATTGATTACAACTGTTATGCTATCAATAATTTACAGTTTTACTTGACTAATATTTGATTGTACTATGTTATTAGCCTTAATCTATATTTGTGTTATGTGAAACGCTATGTTATTAGCCTTAATCTATATTTGTTTTGTGAAAAGCTTCCTCAAGCATTTTTTTCCAGGTTTACAGATTATCGTGCCTTGCACGCGATTGTTGCGAGTTACAGGTTTGTTCCTCTTACTTATTTTTAGCCTTCCAATGTATGGTCGGCTTACTTTGATTTCATAGATTTGGCCGCTCATGGCCACTCAATTTTAGGGTAAATACCCTCTCCTTGTGCCTTTACGCAATTGGGAAATACCCCCGCTTACGAGGTGAGGCGCGACTTCACAGATGCCTCACCTCGCTCCCTTTTCACAAATCGAGCACATTCAAGAAAAATAACTCACCCCGCTGACGCGTGCTCTCTCAGCAACACGTGTGGAGTCTCCAAGCAGAGGCCTGACCCACAACGTCAGCTGAGGAAGTCCTTCCTCTTTGCCGACGCCCTTCTCCTCCAGCGTAGCCATGGCAACCGCTCTCAACAAGCTGTAATGGCTGCGATGGAGGAAACTGTGACACGGATCGATCGGCTCCCTTTTAGGCTTATATTTAAGCCTTCTTCGATCCTCTGGCACCACCTTGTGGCCTTTTATGGTACATTTTTACCGAATTTCTTCCCTGAAAGAAACTAATTCATTACAATCCTTCACAAATAAGGATTTATACTCCGTCTAAATATTTGATATAATTTAAACCTTATTAACTTAATGAAGATTAATAACTCCCAGAACCAGGGAGAATCGGGCATTTTGGGGGACAATATTAAAACATTTTTACAAGAGTAGCTTAAAGCCTCCCTTAAAGAGGCAGTAGATGCAGCATTATCTAAAAGAAAGAGGGGATCACCCTCTGAGGACAATTATTTTTCACACTCTGACGAGGATTTACCCTCTACCTCCCTGCCTAAAAGGGAAAAGTTGCTCATAAAAGCAAACTCCTATCTAAAGCTCTTGAACCGGCTTATACTACTGGTAGCCCTTGTGCTACAGTAGATTCAGGTGCTCGCTGCAGCACAAGAGAGAATGGCCACCTTAACGGGGCACAGAGAAAGGTAGCCCATGGCGGCACACTAAGAACGAGTGACTTTAATGGCACAATAGATCAAGAAAATACTATGTCATCAGCAGACAACACTTTTGATAACGATTTAGACAAATTTATTTTTGACACACAAGATAAATTCGATCTGCTAGATGATTTGGATGAGGATATTGACCAACCCTCTATTTCCCAGGGAATTAAAGACCCCTTTTGGGAAGAGATGTTTAACCCCACCACCATTAAGCACCCACTCACCGCGGATTGGCCGCTAGAACACGTCTCCCACTTCTTAAGTCTCTGGGTCAAAAAAAACCTCTAAGGACACACGCAACCTCCTTAAAAGCGAGTGTCCAAGACCCTCCACGGAGGACAATCGGGGTACCTATATGAAATATAATCTGGGTATATTGGGGTACCTATATGAAATATAACACCCACTCCTCATCCGACTGGACGACATTACTAAATTCTAGCGTACTACCAAGGCGTCTAGAGGTTTGTACGCAACAATTAATAAAAACATTGTTAAGAGAAATTAAAAAGCCTTATAAAACCCTTTAAAAAGTGTTCTACAAAAAATCATTCAAGTAGTGGCTCTAAAGTGTCTGTTTATATAGTCCGAACAACTACAAGTATTAGAAAGCCATGCAGGTCAAAAGGGTTCAATTTGGAATTTCGAAAAAATTAAAAGCCAAATCTTCCCAGCGTGCGACATGCCAAATGTTTGTGTCCTTGCTGGTAGACGCAACATTGCTGCTGTTTGCATGTAACAATACATTTTGTTAAAATCTGACGTGTCCTCTAGCATTTCAGTGCTAGAAAATGCGGCAGATTGTTCCAAATCAGACAATAAGTTATTAACAGTTTCAAAATCCCAAGCATCAGAAAATGTACTGGAGGTAATGATATCGCTCAATGAAATTTTAAACAAATGTGGAATTTTTAAAAGCTCGGTCGGTCCAAATATATCATAATTTACTTTGTCCCACACTATACCATCCGGTATAGGAACTGCTGAAATGTTCACGAAGGACAAGTCTTTGTTCACGATGAGATGAAACATGAGGTTTTAAAATTAAGTTCACTTTTGACGTTGCAGAGCTCTGTTGAAGATAAGTTCCATTGATGAGCAAGTGGAAAGTTATTACTAATCCTAGCCAGAAAATAAAAAATAAAATACCGGTGATTATCCAAAGTTCTAGCCAAGGTGATACTAAATAAGTTTATCTAAGAAAGTTAAAAAGGTCTTTGATCCGTTGTTTGCAAGAAATTTGGGCTGGCGTCATTTCAGGTTCACTTTGATCCAATGAAAAGGTATCGAAGTCGATGAAATAACCAGATACAGTTCGATCTATCTTTGGTAGCTCTGCAGGTTTTGTTGAACTTGTGGATTGCTCTTGTTGAGGCATGTTGACGTAGACCTCTTTATTAGCTTGAATTGAAATTTGTCTTTCACTTTGATTTTGAGAGTTTGTGTCAAAGGGAACTAGTGCCATTGCGTTGTTATCGATTCCATTGCTTTGTAAAGATGACTCTTCAAATGTTATGAGTCATTCAGTTTGAACTTCCTGTATTGTAGCGAGAGGAGGACGTCGGCTGCTCAGAAGCCCACGAGGCCTACTATTCAGTATCGGCCACATAGTGCGGTTTTATCGGATCGATTGAGACAAATCTCTTTTCCGGCAAGAGGTGGTAGAAGTACAGTTCTTGATCCTTCTACGGCCAGGACAGGTACAGGCTTTCAATAGGATGGCCCGAATTCTTTTTTTGTCCACAATCTTTTCTCTGACCAGATCCCCAACTTTAGGAATCCAGGCAGGTCTTGCCATGGCTGACTTGACTTCCCCAGTGGCGGTTGTTTTTGTCTCGACGTTACTTAAGGAGGCTCTGGATTCATTCAAATCCTGTAAAACAGCCAAACGTTTATTGATGTCAAACGGTTTTTCATCCTCCACTGTGCCTTCACAATCGAGATCAGGTACCCACATTCTTGTCCCAAACAGGACCTCGTAAGTGGTGGCACCCCCTAGAGAGCTTCTTGGCTGGTTATTAAGGGCTCGCTGGACCCCATATAGATGATTGACCCAACTACCACCTGAGCCTAATACCCTAGCTGTTAAAGATTGCTTTAAGTCCCGGTTTTTCCTCTCGACAACCGAGTTTCCCTCGGGATGGTACGGAGAGGAGTACCGCAATGCTACACCCAAACTTCCCATGGCTTCCTTGTAAGCCCTAGAGCTGAACGTGGGGCCACGGTCAGAATGTAATGTGCCAACTGCTATGTCCCTATGAAGACTCGCAAGTCTTTTATAACAGTTTGGGCGTCAGCCGAGCGCTGGGGCCAAACCCATAAGAATCTTGAACAGGAATCAACTGCAACCATGATATACTTGTAAGCCCCATCAGATTGTAAGGGGCCGCAGTGGTCCAGGTAAATGCACGCGAGTGGTCTGTCTGATATTAACAATTGTGTCTGCACTGGGCGAGCTACGGTGGACCCTTTTATCTGTTGACATATCGCACTTTAAGACGAAGTCTTTGGTCTACTTTGTTAACCCTGGCCACCAATAGCGTTGTTTCAGTAAATAAACTGTCGCCGTAACTCCTGCGTGTGCAGAACCCAGACCATTGTGTGCAGCCAAGATTAAACCTAACCTGCGATCCATGTTTGGTATTACTCTATCCCCACTCCAGGAATCTGAGCAAATGGAACGTTGTTTGCATCTAACTTGTAGGAGTACTTGAGTGGAAAACCTTTAGGTAGTGCTTTGCTGTTATTGCGTGAAGCAATCACAGCTACCATTGTGCTACTGTCGTTTTTGAACGGGTGATTGCAGCTACGGACGCAGGGCGTACTGCCGCCTTCGCGGCTTCATCAGCCAATGAATTCCCTTCAACGTGAACGCCATCACGTTGATGACTCAGTGTGTGTATCACGTGAGCCCTTGGTAGTTCGTTCTTTAACTCTGCTACCTGTTCCCATAGTTTCCTGTTTGATTGTGCCACCTTTTGAATCTCTGTACCCATTTTGTCCCCAATAGTGGAGGTATTCGTTGTACGACTGGACACAGTAAAAGAAATCACACACTATTAGTGTGGGGAATTCTGGATCCGTATTTATCAGTGCCAGTAGTAGTGCTTTTAATTCTGCCAACTGAGCCGTGCAGTCTCCTAGAGACTGCGTTTTTGTACAGCTTGGACGGAATTTGCCGTCCTGCATCCTACCTTTTACAATAGCGCATGCTGCACTGTATTGTTGCTTACTCCCTATGGCTGGTTGAGCAGACCATCAGTATTAATAAAGTATTCATGCTGATCTAGAGGCATTATTTCATTTGGTAGAGGATATTCTTGTTCATATTGCAGGAATGCTTGTGTTTTTAGACTAGGGTCATATCTGTATTCTACATCTGTTGCAGTGAGAGAATTAGCCCATTGTATCCATCTTGGATGTAACGCTTTTGCATTTGGGACGCTTGCCTTCGTGGCAGCCTCTAAGGCCGGTACTGGGGTCACAACAATTATTCGTTTCCCCTGAGCCAGTGCTCTTTCTCTCATTACAGCAGTCTGTACGGCTGTCAGAATTTTTTCTGTGGTTGTAAAACGCATTTCAGCGTTAGTGTACAAATGCGATTTATTTGCAATTGGTACTGTTTCACCTTCATTAAAGGTTAAGTAAGTGTACCCTGATTGACCTGCGACTACACGGATCACCAGGGTGCGTACGTTTACGTGTGTCTAAGTGTGTTGATGATATATCAGCTTGTAGGGAACAAAGGATATTTGTGTGTTCCTGTGTCCATTGTCTAACTGAAAAGTCAGGTCTTATTAGGTCGTAGAAAGGTTTTACTCTCTCTGCGTAATCCAAAATGTATGTTCTGCCAAAATGCAAAAATCCCAGAATGGACTGTACATTTTTTAATTATTTTGGAGGTTGTAGCAGTGCGCACTTTTCTAAAAAGTCGGCTGCTAGGCTTTTGCCGTCACTTGAAAGCTCATATCCCAAAAATCGGGCATTGAGGTGGGCTATTTTCGATTTTTTTAAATTAAATTTGTAGCCCTCAGAGGCGAAACCCAAAATTATGGTGCTCACCCTGCTCAAGTGTTCCTCTAAGTCATCATCCGTCAGATAAATATCATCTACATAGGATAATGCTTCTTCATCCAAATTCTGTAGTAACTCTGTTACCCTCCTTGAGAATAACCCCGGGCTGCTATTATACCCTTGGGGGAGTCGACAAAATTGACCCTGGGACCCTAGCGCTGAGAAGGCTGTCAAATATCTGCTTTCAGGCGCTATGTTTTGGCAGAAAAATCCATTTGAGATGTCTAATGTTTTGTATTTTTTCCGCACAATTTTATTCATTAATGCGGCACTGTGTGCATTCTGAACCGCAAATGTCTTTGTACATGAGTTCAGGTGTCTATAGTCTAAAACTAGACGATATGAATTGTCGGGTTTTATTACGGGAAACAAAGGATTATTCATTGATGAGGTGCATGGTTCAATTACACCTTGGTATTCAAGTTGATCTAAGATCTCCCTGACCTGTTTTTTAGCTTCGTGTTTTATGGGATACTGTGTTTGTGGAGTTCGGTTTGTTTTTATTGGAATTACTTGGTGGGGTGACTCTTCATCCCACCCTAAGTGGTTGCCGTATAATGCTGGAGCAAGGGCTACCGCCCACTCCTGCGCGTATGTATGTCTTAGGTGTGCGGGGACTAGGTCGGAGAAAGCTGAAAAAATTACAGTTTCCCCCTTTGGGCATTCCATAACAATATTAGGCGGCCAATCTTTTTCCGCTAATAGTATGTCATAGCCAGAAGTCAGGTTCTCCCAGAAGAGACCCTTAACTTGTCTGGGCTTGTCCCCCTCCATTTGGAGTGTTATTTCATGTAACTTGTGTGGGACACTCACCCTAGTATCAGGTGTTTCCACTGTGATGTAGTCACTCGACTACGCTGTCACCAGAAATTCCATCAGGTTCCGGCGAGCTATTGTTACTTCTGCCGCGCTTTCTAGCATCGTCAGAGCCCATTCCCCGTTCAGTAGCGGAGTCCTCCGAATTCTGGGCATGTCTAACTTTGAGACCTGCTACCTTCTTCTTTTTAAATTGAGGTTTTGCTTTTGGTTTTTCTTCTTTCTTTGAAGCGTAGTCTGAAGTGTGTTGCTTGTCTCTGGACTTTGTACGCTCTTCTTGTTTTTGTTCTGCCCGTCCTTCCCTCTGAGTTTTTTGATGAACCCTTAAAGGAACGAGACGTGTATCAGTGTCCTGATACCTGTCCGGTTTTTTAATGTTATCTCTATTCCTAAGATTATATCTCCTTTCTGGGGGCTCCTGCTTAGGAGACCTTCCCCTGGAGTGAGATCTGTTCTTTTGTTGTTTATTATTGTCCCATTTCTTCTTTGAAGAAGCTGGTGTTTGCTTTGCCTGTTCTTTATCTGAACTCCCCATTAGTTGGGGTTTTACAGGTCTAGCTCCCAGACTGTCTCTACCTAACTCTGCTTAAGCAGTTTCAATTATTTTAGGAAGTTCTGTCTCCTGTTGTAATGGAGTGAACTCTCTCAGGCGTTGGCGTATTGCCACTGATGCTGCTTCCCCTTTAATATTTGCCAATATTACCGCAGATAGCTGGGCAAAGTTATTTAGCAACTTCATCCCCAAGTTTAGAGCAGGCTCTGCTCCGTACTCGTTCAGTATTTGTCTTAATACATCTGGTATTACCGCTAAAGAAGGGATACCATGAGTCCTGGTATATATTGCAGCGAAGACTGTGCCCCAAAAGGTACAATCCTCTATAGAGGGAGCTATCCCCATTGGCAAGCAAATAGTAAGTATTCTATGCTTTTCCTTAGGACCAGTGTGTGGAAACATTGCCTCCAGCTGTTATTTTTTGTGCTATCCAGAAGGGCATTTATTCACATTTAGTGGGCATTTTACCCATCACTGTGTGCAGTGTCTGTGGTGTAATTTTTGTTGTAGGAGTTTGGACTGGTCCTGCTTGTGTAGCCGGTGTGGGCTGAAGTGTGATTGTTCTTAACACAAACTCTGTCATGTTTCTGTAAAGTCTTATTAATTCTTTATGCTGCCCAAGTAAGTCTCCTCCTGGCATTGTGTCAACGTCAGGATGTGGTGTGTGTGCCGCTAAACTGGCCATGTTGCTCCGTCTCTTCTGAGCGGACCGAGTCTTACTCTATTTCTTGTATGGGGAGGGCGCCTTAAACCAGTAGAGGTGTTCTTCGTAAGTGAGTGGAATTTCAATGTCCTCATATGGACTATACTCATTTGGTATATCATCTTTTACATAGTAGTGAAATGGTTTTGTTTGTGCATTTGCCTGCGGGAATTTAATCCATGAATAGAATACCTCTGTTCTATATGATTCGTGTGCCTCAATGACGAAAGTCACTTGCCCACCCCTAATTGTAACACCATATGCTACTAGTTTTAGGGTGACGGCATTTCTAACATTATCTGCCATGTATATTGCATCTGCATCGTCTTCTTCGGCTGAGAAGTTTAGTGCATTTCCTTCATCTACGTCTCTCTGTTCAGTCATTATTTTTTAGAAAGGAGAGCGTTTCAAGGGAACTGAGATCAGGTGTTATGCACAATTAGGAACACTGTATCCTTCAAGCTTGATTAAACCAACAGCCAATACATAGGAATTTTCCTACTCCGCTGCGGCGGATTTTGTTCCCTCCCACTCCAGACGTCTCTGGGGAAATGTGAGTAGGGGTCTCTGAGAATAGCACGACTGAACTACTCAGATTTGACTGTTAAATAAGTGCCAATACCAACGTTGGTGACGCCATGTCGTGTGGTTCCTATAGGACCTATATAGGATCTGCGCGTTTAGACAACATACACTGCGGAACTGGTGTCCAGACTGTTTCCAGACACCCCCACCGGGTATGTTGGCCTGTGTACCAGCTATCTCGCAATGCCACTATAACCTCCTCTTACCAAGGAGAGAATAGTTCTTGGCAACTATCGAACATGACAACCCTAATCCTCAGGACCGTGGAAACAGTAACTTACTTTTCGCTCAGTCACTCGTGCTCACTTGTTCTCAGAGAGATGCACAGAATAAACGGTTGGGACGTTTTCAATAAGTATTTATTGAACAGTCGTTATTCTAGTGTAAAATAAGTGTACTGAAATCACCAGTAGACAGTAGCATATATAAATGAGTAGCAGCACTAAGAAAGTAAACAGATGGTAGGTTTCTACCATTTTGCTAAAATCATAAATATAGGCGAGTATATAAAATACATGGCAATACTATGATGCACCCTAACTAGATGTACCTAAGTGTACCTAGCATGCGAGTAGGTGTAAAGCCAAGAATCCCTCTATGATGAAGCCAACCCCATTACCTGATGTGAGACTGCAGGACCCCGTTCTGGTCTTGAGCTGAACACCCCGCAAGGGATTTCAGACCACTGAGAGCTGGAGTATCTGCATGCAGGAACCTCAGCGTCTCACGTCAGTGTGTCGACATGGAAGTCGTGATCTCTCCCTATCTCAGCAAGATGTGGTGTTTATATACCCTAAGGTATCCCCAGGGGTCCTACCTTGCTGTGCCAGTGTCTGACTTAGGATGACGTCGGGAATATACAGTGATTATGCAGAGATGATGGTCCTGCTGTGATTCCAAGAAACTAAGAATCCTCATGCATAATTTATGAGGCCAGTGTCCAGGGAAAAACCCTACGTACTTATGTGTAGTATTGTAACTGGGTAAAAGGTCAGTCCTCCAAATCCGTTATGTATGTAGTATAGGAGGGAATGTAGGTGAAGGGTTATGATACCTAGACCTATATCGGGGTACCTATATGAACAGTGCATCACACCCAACTTGGACCCCGAGATCATAAGTTTCCTTTTCAAGTTTGGCAAAGATCCTAGGAAGGGCATAGAGAGGTGCCTGAAACAATCTCAGGATAAACTCCTAGATATCCTAGGTCCCCTCACGCATCTTGGACATGACCGAAGATGCCAGGGGTAAAAATATTCCAGTAAACATTGAATTACTAAGAGGTTGGGCGCAGAGGGCCTTATGCATGCTAGGTAACGCAAATGCCAACCTCATAATGGAAAGACGAAAAGCCGTCCTGATAAGAATTAACCCTAAACTGGCAGATCTTGCCTCCAAGGAAGATACTAACCATACCAATGGCCTCCTATTTGGAGAAAACTTCATTAAGTCCTTCGGCAAATATGTTTCGACCTTCACTGCCTTCAGCAAAGCACAGTACAATATGCGTAAGGTTTTTGGCTCACGCTCACTTTTTGGAAGGACTGACAGAAGGGGACCACCTGCCAGCAGTGGATCCTTCAGGTCCCAGTTCTATCAGCAAGAATACAGAAACCCCCAGTTCAATGGGAGAGGTTTCCGACAGAATTCTAACTTCTACCCTCCAAGGGGTAGGACCCCAAGAAACCACGGAGAAAGAGCAAGAGCCTCTACTCAAGGTTATCAAGGTGAGCACCTCTACTACTTCTTCGACTCTAAAAGTTGGGGGCAGACTAAGACTCTTTGCCCAGAATTGGGAATTGATAACTCACGACCCCTGGGTTTTAGAAACAGTTACCGGTTTCAAAATAGATTTTTGGCAAACACCCCATCAAATCAGGGACCCAAGAAATTACAATTAGAAGAAGAAAAGATGACCGTTATAGACATGGAGGTAACTCTGATATTAAGCAAAGGTGCTCTAGCAATAGTAGGCAAACTGGACACTACACAAGGTTTTGTAAGTACAATATTCCTGGTAAAGAAATAGGACAAGGGTTGACGGCCAGTCATAAATCTGAGATATCTGAACAGATTCTTGACTTAAAGACCTTTCAAGATGGAAGGTATTCACCTGTTGAGAGAGATCCTACAGTCGGGAGATTGGCTAGTAAAACTAGACC
Organism: Calotriton arnoldi; assembly: GCA_963921515.1. Lineage (NCBI taxonomy): Eukaryota > Metazoa > Chordata > Amphibia > Caudata > Salamandridae > Calotriton > Calotriton arnoldi. Next base: position 2,332,446 of record CAWUFW010000610.1, read on the forward strand.
TCAAAGATGCCTATTTCACGATTCACATGGACAAGGACAGCCAGAAATATCTCCGTTTCAGATGGAGGGGCATACTTTACCAATTCCTTTGCCTTCCATTTGGGCTGTCCTCGGCCCCGTGGTGTTTCACGAAGGTACTTTGTCCTGTGACATGATGAGTATGTCGTCTAGGTAAATGATTAATCTCACTCCCCTCTCTCTGAGTGACCACTGGACGGACTAGAGGTACAAAATCATTTACTTATGACTACGAATCTTCTGGAAAGCCTGGGTTTCTTTATAAATATGGAGAATTCAGTTCTGACTCCCACTCAAAAGGTAGAATTCCAAGGTTTTCAGGTAGATTCGGTCCTATCCCACCTGATTTTACCACACAAGAAAGTGGTAAAGATCAAGAAAGACGTGAGGTCAGTCTTATCCAAGGACACAATACTGCTCAGAGACCTTGCGAGGGTTTTGGGACTCCTTTCATCCTCCACCCAGGCCATATCTCCCGGCCCTTTGCACTACAGAGGTTTACAGAGACTAAAGACCTTAGGTCTAAGGAAAGGACTATGGTACGAAGACTTGATTCCCCTTTCACCAGCTGCACGAGAGGATTTAACTTGGTGGCTAAACAACCTCGGTGCATGGAACGGCAGGGCCATTTTCGGGAATATACTGGACTTTATAATAGAGTCTGATGCAAGCAACATAGGTTGGGGGTTCCGTTTAGGAGAAATAGAGACAGGGGGAAGATGGTCCCTGGAGGAACAGTCTCTTCATATAAATTGTTTGGAAATGCTGGCGGCCCTGAACTCTGTTATGAGCTTCAAGGACCTTCTAAAGAATTCAAACACTCTGATCCACTTAGACAACTTCACAGCAGTATCCTATAGAAACAGATTAGGAGGTGCGAAATCCAAAGTACTCAGACTTAGCACGACAAATTTGGTATTTTTGTTGGGAACACTAGATTATCCTAAGAGCAGAGTTTATTCCAGGGATTCAAAATGTAAGAGCAGACTGGAACTGGAGATTCCTGAGGGATTCCAGCGATTGGAAGTTACATCCAGAAGACTTCGCTCTGATTTAGGACCTATGGTGCCCAATCCAGATAGATCTCTTTGCGAGCAGATTAAACTTTCAGGTTCCAACCTACTTCAGCTGGAAACCAGACCCAGGGGCTGCAGCAATAGACTCTTCTCTTCAACCTTGGAGCAAAAATATAGCCTATGCATTCCCCCTTTCTCCTTAATCCAGAGAGTGCTGTGGAAAGTGAGAGTAGAGCCGAGCACTATCATTCTTGTGACTCCCTTCTGGAAATCCCAGGTTTGGTTCCCCAGAGTGATGGAACTGGCTATAGATGTCCCTCGTCTAGTTCCAGCATCCCTGGGCCTGCTTCAGGACCCAGAGGGAGAGAACACCCTTTAGTTTTAGAGGGGAAAATAAACCATCTTGTTTGGAGGATTTCAGGGGATCCAATAGATATTCAGACCTTTCAACAGAAGCTAAGAACTTATTGGATGAATCCTGGGCTCCAGGAACCAGGAAAAGATATAAGGGTGTGTGGAAAAAATGGTGCAGTTGGTGTCTGGAGAGGAGTTTGGATCCCGTGGAGGTCCCTGTTCAACAGATAGCGAACTATTTAGCAACCCTTTTTAACTCTGGTCTCTCTTCACCGAAACCTGGACCAACACCACCTCGGGACCGGACATCGCCATCCCCCAAGGATACAAGATCTCCAGGAAGGACCGCCCCACCCGCCCAGGAGGAGGAATCGCCATCGTCCACAAATCCAGCCTCCGCCTGAGCACACTCCCTGACGAGCCCACAGAACTGATGGAACACCTTCACTTCAAGATACTGGCCAGCCCCACCGCCACCCTCCGAGGAACCCTCATCTACCGACCCCCTGGACCCCGCGGACCCTTCGCCAACTCCATCACGGACATTATCTCCCCGCAGGCCATCGCATCCACCAACTACACCCTGCTGGGAGACCTCAACTTCCACCTCGACAACCAACTGGACCCCAACACCACATCCCTCCTGGACAACCTCCACAACATTGGACTGCGCCAGATCGTGACCGAGCCCACGCACTCAGCAGGACACACCCTCGACCCCCTCTTCACTACAGGAAACTCCATCACCTTCAGCCACACCACCGAACTCCCATGGACCGACCATCGTTGCGTCCACTTCACCTTCAGAACACCCACCATCCACAGACACCAGCACCTGCTCCACGAAGAAACTGGACCAAAATCACCGACGACCAGCTCACCTCCTCACTCAACAACTCCACCCCAACCATCGCGGAAAACGACGACCCCAACACCGCAGCCCGAACCCTGCATAGATGGATCTCGGACAGCACCAACACCATAGCCCCCTCAAGAAAAACAACAATACCCGCGCCAAGAAAGCCAGATGGTTTACCACCGAACTTCGAGAGTCCAGAAGAACATGCCGCCGCCTCGAAAAGGCCTGGAGGAACACCAAATCCACAGAAGCCCACGACAACTTCAGAGCCGCCACCAACGCCCACCATCAACTCATCAGAGAAACGAGGAAAAAGCGATTGAAGACAGAATCTCCACCCACGCGCACAACAGCAAGGAACTCTTCAGCATCATCAAGGAGTTCGCCCAACCCACTAGCGAGTCTACCGACTACCCTCCCTCACAAGACCTCTGCGACAAACTCAGCACCTTTTTCCACCACAAAATCAAGAGCATCTACGACAACTTCGACGAAGACAACCAACACACTGAACCCTCACCAACCACCCCCGACACCCGGAAACCAGTGATTGACGACTGGACAGCCCTCACCACTGAAGACACACTGAAGACAATGAAGTCAATCCACTCAGGGGCCCCCACGGACCCCTGCCCCCACCACATCTTCAACAGAGCCGCCGACACCATCGCACCCATGCTCTGCCATACCATCAACCGCTCCCTGGCGACCGCCTCGTTCCCCGACGACTGGAAACACGCCGAGGTCAACCCCCTCCTAAAGAAACCCTCAGCGGACCCCACCGACCTCAAAAACTACAGACCCATCTCCCTGCTCCCGTTCCCAGCGAAAGTCATCGAGAAAGCCATCAACAGCCAACTCGCCACATTCATTGAAGAACACAACATCCTCGACTCCTCCCAATCCGGCTTCAGAAAAAACCACAGTACGGAAACCGCCCTCCTCGCCGCAACAGACGACATCCGCACCCTACTGGACAAAGGAGAAACAGTAGCCCTCATCCTCCTCGACCTATCAGCGGCGTTCGACACAGTCTCCCACCGCACCCTAATACGCAGACTCCACAACGCAGGAATCCAGGACAAGGCCCTCGACTGGATCCGCTCCTTCCTCTCCGGCAGGACGCAGCGGGTCAGACTCCCCCTTTCCTCTCGGACCCCACACCTACCACCTGCGGAGTCCCCCAGGGCTCCTCCCTCAGCCCGACGCTCTTCAACGTCTACATGGCTCCACTCGCCCCCATCGTCAGAACCTACGGACTCAACATCGTGTCATACGCAGACGACACCCAGCTCATCCTCTCCCTATCCAACGAGCCCAACACCGCCAGACGCAACTTTTGAGAAGGCATGGAAGCCGTCGCCAAATGGATGAAAAACAGCTGTCTACAACTAAACACCAACAAAACAGAAGTACTCATCATGGGCCCAAACCCCGACACCTGGAACAACACCTGGTGGCCCCCGCCCTCGGAAGTCCGCCCACCCCCACAGACCACGCACGCAACCTGGGAATCATCCTGGACTCCGAGCTCAAAATGGACCGCCAGATCAACTCTGTCTCGTCTTCCTGCTTCCACACCCTCCGCCTCCTTCGTAAGACCTTCAAATGGATCCCCCTCGAACACAGAAAGACCGTCACTCACGCCCTGGTCACCAGCAGACTCGACTACGGCAACGCACTCTACGCCGGAATAAACAAAAACCTCACCCGCAAGCTACAGAACATCCAGAACGCTGCCGCAAGACTGGTCCTCAACCTGCCAAAACACTGCCATATCTCCCAGCACCTGCGCACACTCCACTGGCTCCCTGTCGAGGCGAGAATCACCTTCAAGATGCTCACGCACGGCCCTCCACGGCACCGGACCAGCATACCTGAACAGCCGACTCAAATTCCACGCACCCCGAAGAACCCTACGATCAGCCCAGCTCTCCTACGCCGTCGTCCCCCGCACCAGAAAGACCAGATCGGGAGGCCGCTCCTTCCCCTTCCTCGCGGCCAAAGCATGGAACGCCCTTCCGCTCCACCTCAGACAGACAACATCGCTCCCCATCTTCGCAAGAAACCTCAAAACCTGGCTCTTCGACAGACCCCCTCCTTGATGGATGGAACCTGCACCCCACCACCCCCCCACCCCTAGCGCCTTGAGACCCTTACGGGTGAGTAGTCGCGCTTTAACAAACCCCTGATTGATTGATTGATCTTATAGGACCATTAACTGTTACAGATCCACAATTTCATCTGGGCATGCTTTAGTGAATAATCTAGCAATAGGTAGCAACTCTCTTATCAAACGAGTAATGAAAGGGGTTAGACTTAAAAGACCCCCCAAAGCACGTTATGATTCCTTGTGGGATGTTGGTCTAATTTTCAAAGTTTTTGTATCTTGGCAAGATAATACCTTTTTATCTCTTAAACAGATTTCCATGAAATTGGCAACTTTACTTTGTCTAATTTCTTTCAAACGAGTTTCAGATATAAAGGTTCTTGAGTTATCGAACAGATCTTATTCTAATGAGGGCGTACATTTCGACATTCTGAAGAGAACAAAGCCTATGTCTGACTGTTTTCTATCCCTTTTTCAACGACTGAAAAATTGTGTGTGGTAAGATTCATGAAAGTTTATGATGACAAAATTGCACAATTTAGGAAGAATGGAGTTGATCAACTGCTTTGATCTTATGTTAAACCCCATAAACCGGTCTCTTCAGCAACCCTAACTAGATGGATACGTACCATGATGAGTGAAGCTATAGACCTGTCAAGATTTGGGGCCCACTCATCTAGAGGGGGCAATGTCTAGTAAGGTTTTCTGGTCCGAAGGATCTCTTTCGCAGATTCTTAGAACAGCTGATTGGTCTAACGCAAACACCTTTGCCAAATTTTACTTAAGACCAATAGAGCATATTAGCAATATAGCTCTCAGCAGCTTTGAACATGCATAATGGTAGCCTCTGGTCTTGTAATGAAATTACGATTCTCCAATTATTATGCAGAGAGAATCTTGATTTCATTAAAGACAAACGGAGGCTAACATTATCCCACCCTCCTCACCCTATGAGCAGAGAAGGGATACTAAGGTTTCTTTGAGTTTGTTAAGCTTGCTATACATGTAAGTTTATAATATGTTTATCATCCAGTGCTTTTTTCCCTTTACTTTATAATCCTCTCTTATTTTAGATAATTCTACCTAGGATTGAGATGTGCAACAAGATGGTTTTTCAAAACTTCTGCATTTCCTTAATACCAGAGATGGATTCCTTTTACCCTTGTTTGTTCGCAGTTTAAAGAGGAAGACAGCCCTGTGCACTGGATAGTTATACTTGTTCACGAACATTCTTTATGTTTATGATGTATTAATGTTCTTTAAAGGGCTACATGTTTGGGCAGCAAATAAAAGTATATGCATAATGTTAGCCTCTGTTTGTCTTTAATGAAATCAAGATTCTCTCTGCATAATAATTGAGAATCGTCATTTTTACACAGGATCCACTTCATCTGAGCCATTGCTACCTTTTGATGAACAGGCTTGCTGATGGCTACGTGGGCTAAACTATCTTCATGTCCACTATTCAGTTGAACCGTAGCTTGACGTCATACTTGCTGGTCCAGACATTTACATGAAACACCTGACACCGGAGAGCCTGGTTGCTGAAGCCTCAACAAGTAAGGTCAGCCAGGGTTTCTTTATGGCCAATTCCCTTGACATGGAATCTAAAGATTATCTATCTCTAGACCAGTCTCAATCCTCAGTCTTTGATCTCCATCCTCTAATCACTCATGCTTTGTGGTGTGCAAAGAGTGGTATTCTGCTCATGGTCCCAGAGTATCTCAGTGCTGCACTAGCCCAGACTATTTATAATGGCCATGATGCTACAATAATTTGTGCTGCTGCCTGGCCGCAACGGACTAATATTAGAGGTGTTGACACCAGTGTTGTGCTTATAAGGCTTGCCTGGATGATGTTAAACAGGTTTTCTGGTGATGTGCAAGTGTCTGTAAAGGATATGCCCTCTGATGGCTCCAGGGTATTTGGGTAGAAGACTGACTTGGTGCTGGAACGATCCAAAGACAGCCACACCACAATCACTTGACTTATCCATTCCAGTAAAACATTTACCCCACTAGTTCAAGACATTCAGCGGCTACTTCAAACTGTTAGCTTACAGATAATGTCAATCCTTTGAATGTTCAGCAGTCAAACGGCTCCTTTCTAGACTGTGTGACTCCTTTCTAGACTGTCCAACTCATCTGCCCTTGCTGCAGCACCTTCCAAGCCGCTTTGATTTTACAGTCAGTGACCCATGCTGTGCCAGTAGGGGCAAAATCTGAAATTTCGTCCTCGGTTGGAGAGCTATCACATCGGACAGATAAGTGTTACAAATCACCCAAATAGGTTCTGCCCTACCTTTTACTTCTACCCCTCCTACACCAGTATGCATTTCAGAAGATCACTCTGGAATTTTGAAGCAGTGGTCTGTGTTTTGCTCTACAAAAGTGCCATCAAATTGGTACTGGATTTGGAGAGAGGGATGTGCTGTTACTCTTGCTATTTCTCCTCCTGAAGAATGACCAAGACATCTGGCCTATTCTAGAATTTTCCCCATTGAAGGACTGTCTCTGAAGGAACACAATTATGATGCTCACAATTGGCCAGATTCTTTCAGTTCTAAGCTTTAGAGCCAGGAGATTGAATGGTGTCCGTATACTTGTAGGCTATGTATTTCCATATACTTGTCTTGCAGTCCCAACGGTGTTACCTGTAGTTCAAGGTGAGCCATAGCCACTTTCAGTTTCCTTTGCTCCTCTTCAGCCATACCTCAGCCCCTCTGGAGTTCACAAAAGTGATTGCAATGGTCCCTAACCATCTTCGGAGATCGGGGTACATGCATTCCTGTACCTTGATGACTAGCTCCTTGAAAGTGGGCTCACCAGAGTAAGTCGTGGCCCACCTACAGATGACAGCTGCCATGCTAACCACCTTGGGTTTCTTTATCAATGAGCCAAAGTCACACCTGAACCCTATGCAAAGAGTCCCATGTAGTGGGGGAATCCTGGACATGGTGGCATTCAAAGCTTCTCCTCTGCCACTGAAAGACTGGGACATTCATGATATGTTCCTGATATTTTTGGGTCAATCCTAGGTCTCTGTTTGGATGATTTTGAGGGTTTGTGGTCTCCAGGGCTCAAGCCTCCTCCTCATCCTGAACGCCGAGGTGGCACTGCAGCAGGACCTCAATTCCCAGTAAGCCGAGCATAGGGCTAGACTCTTACTCCATCCAGATCTGAAAGGGATTACCCAGTGTCTGAAATGGCTGGTGAACAACAATTTGTCCTGCCCAGTCAAAGGCTACAGTTGTGATAGGTGTGTAGCTTTTGTGAGGGGACGGTCACCTGGGAGAGATGATCAAAAGCATCTGCTGTCCAGTGGAGTGCCAGCTCCATAGCAACCTGCTGGATCTTTGGTTGATCATCTGGCCCTGAAAGCGTTCCTGCTGTCCATTAGAGGGATGATGGTGCAGATCCTCTCGGACCCCTGCTGGGTGAGGAGCTGTGGGAACTATTTCAGGATGTGATGATGCATTTGTGGGTGGGATAGCGTTCCAATTTCTGAGGTGATATCCAGAAAATGACTCGTATCTTTCTTGTGGAAGGCAGAACTTTCCAGGACTAGGAACTCTGAGCTGCCGCGGAAGTAGCAGATTCAAGAGGAATTTCAGTTTCTGAGCCAAAAGTGATTGGTATTTAGGAAATTATAAACCAAGCAGGGAAGTTTGTACATTGCACTCCCATGAACAGAAAGCTAGGATAGGAAGCCTAGTATAGGGGAAATATGTTTAGAATGGCTAATCCCCAAGATTAAGTTAGCTGCTGCATGCACTGAGGCTTTCAGCAGAGCAAGATGAGTTTTTGTAATGTGGTGCGAATTACATTGCTGCAATCAAGTCTGGAGACAACCTGTGCTTTGGACACATATTTGATATCTTGTTCTGAGACAAATGTGTTAATTCCACTAAACAGTCCAAGTTGTTATTTGGCTCTTCTGGCCATGGCATAGATAATGCTTGTGGAGATGGAGATCAGAATGAAACCAAGAGACTTGGCATTATCAATTAAGGATGGGAAGCAACCAAGAAAGATGTTAAAATCAATCCATTCTTGAACCTGGGGATTACCATGTTGAGAGGAGATAAGAAGCTCAGTGTTATTGGTATTGAATTTGAGCTGATGTGCTGTCTTCCAGGTTTGAATATTGTTGTGTATCTGTGGCTATGGTGATGTCATCAGCGAAAGTAACCTTCTGGTAGAGCAGAGTGTTATTCATACATTGATTTTAAGAGATTCCAGGCTGTCTGATAATTTACCTTCAGGGTTCCAGATGAAGACTGAATAGTGCAGAAACTAGCCCAACACGCCAACGGACATCTTGGGATAGTGGCATTGGATGTGAAAGATAGTCTTAAATTTTGTTATGTGGGACCGTTTTTCAAGCATGATGTAAAGAAGTCATATACCTTACTCCTAAGGCGGTTAGACTGAGAATAGCATGATTTACAGTGTCAAAAGCCTCGGTGACGATGAGTAAAGTTAGGTGATAAAAGTCCCAGTGGTTGAATATGTGTAGAGCATCATCAATCATATGTAAGAGAGCAGTTTTGATATAACTTCCAGCCCTGAAACCAGATTGGTAATCACCAAAGAGCTTGTTTTCACTAACAAAGAGATTCATTTGTTTGTTCACACAACTTTCTAGAATTTTGGTAAAGAAGCGAAGGCCAGAAACAGGGCAGAAGTTGTTGAGGCCACCCATATCGACTATCAGCTTTTTTTTTTGAAGAACAGAAATTTCACTCCACTTTGAACAGTTCGAAGACCCACATTGGGAAAGGTTGATGAGATTCACTAAATATGGTACCAGGCTGAAACGCGCCTTTAGTGATGGTGGGCAGCTAAGGGATCACCCTGTGAAATTCAAGGTTTTCATATTTGCAGTGATTCATAGGAGTCAAACTGAGTGACAGGCTTAAAGTCAGACCAATTTTGTAACATTTTTCTGCAAGTGACTTGAACCATAGGTTCATGAATAGAGACTTGAATCTTGGAGATGAAGAATTGAATGATTCAAATTTCGTTTTGGGTTCAACGATACCACAGACAGCAAGGTTTGTGAATGAATTTACAATCTTGAAGTCGATTTTGAAGTAGATCAGTCGTTGGTTGATTTTTTAGTAGGTTAAGTGTAGGTTTCCTTTTATTTGAATGAAGATAAATAGAGGAATGCTGCAGGAAGATACATAATAGTTAAAGGGAAGGTAGAAGCTTCCTGGTGACATAGTGTTAGACGTGGCATCCTTGGCTTGGTTTCCCGTGTCTTTTTGCCTCTACCACCAGTATTTTTGACTGTATGCTGGACTTCGTTTTTGCTGGTTTTTGTACTCTGGGCACTTTACCACTGCTGATCAGTGCTAATGTGCAAGTGCTCCCTGTGTACATTGTGATTATGATTGGTTATCCATGATTGGCATATTTGATTTACTAGTAAGTTCCTAGTAAAGTGCACTTTGTGTACCCAGGGCCTGTAAATTGAATGCTATTAGTGGGCCAGCAGCACTGATTGTGCCACTCACATGAGTAGCCTTGTAACCATGTCGCAGGCCTGCCACTGCAGTTGTAAACTGCCATTTCGACCTGGCAAGTGCACCCACTTGCCAGGCCCAAATCTTCCCTTTTACTACATGTAGGGCACCCCTAAGGTAGGCCCAAGGTAGCCCCATGGGCAGGGTGCAGTGTATGTAAAAGGTAGGACATGTACTGGTGTATTTTACATATCCTGATAGTGAAATACTGCCAATTTAGTTTTTCACTGTTGGAAGGGCTAGCTCTCCCATAGATTATCGTTGGAGCTGCCTTGGTAACATCTTTAAAGTGTAACTTTCAATTGGGAAGAGATAGAGATTTGGAGTTTAGTCTTCCTGAACTCTGGATTTAAAAATACATCTTTTAGTAAAGTGGGTTTTTAAATTGTGTGCTTGAAAATGCTACTTTTAGAAACTGGACTTTGCTTTCTTGTATCCTGCTTGCCAAGGTTCTCCAAGGGCTTGTGTATATGCTTGTCTCCTGTTAAGAAGTCTCAATGCCATCAAAGACTTCACCTGCAGCCGCTCAACTCCTCTGCTGGAATTTCTGAACTGCCAAGTGGTGCCAGTTCCAGTTCTGGGCCTTTTGAGGTGTTTTCTGCAGAAAATCCACACATTGTTCTTCAGCGCCTGTTTTCCCGCCACAAGCTTGCTGTGCGGTAGAAAAACCAACGCTTCACCACAGCGCTGCTGAAGAATCGATGCAGCTTCTGCCATGCGGCCCAAAGATCGTCCCAGCCTGATTCCCGAGCACCGTGTCTCCGACGTCCAAGACACCTGCCCCAACGCAGGCCCTGCTGTGCGGCTGAAAATTCAACGCATCACCTGCATAGCGCTGGTAAATCGAATAAAAGTTCATAAGGTTATCTAATTAGCATTTAGTTCTGTTAATTCTTCACATACATAATTATTCAAAAGAAAATGGAACAATGGAACTTCTATAACACGTGAGTCCTCACTTTCACAATTGTATTCCATGTTAAAAGAATACACCATGGAGACTTGATAAACATGAACATATGTTACTTAAACGAACATTTTCATCTAATCTACACTCTGCATGCTTTTAGGATGCGGTAACTAAGTTTCTCTATGACCTATTTCACATGAATTTTCAACGTATAATGCTCACACATTGTGCAGGTTTGTCATTTTTAGGTCTCGGCTAGGCAGCGCTTGCGCTGTCTCGTTGAGACATGCAGTATATACTTTAGTGAGGGTCTGACCGCCTCTTTTTAAATAGTTCTTCTCATTTGTTCTCCAGTGTGCCTTTCAAACCGTTTCTACTTGGTATTGGTTACTAGTGTTTGAAGTCCCTCCTTTTGGGCTGTTAGCCACGCCTATGGCTATTGGCCCCTTTACTTGTATTAGGGCGTTGTTTTGGTTGTTGGATTTTTTTATTTAATGCACCTGATGTTGATGGAGTGCTTCCGAGGCACAGACACATGGGCGTGTCCACACACGAGCAGCGCCACACTCGCAATGCGTGCATTTCTATTCCCAGCGCAGCCGTGTCTTCGGCATTGCTGTGTTGTACCTTGCACTTTACAGTGCCCCGGGGGCACAAGCAGGGACTGACTAGAGTGCTCCTGTACAAGCACGCAGTCTATGGTCCCCCCGGGGCACAAGCAGGCATCCACTCCGGCGTGCTTTTCTTGTTAAAACTGGAGCGCGAAAAAAGTGAGGTGGGCAGACGTGGACACCGGTAAGGTTTACTAGAATGGGATGGAGTGCTTGTGTTTACAGATTTCTGCCTCGTGTACTTCTCCCCCCTCGGCTGTGTGTAGCACTGTCGCCTTTGTGCTTCTCCCTGTCCCCCTCCGTGTTGCTGTCTGCCTCGTGTGATTCCTGTTGCATTGTCTTGGCTGCTCCACATTACTTTCTCTTTTTCCGGTTTGCTCTCCTCTCTGTGCTCCACTTTGTGCTTTCTCGCTCTGTCGTCTGCTTCCCCAGTGTTGCTTCCTGCACCGGACTCCGTGTTGCTTCCCCTCATCAGTTAAAAAAATACTTTGCGTTTCATTCCCGTTTATACATACTAGCATTACAAAAGTGTCTGTGCAGACCAAAAGCGCCTATGTAAACCACACGTTTGATATTGGGAAACTCAAGGGCATGCCGAAAATGAAGGAATCTACACATTTTCTGTTGCATGTTCAGCGTACCAAAATACATAGTATGTGGAAGTACAAAGTGTTGAACAATAGAACAACATTTTGAATAAAAAATCTGCATATACTAATTGCGATAATGAAAGGGTTAGTTCATTGCCTTTCAAGAAGTAAGGAACGTCATGGCCAATTTGTTGACAAGAAAGTAAGTGACATGTTCAGTCTGGTGGCGAGAAAAGTAATGTTGGCTCCTGAAAGCATGACAATCATAGACTGACTTCCAAATGGTCTCTTATTGATGACTTAATACCTAAATTTGGCACAGCTGAAGACACAAATAGTTAATTGAGCGCACTTAACAGTTAATCATCATCTATGACCCTGTTAACGTATTTTCGTATTTTAAATAAAGTGGCCTTCGTGCACCAGAAAGTAATTGTGCTTTGATGTTCCATTTCTCACTAGATCTAATTAACCTTTTTTTAAAACACCACACATTTCGAGCTGCAAAGTGTACTGAGAAGACAGGCTAACAGCATAATTGTGTTTCCCTACAACACTTTTTTTACCGTGACATTTAGAAAGACCTCATAATGAATGGATTTAATTTAAGTCAGCTGGCGCGAGAGCTTGTATTATGTTTGGTAACTGCTCTTGCTCTATTTAGCCGACAGATTTTATCACCTTTGTAGTAAAGTATGTGAAGAGTCACAAATACAACACTGTTCATCTCCATGTCACATCCAGATTTAAAAAAAAGTGTGGAAGAATTCTGAAACAGGAGCAATTTCATGTAGAGGAGTTTGTTGTGGATGTATTTGTACCAAAAATATGAAGGACAATGGCGGCACACATGGGGTGGAGGATGTGAAGGGCAGGAATTTTAGGGAATACATGTGGTAGGGCGCAAGTATAACTGTTGAGTGGTATTGTGGTATCAGTGAAGTAAACTGAGACCGTCAGCTAAACCAGAAGAAACAGTTGGGTGTTTGCTGGGAGTGGTGATATTTTGTGGTGCTGTATGGTTATGCATTGTAAAATGTATGGTTTAGTGTTGTGCAATGAGCTGTTTTATCTGGGCAATTTTTAGGGTTCTGAATTTTGGATGATGCCGTCTTGTGTGTTGTAGTATAATGTGTAAAAAGTGGTTTACTATGACCAAGAGCTGTCGTGATTGCATAATGCTGTGCATTGTGATGAAGTTGGCGTCTCTTTAAGTACATTGTGCAGTTTAGCTACTGTTTGATACAACATATGGGTTGCATGTTTTTTCTTTGTGTTATGTATAATGTGGTAGAGTTCATCTGAAATGATGTTCTAGTAACGTAATGGTGTGGCGAGGGTGAGGTGGCATGGCAGGCAGAAAGCCCAAGACAGGAGATGCATGGACCGCCTCCCACTATCATGCAGGAGTATCTTCCACTCCAACAATGCACAAAGGAAGGCATGTCAGTAGGAGGGCTACAAAATGGACAAGAGAGGAGATAAGCAAGCAATAAGTTCAGGGCGAGTGAAGGAAGAGGTAAGAGAGCCATTTATTAGTCTGACAGGTGTGTCTAGGGATTGTGGGAGAGTTCACTCCAACCTTTTACCAAAGAGAACCTTGGGGCATTATTCACAAGTGAGGTTGTAGGTTCCCCCTGGTTGGCAGCCTGTTCTAGGTCCTCCACCATGCCTATTCCAGCCTCCTTCACTCATCTGTAGATTTCAGAACATGATGCTTTTAGAGGCACTTAAGTCGCTCTTGTAGTGCTTCAATAAATTGATGGCGAATATTCAAGTGGCTGTTTTTTCATTGGGGCCGGTCTTGCTTTTGCAATGTACATGCCTGGAGTCGAACATGTGGGACTCTACACATAGCCGCTTTAGTAGACCCGAACAACTAAAACAGGCTGTAAGTGCTGAGCTACTTTAAGTCTTCTGCTCACGAGTTCGGATGTGACAAATGAAACGTATGACAAGTCTTTGAAAGTGATAGAAAGGGTAAATCAAGTTCTGTGTTTGAGGTGCATGGAGAGAACAGTTGTCCATCTCGTGGCCGTAATATCATTTGGTGCCTTCAGTCAAGATTGAGGTACATCGCCCGAGCTCGCATTTCATAAATAGGAGGTGGAGTTGTAGATCAGAATTGTTTCGTTCTAAACAGTGAATAGAAGGGTGTGCTGCATTGCAAGATCGAGGTGCATTGGCTGAAATGTGCATGGCTCCGCAATACTCAGGACTATACGAGTCAAGACTGAGTTTCATTGGGCTAGTTAATTCTACTGGAACAATAGCAAGTTGATAGAAGTTTACAGAATGAATTATATCATTGAAATGAGCGCTTCTGAGGGTTCGGGACTAGGCGCATCGTTAAGTGTATGTGGGTACCAATACCAGTAAATTAGGTTCGATCAACAGGATTAACGTACATTGACATAACCATGCCTTCTAAACTATGTTTTATGTGAGCACTTATGAAAATGCAATGCACGTTGTGTGGTCCTATTACTGGAGTAGCATTTGATGCTGCAGAATGAGTATGTGGCATGGTTAAAACTTTATTTATAACAAACTGGTGTTAGTCTTTCTTAGTTATTTCCCCCCAGATGCTGGTGGTTTGGTTGGTTGTGTCTTATTCAAAACGTATTTGGTGGAAATGAACCACCAGCACCTCTGTCGATAACCCCCACTATTGCGACTTGCAGATTCCACCAGTGACCATGTTGTGGCCGTTTTAGAGCACTATTTCCCGTCCCTGTTTCCCGGTGGAACCGCTACCGGCCAACCAGCTGCAAAAAATATGCTGCATGGTTAAATACTTATAAGGCCCCAAAGGCGAGACCGATTGCATTGCAAATGCTTGTTCTCAAAAGTTGTCAAGAATGGTTTCATGTGTCAAGTAGGGATTCAGCAGTTTATCTGCTTCATCAATCCCCCATTTGATGGTAAATTAAGTAATCACAAAAATTCTGTAGTCTTCATGATTTTTAATCTAGAGTTTTCCAAAGACTTCATCTCATCGTAATAGCCACAATGACTATCCTTCCAATATATTTCAGCTATTTTCCTTTTTATTCCTCTAGTTTCTTTCTTAGTATTCAAATGTCTATAGACCCTAAAGATGACAACTACAGTAAGTATGATTAATGCAACTATCAAGGTGGGCTTCAAGATTTTCCCAAACAATCCACTTTCCAGATTTGCAAACCATCTACCTATATAGGAAAATCCTTTCTCAATTGATTCCTAAGCACTATCTGCTTTTAAATCTCAAGTCCTTTCCAAGGTGAGTGATGTTCTGAATGTAACCCTTTAAATCTTTACTCTTGTCTGGAATATACGTGCAACAATGTTGCACCTTCAGCATTTGACAGACTCCACCTTCCTTTGCAAGAAGGACATCTAAAGCAAGACAGTTTAGAAGAACCATAGATCTCATGGCAATCATTTCAGTTTCTATAAATAAGAATCCTCCAGAAGTATCGGTGGACAGCTTATCTACCACAGTAGACGTTTGTATTTTGTGAGAATTCAGTATCACCCCCCAACAAATGGTATCAGGGCTCCAAAAATAATCTCGTACTATCTCTCCTGCACTTGCATGTCTCGTAAGTCTCCTATGAGAATCCGCATTGGTTCTATCAGATGGATCCGCATGAAAGATTTTTGTAAAAACTATCCCTATGTAACAGGATCCGTACTATTTCTTAGGCAGCCTGTAATAGGCATTTTCCCCACAGATGTAATAAACCGCAGGGAATACAGGACCAACACCGCCCAAAAACAGTCCCCAGTTTTTAGGTCGAGCCTCTAGTAGCGCGCAAGCGCTGCTGTGCGAGACTTTATGTAAGGGGCTTTTGAAAGCTGACCACACGCTCGTGCACAATGGCCTTTCCCCTGCGGTTACCCGCAGGGCCGCCATCTGTTTGCAATTATCGTGCCCAGAGGCTGGCACGATAATTGAAAACACATGGCCATTGTGCACGAGCATGTGGTCAGCTCAGCAGGCTGCCGCGCTCGCTCGCCCCCGCTTGTCCAGCGCTTCACTTGTGCTGACGCTGCCTCCCTCCTCCGTCTTTTCTCAGCTGCAAGCAGGCAGCCGACCTCCCTCCCATTCTCACAGCCCTATTCCTTCCCCTTCACAATATCCTGCGACCCTCTCACCCTGCCCCGCGGGCTCCATTTCTTTCCGGTTTCGTAAATCGCTCACACACAGTGCTGACAGTAACCGGAACCAGCAGAGCGAGCAACGTCAGCGCGCGAGACGCATAAACAAGACTACAGTGAAGGGTCGTGGACATAGAGGTAGGACACTTCAGCCCTATGAGTGCTCTGTATTCATCAGCCTCTACCCTACACCCCCCGCCGCAAAATATAACAAAATTAAAGGAACGTTTCTAACAAACAAAAACAATATTATCGAAAAAAGGAAGTAGGGTTTGAAAGAGAAATCAGAAACAAAAACGTAAAAGAAACAGATGGCTTCGTGCCATCTCCCGCCTGCAACTGCTGCATGGATTCTTGTCGCTGTGCAGGAGGCTAAATGTCCAGCGCAACAGAGTACACAGCAGGGACTCTCTATATCGATACTCGGACCCATGGGATAACTTGAGGGAAGGCTCTAAAGCCAAGATATTGAGAGCTAAAACAAGAGAAATTCGAATCCCAAAAATCGATACTTACAACACTCTACTTTCAGCTATGGCAAGTGCGCTACTGACCACGTTAGGCGGTGAGGCACAAGAGAACTTGCTAGGGCTGCGAGGTCCAAGGCACAGGAGGGGGGGGGGGGTAATCTCCTTCGCAAAGGAAAGTGACTACATATTTTTACCCTATAGTTTATAGTTTCACGAGCACAGAAGGCAGTCGGCCTTTCTTAAAGGTGCACCCAAGCAGATGATGGGAGTCTCTTGGCCAGGAGTAGTTCCTGCATCATTTAACCTGGATAGGGTGTACTGTTAGGACAAACAGACACCTGCATGGCTTTAGCAAGCTGTGATGAGGATTAAAGATCAGATTTTCCACCCTTAGTGCAAAACAACTAACTTCCAGGGATGGGGCATCCATGTAAATTAGTTAGTCTGAATCCGCAACAGCCTCCACTAAATATGCTGGGCTGCCCCCCCCCGCCCCTCCCCTCACTCTCTGGTCTGCTAGCAACTGATTCTTTTGATGGGGCTGGCAGGATCCCCAAAGCAAACACTCGGGGTTCCAGACCCAATATAGGTTACTTTATGTGCAGGGTAGGCAAAGGAGCATGGGACAAAATCCTTACCAATGGATCCAACCTGATATCTGCCTAGGTTCTTAGTGAGGAGGGGTCATAAGAGGTTCCACTTTTGGACACTCTTGGTAGGCTACATAACACCAAGACTGATCTGCCTACATCCCACGAATAGGGCCGCTCCCGCTAACAAGCACAGCTCTGCTTCTTGACAGGCTTTCTCCAGATCACGCAAGCAAGGTGGCTGCATGCTATTTCAGACCCAGAGGCCCAGTGTGGAGAGAGAATGGCAACCATGCAGAGGTTCTACTTCTGGCCTAGTTGTCATCGCTCATTGGTGTGAAGAGATCATTGATGGACCAATTACTTGCTGAGGCATCTAGTCCTTATACCTCCCTGGTGGGCAAGACTTTCATGTGTATGCTATATGATAAAAATAAACATAGAACATTCCTTTTTCAGAGATTAAAGGATACTGAGGTATGAAGATTTGGCAGGCCCATTCACTAATTTTGTACTTAAACAAATCATAAAAAAACTTATTTGGACAACGGACTTCTGCATCTAAGGGATGTCTTTGCTCTGTTTCAAGAAGAATTTAAATATTGAAACATGTATACCGGGCAATGAGGTAAGAGCAGGGCATTCCCGGCCGGGCCAGAAGGGAGGCTGGGTGGAGGAAGTATTGCATTTTATTAGTCTGACACTATTGGCCAAAGAAAGAAATTGATCGATCTAGACTGTTAAATGGTTAACTATGTTCACAAGGCTGGGTTCCCCACTAACGGGAAAGAGCTCTAGGGTCTATTCATATGCCCAAGATGCCAAAAACAGGAGAGACTTGTAGGTGATAAGCACTGGCAAAGCCAACATAAGGCCTTTGGGACCTATTGGCTTCGCAAATGGTTTTAGCCATGCTGCACAGTATCATTGATGTCGTGCAGCACGGCTAATAAACAGGAAAAAACGCCTACGGGCGAGCTTGGCAATTTTGTAGGTGCGCAACAAGCATGTGCCTGCCTAAAAAATGATGCAAGTTGTGTTTTTTCTTTCTGTTTACTGATCCGAGTTGGATGGGTAAACACATAAAAAAAAACGTGGGTGGGGAAGCAACACACAAGGCCCATTTACAGGGGGTTGCAAAGCAACAGGCGGGAAGGGGGAAGCATCATGAGGGAACGTGGGAGGAAGCAGTTAAGGGGAAGCAACATGGAACGTGTGGGGAGAGAAGCAAATGGAGACAGAGCAATGTGGGGGTGGAAGCAAAAAAAAAAAAGAGACCACTAAGTGGAGTTAAAGCCCACAGAAAACAAGCATTGGCATAGCCAATAGGTCTCGCCTTTGGGACCTTATAAGTGTTTAGCTATGCAACAGTTGATTTTGCACCAAGGATATTGTGCTGCATAATTAAATACTTATAAGGTCCCAAAGGCGAGACCTATTGGCTATGCCAATGCTTGTTTAAAACTTGGAATGTGTGGTGACATTCACTTTTTTTTTTCTTTTCCAAAAACCTTTGTTGAAAAACTTGCACATCAAGTTACAATATATGCAGGCGGAAGGTCCGCGGTCAAAGAGGAGATCCACATCTGTTACATGCATTGCATGGACAATCGTACATAAGCAGCCCATTACAGTACACAGAGAGAAGTGTCATGAGTTGAAGCAGGAAGGGCAGGAGGAAAGGGCCCAGGAAAGGCCCAGCGCTGGCGAGAGAGGTCGCAAGGAGGCAATAGAATGTGTGGGTGGGGAGGTTGCACCTCACGAGCCATCGCCGGCAGCCGCCGCGGGCGAAGTGCCGGCAGGGGGGCGCGGGAGAGGCCGCGGAGGGCAAGGCGCTCTGGCGCTAGAGGTAAGAAACAAGGGGACCCCAAATGTCGATCGGATGGCAGGTTGCCGGCACCAGGTCCCAGAATTCGGACAGGAGTGTCTGACAACGCGCAGCATCTTCAAGCCAAGCGCGAACTGTGGGCACAGACCACCGACCCCAATGCATGGCGACCCTACGCCGTGCAAGAACGAGCTGCATAGCGGTCAGCCGGCCGGAGGCGTCTGAGCAGTATTTCACAAAGCCTAAGAGACAGAGCAGGGGGTCTGGCGTTACAAGCGTGGAGGTGATCTCGGTGATGGCGGCGCCTACCTCGCGCCAGTATGCAGAGACCCTTGGGCACAGCCAGGCGAGGTGGGAGAAGTCGGGAGCGGAACATCGCAAACATCTGTCGCTGGGAGTGAGGCCCATTTTGTGCAGCTGAGCAGGAGAGCGGTATAATCTATGCAGGTATTTAAAATGTATGAGGCGCAGGCGGTAATTAGGAGACAGACGTTTGGTCTGATTGCAACAGTACAGCCAGACCTCCTGAGAGAGATCAGCGCCCAGGTCCTCACTCCAAGCTGCGCGGGCGCGGTCCGCAGAAATCGAGGATCCCGCAAGCGCGAGGGCGTAAATCCTGGTGACCAACCTGCGGGGGGAGCTGGATGGGTATGCAAAGTCGAGGACAGCCATCGAAGGGGGGGGCTGAGGAAACGTGGGATGAATCACCCTGCAGAGAGCTCTGGGTTGGTAATACAGCAGAGTGTCCATGGGGCCGGACTCGGCTGAAAGGGAAAAAAAGGTATTGTTTGGGTAAAGGTCCGACATCGTGGCAAGTCCCAAGCGGGTCGCGCGTTTAACCATTCCGGCAGTCTGCAGAGGGGGGAATGCCGGGTTGTGTGCAATGGGCATAGCATTAGCGGAGAGCATGCTAGAGCCAGAGTATCTCCGGAGCCCGTCCCAGGCCCAGCGCAAGGTCTCCACTGTGTCGATTTCGCCGTGCAGGGGTTTTGCGGGGGCAAAGAGAGCGGTCAGGAGCGGCCAGGGGGTGGTGACATTCACTTGAACAGACAAAATTTGTATCATTTTTAGTTCTACGCTTTAATATACATAGCTTTCCTCTTTGTTGCCAATCTAGGGCCATAGCAACTTGGTTTCCCAGGGCTTTGAGATCTGGTTCCCTAAGTGCCCGGAATGGTATCCTAGAATGATTTCTAGCTTTAGCCATAATCTCTCTTCGTCTCCCCTCTATTAATTCTACGAATTCCTTTCTACATTAAGGAAAAAGGCATGTTCATTTGTGTCGGTGTGCATAAGCTGTGTCTAAACTTTGTCTAGGCATGAAAAATTCTCCCATCATTTCAACTGTTTTAGTATCAGGCACAGGATTTAAATGTTTCCTCACTGGCACTTTGGAAAAGATTAGATCATAGTTAGAATAATAGTACTGAAATTGTCCTTTGCCATAAAATAAGCTTGTCAGCACACTACTAGAAATGCCTTATGTTACGGGTAGGTGATGATAGGTCACCCACTCAGAAACTGCCGTAGGCAGTTGTATGCGCACATAACAATCTCTAGCATCCATGGTGTTGACATACTTGTACAACAATTTTGTGAACACATTTGTTGAAAAATCACTAACCGACTGATCTCCATGCAGTATTTTGTCATCCGAATTGCTTAATTCATTAGGGTTCGCCAAATTTGTTTTAGGCACAGAAGTAGGCTCAGGCTTGTTTGTGTGAATATGATGATGCAAATTAAAAACTATAAGCAATGGGGGCGTGGCTTGGACGGCAGTGTGGATGGCTGCCTGACTCCGTCTCTCCGCCGATCCGGAGATGTAATGTAGCCTTCCCGTGAGCCGAAGACGTCAAAAAAACCTCTGGAATGCTGTAGGAAGCCGCACTGCTTGTGGAGAACCCTCCGCTGAGCTTTTCGTGGCCGTAACGATGTCAATATTGGACACTTTTCTCCCGTGATGCGAAGATGAGTGTAGCTCAAAATGGCGCCTATCTGGTGAGTCCGACGAACCCAATGGGATTGTCCTGCGTCAAACACCCCTGAAAACAACGGATTATGCTGTTGGAAGCCACACTGCCTATGGGGAACCCGTCGCTGAGCCTTTTCGAGCCATATCTGTGATAATATTGTTCATTTTCCCTCGAGATGCGAGGACGAGCGTAGCTTAAAATAGCGCCTACTTGGTGAGACGGACCCGCTGGGATTGATCGGAAGAGCAGTGCGGAGCCTCTCGCCAGCTCAGCAAACATCTGGCTCCAATTGTGCGTCCTCTACACCTGACGAGGTAACCCAGATAATTAAGTTACCCCCAACAATTTGTCACTTCTACAGCCTGCGCGCCTGACCTTAAAATGGCGGCGGTGCTTCACATAGTGTCGGTTTTGTGATTAACTTCGAGCTTTCAGGCTTTCTGGCTTTTTGTCTTGTGGGAGGACCACACACTGCATCACTGCTTCACGGAACTGTCTGTCCCACGCCTGGGGTTGCGTATGTGTGCCGGTTGGGTCCATCTTTAGCTCCGTCTTTGACCCGCAATACGGCAGCTGCTTAGGTATCAAGAACGCGCATATCTAGCTTTCTATCTAGCTTTAAAGGAAGACCTGTGGCGACCTGTGTTTGTTCTTAGCCCGCATCAGATATCCGCTTCATACCACCGGATCCAGGTAGCAACTACGTGAATCTACCAACTACGTGAATCAACGTGAGGATCCTACAGGCGGTCTGTGTCTGTGTCTGAGGTCAACACACCAGCAGTGTGCCAGCAGGCTGCAAGCGCTTGTACCACCTTGGCCTCATAGCTCAAGTTTACGTGTGTGCTGCAGCTTTCTAGAACACCTACTACTTCTGGTGGGTTATTGTCCAAGTCTTGCGGAACTGTAGTGTTGGGTGGTGGCGCTTGTGGCTCTGGCGTACGTGCTTCCATTGCTTCCATTGAACTCTTCATGTGACTCTGCTCAGTTGCTATACGCAGTGTCCTTTTCAGAGTGCAACTGAGCACACTAAGCATCTGAACAACTGAACGACTGAGCAACAGTGCAACTGGGCAACTGAACACACAGCGGTTTTAAGTTCTACAGGCATCCTAGCTGGTACAAGGGGTTCTGTACATACCAACCTATTGTTTAGCGGTGTCACATCAGCGCCTACGGCCCCTCTCTTATTAGTGCTGACACAACCTTTCGCGGAGGGTCTACCCTCAATAAACTTCAACCAGTGCAGGGAATTACAAAATTACAAAAATGGCAGACAGAGATCCTAAGCTGCTACACAAAAGGAAAAAAGGTGAACCCTCACAGTCAGATTCGCCTATCAAGCTGAAACCAGACGTAACCAGCACGCTAGACTTGATCCTCAAAAAACTGGCCGATGTCCACGAATTGGCCAAGTCCACCAAACAAACCACGGATTGACTATATTCTTATCTCTGGTTCTTACACTCGGTTAATTGACTCCACGGATATAGCCCCAAGGTTGGTGTCTGACCACTCATGCATTACTCTCAAATTGGCGGGTTTACACAAGGAACAGGTGCCTAAAAGATGGCGGTTTAACAATGATGTTTTGTCAGACCCTGAGGATAAGAAAAGGATTGCGGAGGCTATTGCAGATTACCTTGGACATAATGGGGCGTCTGAAACCAGCGTAAACAACCACTGGGACGCTTTAAAGGCCACCATAAGGGGACTAATTATTGCAATCAAAACAAAAATAAATAAACGTATGAACCTGGGCCTAACCCTACTAGAACAAGAGATTAGACGCTTAGAAGCCGCCCATGTCGCCTCCTTACATGACTCTACAATACTGTCATCTTTGACGCAAAAAAAATACGAGTACAATAAGATATTAAGCGAGCGAGCGGGAGTGTGGGTTAATAAATTTAAAGCTTTGAATTTATGTGAGGCCAACAGGGCAGGCAAACTGCTCGCTTCCTACCTCAAACATAAACAAAATCAGCACGTTATCTCCTCGATCAAAGATTCCAACAATCATACTCATACGAAACATAAAGAAATCCTTAACACATTTAAAACATTTTACCAGGATTTATATAAGAATGATCAGGCCTTTAATATGGAGGAATGTACCAGATATCTCCATAGTCTCAATCTACCTCAGCTTTCGGAGGAAGATGCAATTATGTTAGGAAAGGAAATCAACAGTTCGGAAATTGAGAAGGCGATCAAGTCGCTGAAAGACAACAAGGCCCCTGGCCCTGACGGGATCACAGCGTCCTTCTATAAGGCTTTCCTAGACCAATTAAGCCCAACTATGAAACAGGTTTTTAATCACATTGCAACCGAAGGGATTACGCCTGATTCTATGAAGGAAGCTAATATAATTGTTATTCCAAAGGAAGGGAAAGACCCCAATCTTCCGAAAAACTATAGGCCTATATCCCTTATCAACGTAGACTGTAAAATATACGCAAAAATTCTTGCTGTCAGACTTAATTTGGTTCTTCATAAATTAATAAGCAATTCCCAAGTTGGTTTCCTTCGCACACGCATGTCTAACGACAATACACGCTTATTATGTCATATTTTAGAAAATGCCGCAACCAAGAATGAGCCTTCCGTCGCAATCACATTGGACGCCGAGAAGGCCTTTGATAGGGTCTCTTGGGCTTTCTTAGACCGCTGCCTGCACATCTTTAACCTAGGTAAGGATTTCTCCAACATAGTTATGTCTCTTTATTTCAAACCGACGGCACGCATTGCTGTTAATGGCTCTCTCTCCGAGTCTTTCTCTCTTCACCAGGGCACCAGACAGGGGTGCCCATTGTCCCCATCTCTTTTCCTGTTGGTACTTGAACCCCTTATCCAGGCCATCAAACTCAACTCGGGTATTAAAGGGGTGGACATTAATGGTGTCCAAGTCAAATTAGCCACATATGCGGATGATATTTTAATAGTAACGGAACACCCAGACTCGTCGATTGCAGCCCTGATGGATACCATAACATCTTACTCTATCCATTCGGGGTATAAACTCAACAGAGACAAATCTGAAGTTAAACCTCTGAATGTGTTTTGTACCGGAGACGTTTTAGGCGACTCTGGTTTAGTGTGGCAATCAGGCTATATCAAATATTTGGGGATTGTATTTGGTAATAACATTATGGATACTCTGCACCAAAACGAGAAGGTGCTATTAGAGAAAATTAAAACGCTTTTGGATTCCTGGTCCCCGAAATTCACTACGTGGTGGGGGAGGATTGAGACTATAAAAATGATGGTCACCCCTTTAGTCAATTATCTTATAAGTATGCTTCCGCTTTTATTGACAGATGCCTTTCACCACAAATTGGATATCCTCTTAACTTCTTTCCTCTGGCGGGGGAAAAAAGCACGGATTAGCATTAAAAAACTGAGGCTCGACAAAGCGTTGGGTGGCGTGAATCTAGCAGATTTCCGACTTTACCAATATGCTTTTTTGGCAAAACAGGGCTCATTTTGGATTTCCCCCCCTGGTGAATACACACCTGTCTGGCTGGAGGTAGAGAGGGCTATCCTTAATAACTTAAACCATTTTTCAGTTCTTACAGCCAATCGCTTCTGCCCCACTCATTCCAGGTCTATTTTCAAGAATACTAAAATAGCTCTCTTGAAAATTGATAAGAAGATGGAGGTCAGCGTTAAGGGATCCAAAATGGAATCGTTATGGTTTAATAACAAAATACTCTACAAAGGTAAAAGTCTTCATTTTGACTCCTGGTGCAAAAATGGCGTGTTCTTTCCTCAGCAGTTGGAAAACGCCTCGTACCCAGTCACGTTCTCTGACCTTCAAACTAGATATAATTTAGCTGATATTGAATTCTATAATTTCCTGAAAGTGAGGGCTGCCATTGCGAAATCCAAACTATCCTCCATACAGCCATCATTACCTCTATTTGTAACAAAGATCAACAAACTTGGCCACCAAGTCTCCCAGATTTACAAACTTCTGCGTCCTAAATCCTCAAATCTCAATGTTAAGATTGTCAATTTTTGGAATATGCAGTCTCCTGTTCCGTTAACAGAACCTTTATGGTCCTCGCTATGGAGTTCAGCTTCTCGTAACAAGATATCCCCAGTACTCTCCGAAACTAAATATTGGTTATTTCATAAGGGCTTTTGGACGCCTGCTAGGCTATTCACCTTGGGGATCCGGGAGGATGCTTTATGTTGGAACTGTAAACAAGAAGTGGGTGACCTTGCTCATCTTATCCTGCACTGTTCGGTAGTGAAACCTTTCTGGGATAAGGTTTATGTATTTTTGTATAAATTGTTTAACTGTAAGCTGTCTAGGGATTTGCCCACCTTAGTTACTGCTTTCTTGATGGTGGACCTGAAGTCGGATGGCGATAAGGCTCTCCTCGACCTTTTGTTAATCTCCGCAGTGAAAATGGTTCTCACCAACTGGAAGGATACCAGTAAGTCTTCTTATGAAGGTTGGATAAATTGGGTTACCCATCTTAGGGGAGCAGACAACATTGCCTTACAGAACTCGCCTTGGAAAACTTCAACTAGAAGGATGTGGACTACTCTGGACAATTATTTTGACTCTCATAAACCCCCGTGAGGTCAACTATAACGCTATAATATATATAAGCGCTTCCTTCTGTATAAGTGTATTGTATTGTGTGTCATCAACTAACATAGGAGATATATGTTACTGATGGGGTACTCTTGTACCACGAAATCCATTGAAACCTGCTGAGTATGAGGGCTCTGGCTTCTTTTTTCCTCTTATCTTCTGATATTCAATCTTTTTCTTCCTTCATCTTTCTCTTTTCTTCCCTTTTTTCTTATTCATGTGTATTGGAGGTTAGTTCTTCTGGACCATTATTGCGTCATACATATCATTGTTTGCCTCTACATTGTTATTCTTTTATGGTATGTACATGATGCTCTAACCTCTATATGATATTCACTATTGTGGATGTTTTTCTTCTCCTTTACGAAAATCAATAAAAACATTTTGAAATCAAAAAAAACAAAACTATAAGCAATGTTACAAATAAAACAGAAAATATAGCAAGTATGCAAGCACATTTGCATTTCGATGCTACCGTATTAGGATCCATTGTCTTTTTGGCATCAGACCTCACAACTTCTTATAAATTTGGATTAGATGTTAATAGCGTTAGCAAAAATAAGCTTCTGGAAGATTGTTCCTTTCAAGACATCAGCTACGTTATTTCAGAGCACAGTTCACACTTTTAGTTAATACACGCTCTTTTTAGCAAATGCACAGTTCTTGAAAGTTACAAATTTCTTCAGCAAAAATGTACTCTGTTCTTTTATTAAAAGAAAGAAATGTCCCCAGCACACGTAAGGAGTAATGCAGAAATTTAAAATGCACGTTGTGAGCATAAAATATACACAAGTAAGTAGATTCTTGTAGTTTTCTTTCTTTATTCTCTATTTCTTCAGACAGCCGACACGTGTTTCGTCGCAAACAGGGTAATAATCCCGCGACTTTATCAAGGCTATGTTCCTGTTGTCGTCAATTTTATTTTGTGGTGATAATTCCAACCCACAAAAGGGGTTCAGTAGCTTGCAACGTCTCACTCTGTAGTTCATCCGTCGGAGGGATCCAATTACGTCCCAAACTCCAAAGTCTCAGTTTCGGTTTCTTGTGTATCAGATCTCAAGACGTCGCTCAACGTGCCATTCCGAGTACAGGACACGTCTCCTGTACTACAGAGTGAGACGTTGCAAGCTACTGAACCCCTTTTGTGGGTTGGAATTATCACCACAAAATAAAATTGACGACAACAGGAACATAGCCTTGATAAAGTCGCGGGATTATTAACCTGTTTGCGACAAAACACGTGTCGGCTGTCTGAAGAAATAGAGAATAAAGAAAGAAAACTACAAGAATCTACTTACTTGTGTATATTTTATGCTCACAACGTGCATTTTAAATTTCTGCATTACTCCTTACGTGTGCTGGGGACATTTCTTTGTTTAACCAATTGGCACAGGCCGATAGCTTGGGGAGACTAGTGGTGCTCCTCACCTTTCAGCACCGTTACTAATACAAAACAATCTTACTGCTCTGGATGGTATTCTCCTGAGTGGCGCCATTATTCCTATACTCCAAACCACTGCCCTGTTCTTTTATTGGCAGATTTATTTTAAGCGTTTCAACTGGAACATGGAGATTTCTCACGGTGGCTTATGCAGGCTCAGATTGTTGTAGCAAAAGTTGTGAAATGCTTTTCCCCAGACGTTCAATGCCAGATAAGTCCATTCAGGTGCAGCATATTTCTGACTTGGTAATCTTGCTCTTTTGGACCTTCTCACTGGCGGTCCTTCCTCCTAACTGCCGCTTTGCTCTGACTGACTAGAGGCTTCTGCATTTGTTTGTGGCTCTCTTCTCTCTGTTAGAAGGTGCCTCAGTCTGTCTTGTCTTCTGGCCCTTCAAAAACTGAAAAATTGTGCTGTTCCTAAACAAACCAGAAAAATCGTAATGCAGGTCACAGTAGTTTTCTACATCCAAATAGATGGGAATCCATTTATTTGGAATGTAATGCCCTCACACACCCCATAGGGTGTCATGCTTCATCATCGGGCTGCTCCTCGTCTGGCCGGCGCTGCAATGCCTGACGGGCTCCCAATGCGGGGCACTTTGGCGGAGATCTTTTTTCCAAGTAGCCGTTTGGTGCCGTGGGGGTGAGGGGTCTAGTGAGTGTAGATGTAAAAATATGTGATATAAAGTGTGGATTAAAACAGGATTGGGAGTACCAACAAGAACTACTTTAATTGTGGGGTCTCCTACCCTGATTAAAAATAAATGAAAGGCGCAATGCTAAGGTAATGTCTTAGATACGGCGCTCTTCCATGTAATCGGTCAACATGTTTCTTCGCCTTTTTCTATAGTTTTAGAAGCGATTCTTCAGGATCTATGAAAATAAAAGACTATCTACACTATATACATTATGGTGGACCTAGACTAATTGTATGTTAAGTATAAAATCATGACCACCGTACCTTACTCTGTCTAGTGGCTAGTAGTGTAGGTTCTACCCAGTCAGAAATGAGTTTTTACTTCATCAATCCCCGGCAGATCAGAACATGAGGAACTTCCCCACATCAGTTGCGAAGTCCGCAACGGATCCTTAGACCTACCCACAGTTGCCGGCTTCTGGCCCAACAGTCTCCAGGAGCTACTTGCGTTTCAGGTGCACTGTTCCCTTCGGCGAGACCAAAATTTTGCCTAGCCAGCTCTTCCTTCTGTGAGCCTTCAGTGCCTACAAGAGCTGACTCTCGGATCTCCCTCAGATCCAGTGCACAGTCTCAGTAGCTGGAGCCCTCTCTACAGTTTGGCTGACGTGAGATGGCTGTCTCTCTGTAACCACCGGCATATCTGAAACAGGCACTGTATAGTCAAGAGGACATGGGACTCTGCGAGTATGTGCGGCATGCACCCAATTTGGAAGACCACAACACTTCACAGCAGTTGTGGTTATCAGGATCACCTGGAACGCGGCCCATACCGAGGTTCTAAACACGACTTTGCGCACATTTTTTTTTTTTGGTGACCAGGACCCAGTCGCCTGGACTAAGGTCGTGCCACTGCTCCTGTTGAGGTGAAGTGGCAGCTTCTCCAACCTGCTGAGACACAGAATGTACCACGTCAGCCATTTACAGTAATTGAGTACCAAATCATCTGTAAAATTAACCAATACATTGGCTGGAACTGCACTCTGTCTCATGGCCCTTTCCGTAATAATCTTGTGAGGAGATAGTCCTGTTCTTCTGTCTGGGGTACTGCTCAAACTCATCAACATAAGAGGCAACACATCAGGCCATCTCAGAGAAGTTGAAGCACACACTTTTGCCAATCTGGTTTTCAGTTTTCCGTTTATTTGCTTAACAATTTCAGAGGCTTCTGGACGATAAGCACAATGTAGCTTCTGATCAATTAATAATGCTGCACATAACATCTTTAGAACCTCATTGTTAAAGTGTGTCCCTGGGTCTGACTCCAAAGATGCCGGAAGTCCAAAATGCGGTATTAACTCCCTCAAAGGCAACTTAGCTACAGTGGGACTATCATTCAGTCATGTTGGCTAGGCCTCCACCCACCCCGAGAACACACACACAATCACAAGAATGTATTTTAAACCGTTACAAACCGGCATCTCGACAAAGTCGAGCTGCATTTGGTTAAAAGGACCTCCTGATCTCCCTACATGGCTCATGGTAACTGGCATTCTTTTCGCTGCATTTTGTTGTTGACACACTACGCAATGATGATAGAAGGCTTCTGCCACTGATCTGAATTTTGGGTTAAACCATGTCTGATGAAAGAGACTCATCATAGCATCCCTCCCGACTTGCAGGACCATCTTAGTATAGCGCCATAGGAGGCAGCAAACTATCAGGTAGTAGAGGTCTTCCATCAGTGTACTCCCACACTTCATCTTCCTGCCTTTTAGTACATCATGCTCTGACCAATCCTTGTTTTTCAGTTTCTGGTACCTCAACCTGTAATGCCTTCACTTCCTCCCATGTCTCTACAGTGGATAACAACAGTTTGCAATCTGTGACATCAGTGTTCTCTCTCAGGGGGGCGTGGCTACCGAGCCGATGGCGACGGATGCGTGAGCTCGGAGCTCCGCGCCGGCCCAGCTCATAATCGTGTTGAAGCTGCTGCTGCCTCGGGTCCGGAGGCCTGTACTTGGTTCCCCAGAGGTTCAGAGGGCCTGGCCCCGTCTTCGGACTGGTGAGCGCACCGGAGGTGCTGCGCTGACCAAGTGAGGTGGCCGCGGGGGTGCCGACTTGAAAATTTCCAAAATGGCGCCGGCCGCGGCTCCGGAGGAGCTGATGCGACGCGGCGAATGTCGGAGGGCCTCAGCTCTCCCTGCAGCCTGCTGAAATGCCCTGAAGGCGCTAGAAGGAGGGCCACTATCTAGATGGCCGAGAACTGCGAAGCGACTGTGGGAGGTCCGACCGGGAGTGCCCTGAGCGCTGCAGGAGTAGGAGCACCACGGCTATTTCCCGCTGGCGCCACACAGAGTGAGGCGGGGCAGGACCGGAGCGGCCCAGCGCACTGTTGGCGCCTCGCCCTTTGGAGCCGGGCTGACGCTGACAATCGTGTGGGCGAGAGGATCACCGACATGGCATAACCTGATGGCTGGAACTGGGTCCTGATCGCACTTTGTATTGGACACGACTGATGAGCTCTCAGCGCAGTGTTACTGGAGCGCCTGGCACCCCTTCTGCAAACGGGAAGCGATTTCGACCTTGGGCCTGAGTGAGTACTGGAGTGGTTGCTGGAGGTGGGGGTCCGGCAACTGGGACTGCCTGCCCTGGGGCCTTGCTTGTTGCTTGCTTCTGGGAACACTCGCCTGGGGAGACCGCATCCGGTGAAGCCGCGACCTGCAGTGGGGAGCGGCTGGGCACAGAGCGGCCCGGGGACACTGTTGGCCTAGCTGGAGGGGGCCTAAGGTGGGCATGCCGAGATCACATCTGCGGCCCTCTTGAGGCGGACGACCTGGCCCCTCTACCTCAAGAAAATAGGAGCAAAGGACCTCGCGGGGGCCCTGTCGACAAGGGTTAGGGTCCCAGTGTGACAGAGGGGTGCGAAGATTGGGGCCCGCGGTACATTATTTACAGAAGGCAGAAGAACTGAGACAGTGCGGATCTTATTTATGTGGGCGGTGCGCTCCCCGACTTTGCTTTTCCAGGACCGAGCGAGTGACTAAGATTCCCCCATTATACCGGACTGGTGGTGTCGCACCCCCTGGGAATATGAGGAAGCCGAAGGGCAAGCAGGCGGGGCCCTCCCAGGACCCAGAGAACTGGCACCGAGCCGTGGGCAGCAGGAGACTGCTGAGGTATCGGCTGGTCCAACAACAACTGGCCCAAATACTGCAGGCGATAGCAGATACTAAGGACACCCTGCACCAAGATATTGCTAACGTGTCGGTGGGGCTGGGGCTCCTTCGGGCGGAGCATACTAAGTTGGCGGACCGGGTGAAGAAGGCGGAGGTCTCTCTAGAGGACATGGCCCCGGTACAGCAATCCCTCTCCACTCAGATGGGGGATATTTCTCACAGAGTTCAAATGCTGGAGAAGAGGGCTGAGGATGCCGAAGGACGCAATCGCCGCAATAATATACGGGTACTGGGGCTTCCAGAGGGAGTGGAGGGTGCCAGTATGATCGACTACTTGGAGGGCTGGCTCCGCGACACAGTGGCTCATGAGGGGCTGACTCAGTTCTATACCCTGGAAAGGGCCCACAGGGTGCCTGCTCGTCTACCGGCACCGGGGAGGCCTCCTCGCCCGGTGGTAGCCCGCCTGCTGCATTACAAGGATAGGGATCTCCTGTTACAGAAAGCACGCACTGAAGGGCCCCTATACTGTGGACAATTGCAAGGTGTCCCTTTTCCCCGATTATACGCTGGAGGCCCAACGCCGTCGCACATCTTTCTTGGCGGCCAAAAGAGCCTTACGTGATGAGGGCCTGCAGTACTCTTTGATGTTCCCGGCCCGGCTACGGATTGTTTCAGACGGCAAGACTCACTTTTGCAAGGACCCCAGGGAGGCGTGGGACTGGATTGAGAGCTACAGAGCAGGTCGTGGTCCGGCGGAGCGCCGAGATAACTCTCCCATGGGGAACCAGCGTCCGCGAAGGTCACAATGAACGGGGCGCCGGCGTCCTGCCCAACACGCTCCTACTGCATCTCAAACGGAAAAAGAGAGATCGGCTGCCTTGCGGGTGGTCTCGGAACTGTGGCAAGATTGCCAGGTATCGTCTAGGGCGGCCACTGGATCGGAGAAGGGGCAGATGGCTCCGCTTCTGAGGAATCTAATGCTGACAGTGTCAAATTGCTGCATGTAACACCAGGAACTGCGAATGGCATTATTTGATTTTCCTATTCTTTTGCCCTAGGTTTGCTCTGCTTTTCCTTCTCTTTCGTATATGTTGATTGCTTGTTTAGTTGACCAACTGCGAATGCACTGATAACTCGTGTATTGCTGAGCTGATGAAGAACTGGGGGGGACACTGTTGGTTACTGCATTACCCTCGGACCCGGGCGCAGGCTGTTGGTAGGGGCATGGCGCTGTACTATTAGTGATATTGTAGTGAGACGACGCAGGCTCATTGCCACTTCCCCCGTTGATCCTCTGTAGCTACCAGAGGGTGCTGTGTGTTAGTCAGTTTGGATGGGAACTAGCGTTTTAGTCCCTGTTCTGGGGAGGGGGGTTGGGGGTTTTTCTTTTTGGGTGTGTGGGGATGTTCAGGGGCCTCGGCGTGTCACAACTAGGAATCCAATTGGGGGTTGTACAATGTTGTCTCATGGGATCATTGCATGATTTGAAATGTCTAACGTGGAATGTCAGGGGTATGCACTCAATGATACAGAGGCACAAGATGCATGCTTATTTAGTGCGCAGAGGGGTGCAGATAGCGTTCGTCCAGGAAACTCACATCACACGGCCGGAGGGTCTTGCAATACAGCGCAGATGGAGGGGCCAGATTTTCTATACAACGTATTCAGCATTTGCACGGGGAGTGCTGATTTGGGTCCGGGCGGGGGTGCCTTTCCAACCGGTACAACAGCTAGAGGACCCGGAGGGGAGATATGTGGTGGTGGTGGGGCGACTTAATGGTAGGGACATTGCGCTGAGTAATATCTATGCACCTAACACGGAACAGGTGGCCTTTTTTAATCTACTATCCGGGAAACTGGCACCTTATCTGACTGCTTCAATGATTATGGGTGGGGATTTTAATACTATCACTGACATTACTCTGGATCGGTCGCACCCACCCCTCCCCGGCGCGCCTACGCATAAAATCGCTAAGGCTAGAAGGGATTGGCAACTCCAGTGGGGACTGGTCGATACTTGGCGAGCACAACACCCGGGGGAGAGGGACTACTCCTTTTTCTCAGCGCTCCATGAGCTGCATGTTAGGCTAGATGCGGCGCTGTGTTCCCCTGATATGCATGCGATGGCCCAGCATAGCGAATACCTCACCAGGACCTTGTCAGATCATAATCCGTTACTCTTAAGGTTCCATTGGTCCCAGGTGCGACCTGCAATCCCGACTTGGCGCCTTAACCCAGAACTGCTGGAGGATCAGGTATTCCGAGAGGCGGTGGGGACTGGCATTACACAATATTTCCTTGAGAATGGGGGTACGGCCTCATCG
Source organism: Calotriton arnoldi (assembly GCA_963921515.1). Lineage (NCBI taxonomy): Eukaryota > Metazoa > Chordata > Amphibia > Caudata > Salamandridae > Calotriton > Calotriton arnoldi. The sequence continues at coordinate 2,365,641 of CAWUFW010000610.1, forward strand.
ACCGCTACGGAGTGGGATGCCTTTAAGGTACTGTTAAGGGGCATTTGCATTGCTAATATGGTGGGGGTACGCAAGACGTTATTGCATGATCTAGAAACAGCGGATCAGCGCTTGCGTGTAGCGGAGCGAACACGGCCCGAGCAACCTGATGTGCAGCGAGAGTTGTTGGAAGCACGAGAGGCGGTAGCTGTGCAGGTTGAACGGCCGCGCTGTTTCGACTATAAACGATATCACGTGCGGGCACATGCAGAGCGAGACAAATCTGGTACACTGTTGGCATGTTTAGCCAATCCTGCCCGGTGCGGGACGGTTATTCTGGAGTTATGTAGCCCGACAGGAGAATCCTGCTATACCCAACAGGGGATAAATTATCAGTTCCTTCACTATTACACAGAGCTTTATCGGAGTAAGGTGTTGTTGAATGAGAACGCCATTAGTTCCTAACTACGACCGATCTTCCACAGCTTGATAAAGCTCAGGCAGACCTCCTAGGCCATGCAATTACACTGGGAGAAGTCAGGGGAGCGATAAAGCATATGGCGCAGAAGAAAACCCCGGGGGTCGATGGACTGCCGATTGAGCTTTACCTGACCTATATTGCCCTCCTAGCCCCTAAATTAGTGACTTTATATAATGCGGCGAAAGATGCTGGTGAACTGCCTATTACTCCCCGGGAAGCCATTATTATTCCGTTGTTAAAGCCAGGAAAATCGCCTTCTGATAGAACTGCCTATTGCCCGCTTTCCATGCTCACCACTTATTATAAGATTTTGAGTCGGATCTTAGCGACTCGATTACTCCCGTACATGGTGCAGCTGGTACATAGGGTTCAGGTGGGGTTCATACAGACGCGAAACACGGCCATTAATGTGCGGCGCCTGTTACATGTGCTAGAAGATGGCTCCTACCCGACGGCAACCGCTGCCATTCTCTCTGTCGACATAGAAAAGGCTTTCGACAGCTTGGAGTGGCCTTATCTTTATCAGGTCATGCGTAGTTTTGGCCTGGGCGAGGCATTTGTGGATTGGACGGCGTTGCTCTATGCACACTCCACTGCTCGGGTTAGAACGGGGGGTCTGATCTCTGATGCTTGTGCAGTGAGCCGTGGGACGAGGCAGGGTTGTCCGCTTTCCCCCCTCCTGTTTGCCTTGGCCATGGAGCCGTTAGCGGCCCAGGCCAGATCGGGGCGCTGCTACCCGGGACTCGATGTGCATGGCAGTGTGCATTACTTTGCGCTCTACGACGATGACCTTCTCATTTTCCTAGCGAATACGACAGACGCCCTGGCCGGAGCGAAGCGGATGCTTCAGGATCTTGAGGCCGTTGCGGGACTCAAGGTGAATTGGGAGAAGACGTGTCTGTTTCCCACGGCTCGGACGGACGGGACACGGCTATTTACTGATGGTGTGCGCTGGGAGCATCGCTGTTTGACGTACCTTGGGACCCGCATTTATCATACGCAGGCTGACCTCTTGGAAGGTAATATCGGTAGGGCTATCAGGAGCCTTAAAGCTAATCTGGAATTCTGGGGGACATTACCACTCTCGGTGGCAGGACGAGTGGCCCATCTTAAAATGGTGGCACTCCCCCGATTACTGTATTACTTTCGAGCCCTGCCAATATGGATACCTGCGTCGGTTTTTAAGACCCTTCGATCAATGATCACGGGTTTCCTTTGGGCGAGTGGCAGGCGGCGGGTGGCGATGAGAGTTCTAATGAGATCCAGGAGGGCTGGGGGCCTGGCGATGCCCGACTTTGAAGCATATTATTTGGCAGCCCAACTACAATGGCTTACTCAAGCAATGGCGCTGGAGTTCCGGGGCCCGACCGAGCAGGGTGATGGGCGAGTTCCCAGACAAGTGTTACCTAGCATTGTATTGCAACTCCCATTGCAGCTTCGGACGCTTACTAACGAGATGTGGACGCTTCGGCAGTGTTGGCTCAGAAGCCAGCGAAGAGCGCAGATTGTGCGTCCCTATGCTCCGGAAATACCGCTAACCATGTGCTCGGCACTACCGCATGGGGGCAGTTGGGCCGCATTGACAGATTGGGGGGAGAAGGGTCTGCATATGCTGGGCGATCTTTATGAGGATGGTGCCCTCTTACCCTTCGATGTATTGCAGGAAAGATATGATATACCTCGGGGGGATATTTTGCTCCACGCGGCGCTGACCGCGGCCATCAGAAGACACTGGAGGGAGGGGCTGACTGAACCACGGACCTCTATGGTTTGTCAGTATTTTGTGATGGCAGCAGGGACCTTTAAAGTGGTTACTTGCCTTTACAGGCGAATGACGAGTGAAGTATTGACCCCGCTGCAAATGCTACAGCGGAAATGGGAGGTGGATTTAGGGCAAGAGATTCCGGAGAAGGCATGGGAAGAATTGGTAGAAAGGGCCTGGAAAAGTACTAGAAATGCCCGCTTCCAGCTAGTCCATTTCTTCATATTGCACAGGGCGTATCTCACCCCGGCCAACATTAACACATACTTTCATACGGACACAGCGGTCTGCCCCCGCTGCAACACGAGAAATGTAGACTTCCGACATATGATGTGGGACTGTCCCCAGCTCGGGAGGTATTGGGAGGAGGTGGTTTCCCGATTGTGCGACATAACGGAGAGGGAGATAGAGCCTGCTATAGGCCCTTGCTTGCTGCACTGGTTTCCCTACACCTCCAAGACCAAGATCACCGGTAAATTTTTAGATTTGGGCCTTCTCCTAGCCAAACGGGACATTACGGCGCATTGGAAGGCTAGGGGGGGGGCCCCAGCATTAAGAGGTGGAGGACTGAACTCATTAAGTGGGCGGACTGTGAGGGTGCGATTAGATTGCAATTAGCTAGCCGCGTGAAAAGTGAGAAGGCAATGGAGGCAGCAAGGGCCTGGGAAGCATTGGTGATCTTACTGAAAACCCAGGCTGGTGAGATAGACACCGAATCCATGGCTAGCGACCTGGTCGCTATGGCTTAGCCGCTTCATACACTGTGTCTGGCAGTTGGTGCCTGCCAGCCTACTACGTTACGGCTACCTCAACAGTTGCTTTGCCCCCTGATACACACTACATGATGCTTGTTTGCATAATTCTGTGCCTTATTCAGATGCTCTTATGGAGATAGACCTTTGTGACACGCCGGGAGGGGAGGGAGGGAGTTGCGAGGGTGGGGGGAGGGGGGTTTCTTTGGATAGTATTGTTATTAGTTTCTATTCATAAATGAGGCTATGGGATTGTAAGTTATTACCAATTATTTGCTATTAGGGGTGGGAGGCTACTTCCCCTTTCAGCTAGATGGGTCCCGGGGTTCTTAGTTCGAGCTTGACATACACCTTGACGTGTGCAAATATGTTTGTTGTGTCTGGGAAGGGAGGGGGCTGTTCTCCTCGTTAAGCAAATGCCTAATGACCTTTGTGATTTAAATATGTGTAGTTGTCAGTGTTTGAAACTAATAACAATATATTTAAAAAAAAAAAATCAGTGTTCTCTCTCAGGCGTGGCCAGCAGGGGCCGCATGGCGGACGCGTTTTAATGGCGCTCCGTCTTCTGTCCCCGTAATCCGTCACTATTATCCTGCGAGGCCGGCGCCTGGCGGAACCGGACGGTGGGTGATGCTTTGAGGACACCCCCGGGACCCTGTGGAAGCCATCGCGAGGACCGGAGGACGTGTGGTCCGAGACGGCGTGAGGGTCTGCTGTGTTGTTGCGGACCTGTGGGCAGAGGAGGCTGCTTAGAATGTTGCAGATCGGGTCCGACGTGCCTCCGGACCCGATGGGTGGAGAGCGGTGTCCCCTGAGGAGAAGCAGTGCGTGACGGCCGGGAGGCGTACCGGCCCCGGAGCACTCCCTGACATCGCGGACTGGGGCATTGCGGCTGAGAGCCTTTCCAGCTGCGTAGGCAGCAACAAAATGGCAGATGGGTCGCGTCCGTGATCTGCCGTGTGGGGTACCGGACCAGGCCCTGGATTTGGAGCACATTGCGTCCCCGCAGGTCAGCGGAGCGGAGCGGTGTGTGAAGCGGCCAGCTCCTGGGGCAAGGTGAGCTGTTTGGAGCCCGTCCTGGCTGCGATTATAGTACTGCGCACTTCGGCTGCAGCCTGAAAGACGAAGCGCGCAGTCTTCTATCTGTTACTGCCAATAAGGAGGACTGCCCAAGGGCGGCTGATTGCCCTATATTACAAAACGGGAGGCTGGCGCAAACACCTCTGTGATATGGTGTGATGGTGCTGGTGTTGCTCAGAGGTGGTCACAGCATAAGAAGGATTTCATAAGCCTGCACTGGATTGTATGGAGAGAAAGGACCCCCACTGTTGGTCCAATTGGCTGGCGGCCCACACTCCGGTGGCCGGTGTGTGTCAGGGTCAATAGAGTGTGTCTTCTTGGATATTCCTACTACTGGAGCGACGTCTAGTGGCTGGGGAGCCATCGGAGGGTATATCACTGGTGAGAGCTCTCGTGTGGTGCACTTACCCAGAGTCACGACTGCATGGTGGGGCGAGTTGATATCCGTGGGCCCCGCTGAGGACAGTACAAGTGGAAAGGACCCCTGACACCGCTCAGGAGGAGTGGGCGGCGTGAGCCCGGTGTTGGCACGTAATTCGTGTCTCAGGGTGCGCGGACTGACATTAACCTGGGTAACGCTGTGGAGTGACCCTGCGGGAAGCTCCAGTGGTGCAATCGATGTCCTTTTGTTGGCCACGAGATAATGGGTCGTACTAGATGGGCCGAGGGCCTCCTTACAGGCGGCGGGGGCTTGTGATGCTGACCCACCACAACCAATGAAGGAACAAATGGCTCATGATGATCGTCTGGATACTATACTACAAGCCATTGAGCGTTCTAGTACATCCATGGAATCTAAACTGGACAAAGTGGCTCTGGACCTCAACCTACTACACGCGGACCATCGGAATCTGAAGGATCGGGTTGAAGCTGTAGAACAAGAGATCGCTGAATTGAAACCAGCCAAGGAGTTCCAAGACAAACAGCAGAACGCCCACGAGGCTCGGATCCGGTACCTAGAGGACCGCATTGAAGATGCAGAGGGCCGCTCCCGGCGGAATAACGTCCGGCTGATTGGGATGCCGGAGGGTCAGGATGCGGTCGCCTTTTTGGAATCCTGGCTCAAGACCGTTCTGCCACATGCTGTATTCTCCCCCTTCTTCACCATTGAGCGGGCACATCGTGTCCCGGGCAGGAGACCAGCCCTGGGGGACAGGGCGCGTCCACTCATTTTCAAGCTCCTGCACTTTAGAGACCGGGATGTAATCCTGCGAGAGACCAGGAAATTAGATGATATCCAGTACAAAAATGCTAAAGTGTTGTTCTTCCCGAACTACACAATGAAGGTCCAGCGTCAGCGGGGATCTTTCTTACCGGTGAAGCGTCAACTCCGTTAGCTCAATATCTCTTACTCGCTGTTATTCCCGGCCAGGCTCCGTGTTGTCTCAGATGGGAGGTCCATGTTCTTCGATACACCTCTGGATGTCTGGGACTGGCTGGAGACATCGGGTCTGTACTCTGGCCCGAGACCTGCGGGCACTGCAGCTATAGCATGGACTGGGGAAGCAGGTGATAGGGGTGCTCGGAGACGCCGGCCAAGACGGCGGTTCCAGGGATTGACGGCGGAGCCTGGGCCAGATCAAATTCGTAAAGAGCGGCAAGAAGTGGTTCGCATTGCGGAGAAGATGGCAGAAGTAACGCCGCACGAAGACAAAGCGAACACTTTTTATCATACATCAGGGGATGGGGAATCTTGCGTGGGGAACTCTTCCGACAAAGCATCTATGAGAATGCCGGACGTTACACCCCAAACAGCGGATGGTATCGTATGACACTGGCTGATCTGAAAACATATTGCCGAGTGCTGTTATTTGCTTTGCTATGGTGGACTCCTGATGTTCTCTGGGGTCTATGTGTGTGCTATTAGCATGTGGGGTGGGGATCGGTCAAACGGTTCCTGGGGGTGTTGAAATTCTTGTTTTCTAATCTGGGTTTGCGCTATGGCAACGCTTACAGATTGCTCTTTGGGTGGGGACTTCAAGTATGTACCCTGCCTGGTGTCACAACCCCCTGTTCTCCATAACCTTTCGGAGCCAGTAGGACAGGCAGCTATGTCGCTGTCTGTTGTGTTTGGGCGACTCCCTGCTGTTTTGGGGGTTGCCTTCATATGGTTTTCTCCTCCCCCGGTTAGTATTTCCCATTTGCTTTCTGTTGCAGGAGCCCGGTGGAGAGGTATCGAAAATTTTTAGGACGACTCCCGTTCCCAGTTTTGTCACCTGACCAGCGACTTGACCTAGATGCTCCACTAACGCTTGATGAAGTGCGAGGTGCAATGAGGACTCTGCCGTCCGGCAAGGTCCTTGGTCCTGACTGTTTCCCCCACAAATTTTATAAAGCATATGCGGACCCCCTGGGCTCCCAGCTGCTCCGGGTATACCCGGAGGCACTTGAATCTCTTGCCCTCCCTGCCTCAATGACGGAGGCTACGTTGATTACACTCCCCAAGCCAGCTAGGGACTCCACTTCGTTGGGGCGTATCGTCCCCTGGCACTCCTGAATGGGGATTATAAGATATTAGCAGGCATCCTGGCTAGTAGATTGGGGCCGTTGGCTCCTCAACTGGTCCACCAGGACCAGAATGGATTTGTACCAGCTCGCAACACATCGCTTAACATTCGGCGACTGCTAAGGGTGATGAGCTGTACTACTGCGAACTGGCCAACGGCCGGTTGAGTCATGCTGGACCTGGAGAAGGCCTTCGACACAGTCGAGTGGTCGTTCCTGTTTGCAGTGCTCCATCGTTATGGATTTGGACCCTATATATTAAACCTTATTGGACTGTTGTACGGGGCCCCTACGGTACGACTGCGGCTGGGATCTCTTTTCTCCGAACCCATTTTGATTGGACGGGGGACTCGTCAGGGGTGCCCCCTTTCCCCCCTGATCTTCGCTTTGGTAATCGAACCTTTAGCGATGGCACTACGCGACTCAGCATCAGACTGGGGGATACCCCTTGGGGATGGCATACATGCCGTTTCGCTTTATGCAGACGATATCTTGTATGTACGAGATATCCTGGCGATTCCGCAGGTCATCCCCGCCACATTGCAATCTTTTGCATCATTGTCTGGGCTAAGGGTCCATTGGGGTAAATCTTGTCTATACCCGTTTAATCCTACTACAGTGGATCCGGGCTGGATCGTAAATGGGACGGCGGTGCAGTGGCAACCGGTGGCGTTCAGATACTTGGGTGTTTGTATCTACCATAACACACAAGACCTTATGGATGGAAATATCACAAGGGCGGTTACAGCACTCAAGTCTCAAATTGAATTCTGGAAGACGCTTCCCCTTTCCGCCATAGGCAAGGTGGAGTTAATCAAAATGGTAATGTTGAGGGGGCGTGGCTTGGATGCCGAACATGGCGGACGCGTCTCGATAGAGCTCCGTCGTCCGCCCTTGCCAATTTCATCATCCGTCCTTCATCCCGGTCCCCACTGACCGAAATTGTGGTGCGCCTTGGAGGGGGCCGTGTCGGGCTTCAGGTGGTGTGCCCCTGTGGCTCGTGAGGGCCTGCTTCGGCCGCCGGGCCGGACCCCTGCCGGCAGGCGGTGGACGAGGTGCCCGGGGAGGCGGAGGCGCCGGCTGGACGCTGAGGCCGGGTTCCCTGTGCGGCGAGCCGGAGGGGCCGTTGCCTGGTGTGGGCGGCCCACTCGGGGCGCGCCGGGTGCCCGGTTCTGTGGTTGGGGGCCGCTGTGTGGCTGTCGCGGCACCCATCCCCCCTTGTGCATGCTGCAGTGATCGGCCGGCGGCCTGGACCACAGAGTGCTGCCCGGATGAGTCAGCCTGGAGGGCGCACATCATCGGAGCGGGCCTGCTCCTGAGGAGGAGTGAGTGGCGGCGGCGAGACCCTTGCCCCCCCGGCCCACCAGGGACCAGACGGACCTCGCCACGCGCCGAGGAGGTGAGCCTGAGTCGGGGCCTAGACGCCATAGGTCCCCCTGCAGGTGGCTGCCGAGCTGTGGATTCCGGCGTGAGGTGGGTCCTGCATTCCGCGGCGTCCTCTGTGCGGGCGGAGTCAGCTGCAGGGGCCTCTCCGGGACCAGGGGCCCCCTGTGGCGGGGGCTGGGGCTGTGTCGGGCCCGGGAAGCAGTGAGGCCTTGGTCGGCGCTGGCTGTGGCCCCCTGGGGGTGCCTGCTGCCCGGATGAGTCAGCCTGGAGGGCGCACATCATCGGAGCGGGCCTGCTCCTGAGGAGGAGTGAGTGGCGGCGGTGAGACCCTCGCCCCCCCGGCCCACCAGGGACCAGACGGACCGCGCCACGCGCCGAGGAGGTGAGCCTGAGTCGGGGCCTGGACGCCATCGGTCCCCCTGCAGGTGGCTGCCGAGCTGTGGATTCCGGCGTGAGGTGGGTCCTGCATTACAGCCGCGGCATCCTCTGTGCGGGCGGCATCAGCTGCCGGGGCCTCTCCGGGACCAGGGGCCCCCTGTGGCGAGGGCTGGGGCTGTGCCGGGCCCGGGAAGCGGTGAGGCCTTGGTCGGCGCTGGCTGTGGGCCCCTGGGGGTGCCTTGGGCCGGGCCTGGGTCTGTGACTGCGCCGCCATCGTAGTGCCGCCCCCCCCCTGCGGTGGCTGAGGAAGATCCCCTGGTGGCGGCTCACAGGCGGGCCTACTTCTAACAGTGGAAGCTTGCGGACCGTGCAGGGGCCGGGCCTACATCGTGCTATAGCCGGGGGTGCCCTACCTGCCGCGCTGCGGTGCCTGTTCTCCTTTCCCTGCTCCTGGGTCCTGTGGTTAACTTTGCCCTGGTCTGCCGGCGGGTGGCCCTACACACCATCATGGGTAAGAACAACCCTAGCACAGCGGCGCCTAAACAACCTACCATGGACCAGTACACCACGGCCGTCCCAGCCGGGAGGGAGGCCGTTGGGGGCGTCTCCTCGGACACTGCGATGCTCCTAGAGGCCATCACGCAGTCCCGCACGGCCCTCGAGGCCCAGATCGGTGCAGTGGGATCCGAGGTGTCGTTTCTTCGCCAAGACCTCCGGAAGGCGGTTGACCGGATCACGGAGGCCGAGACGAGGGTCTCCACTGTGGAGGATACTGTGTCTGCCCTTCAGAAAAAGGTCGACAAACTGGCCATGGTCTCCAGGGAGCTTGCGGCTAGGGCTGAGGACGCCGAAGGGAGGGCCCGCCGCAACAATATCCGCCTGGTGGGCTTTCCGGAGGGATGCGAGGGGTCCTCGATGGTAACTTTCCTTTCAACCTGGCTCAAGGCGCTGCTGCCTGCAGAAGATATTTCGCCCTGCTTCCTGATTGAACGAGCACATTGCGCCCTGACTAAGAAGCCGCCGCCGGGCGAGCGCTCGCGTCCGGTCATTGCCCGCCTCCTTAATTACGCTGACCGCGATGCCGTTCTGCGCTTTGCCCGCATGCACAAGGAGAGCATGGTCTATGAGTCCCACCCCATTATGGTCTTTCCGGACTACACCCGGATCGTCCAGCAGCAGCGACAGTCCTTCGTGGCGGCGAAGCGGCGCTTGCGCGACCTGAACCTTTCCTACGCTCTTATGTTTCCAGCTCGCATGAAAGTACTCTTCCAATCCAAATCCTACTTTTTTGACACTCCGGAGGAAGTCTTTGCATGGACAGACGAACACCGGCGCCTCAAGCCACACTCCCCGCCACCTCTGGACTCAGATTCCTCTCAGAGCTCACGTGTGAGTGGCCGTCAGGGTGGGGACACTTCGCACCGGCGACATCGCTCTCGATCCAACTGGCGTTCCCAGGACAAGACGGACGCAGCGAAGTGAGGTCCTGTGGGGTTGGCATTATCCTGGCTGTTCTACCTTTCATTGGGTCGGCTGCAGTGTCACACTAAGACCTCAGACATTGTGACAGTGGGGTACAGTACACTATCTCTGGCTAGGCTGGACTGAACCCGCCTCCTTGTTTTCAGTTTATGGGTATGGGTGGGAGGGATCCTTTGGAGGGTCCGCCGTGGTCTTCCCGTTGGAGGGCCTGGACGTGATTCTGCCGCGACAGATACTCCAAGTTCCAGGATGTATAGGGGGTGGGGGGTGGTGGGAGGGGGGGTTGGGCAGGTTGTCTTGCAGTTTTGTAATATGTTGTTTGCACCGCACTGTCCCACATACATAGGTAGGCATCCGCGTTTTGCTCCACCCATGGCTCATGGCCCATGCAGCTAGGACCACTCCTCCGGGGGACCTCAATATAGTGTCCTGGAATGTGCGGGGCCTGCTGAATAGGGTCAAGAGAGGGGCAGTACTGACCCAAGCCAAGCGGTACTCCGCCGATGTTCTGCTCCTACAGGAGACCCACCTGCTCGGCAACAAGGCCCCGTGCCTGTCCAGGTTCGGCTACACTGCAGTGCACCACTCGGGTTTCTCCAGGGGCGCACGCGGAACGGCCGTGCTCATACACCGTAGGGTCCCCTTCCAGGTTACGAGACAGTGGCTAGATCCCGGTGGCCGCTTTACGGTCGTGTCTGGTACCTTGGCGGGTGAGCAGGTAACGCTTGGTAGCATATATGCCCCACCCCCCCTTAGTCAGACGTTTGTGGACAGATTGACGCAGCTCTGGGGAGAATTTACCGATGGCCTGATCATACTGGGGGGAGACTGGAATGACACTATGGCCCCTCTGGACAGATGGAGGGCGCGGCCCCCGACCGTCCCCCCCTCTAGAACTAAACTCAATACCCTTGCGTACACCCTGGGCTGGACGGACACATGGCGGGCCCTTCACCCTTTCGAGGCGGGATACACATACGTGTCGTCGGTACACCCTGCGCTGTCCCGCTTAGACTACCTGTTCCTCCCACATAGTTATACCCATAGGGTTGTGACCGCTTCTATCCTCCCACGTGGCCTGTCTGACCACTCGCCTACCCAACTCACGCTCAGTCTGCAAACTAGTCGCCCCTCCTATCGCTGGCGCATGTCACCGTGGCTGCTTCGGGATCCCGAGTATCGGGAGGCACTTCACCGCGCAACGGCAGATTACTTTGCCGCTAACGTTGGGTCTGTCTCCTCCAAGATTTCACTGTGGGAAGCCTTCAAGCCCACGATACGTGGGATAGATATTAGTTACCGCACGGGAGAAAAGAAACGTCGTCTAGCGCAGGTACTGGACCTGGAAGAGCGACAACGTGCTCTCCAGGATGCCGTGGTGGAGGGTTCGGACGGGGGTGCCCGCCGCAATCTGCTTCAGGTTCAACAGCAGCTGCACCAGTTGCTTACGAACACGGCCAAGGACGCCTGGCTGGCGACTCAATACCGGATATATCAATGGGGCGATAAGTCCAGCCAGATGCTCCATAGACTCTGCCAAGCGAGGTCCTCCCCGACTCAAGTCCCGGTACTCCGTTCCTCTACGGGCGCCTTGTGCTCCTCCCCGGAGGCAGTTGTACAGGTTTTCGCGGAGTTCTACGCCGCGCTCTACAGTGCCCGTGGGGAACTCGCCGACTCGCCCATCGATGCCTTTCTCATAGATATCCCTCCGAAGCGCCTTTCCGATGAGCAGCGAGACGCCCTAGACAAACCTATCTCGCTGGATGAACTACAGGCTGCACTCACCAATATTCACCCAGGCCGCGCACCTGGCCCGAACGGGTTCCCCAGCGACTTCCTACGTCCCCACATGGGGACCGCTGGGCCTCATCTTCTCGGCGCACTACACCAGGCGCTTGAGCAAGAGATCTTACCCCCGGACTGGCGCCACGCCGAAATTGTTGTTTTTCTCAAGCCGGGCCGACCGCCGGAAGACCCGGGCTCTTATCGCCCCATATCCTTGCTGAATTTTGAGCCGAAGCTGCTGGGGAAGGTGTTGGCTGATCGCCTTCGTACATGTATCCTTGACCTTGTCCACCCGGACCAGTCCGGCTTCATGCCGCACCGCTCCACTAGGCATAACATACGACGCGTACATAATGCCATCGCCGGGGCCCATCGTCTGGGACGCCCAGCGGCGGTCCTACTGGCCGACATCGACAAGGCCTTCGATTCTCTAGGTTGGACGTACCTTTTCAAATTATTGGAGGCGGTCAATTTGGGGCCTCGCTTCCGCGCTTATGTTAAACTTTTATACACGGACCTAACGGCTTCTGTTCGGGTGGCCGGGTTTTGCTCGGACCCCTTTAACATTCAGCGGGGTACGAGACAGGGATGTCCTCTCTCCCCGCTTCTTTTCGCCTTGGCAATTGAACCTTTGGCAGCTTGGGTGCGTCTGGATGCAGTATACAGGGGCCTGGATTGGTCCCCCGAATATTCGGACAAGATAGCATTATATGCGGATGACGCATTATTCCTTTTTTCAGACCCCTGGGTCACCGGACCAAGGGTGCTGCAAATTCTGCGGGTGTTTGGTGAAAATACAGGGCTCCACGCCAACCCGTCCAAATCGACGCTCTTCTCGATTTGTGGTGATCAGGGGAGTCTGGACTGGGCCTCGCAGCTGGTCAGGGCACAAGACGGATTTAAATATCTTGGTGTCCATGTTACCAGAGACCCCACCATGGCGTGGTCACTCAACATTGCCCCTCTGCTTCCTAGGGTTCGGGAGGAGACAACGGTATGGTCTCATCTCCCCCTGTCTTTATACGGCCGATCTGCTATTTTTAAAATGGTGTCCTTGCCCCGCTTGCTTTACCGACTACAGAACTACCCTTACCCCATTCCGCCGTCCTGGTTTCGCCAGGTGAATGCTCTTCTGAACGGTTTTTTGTGGGATGGCGGGGCGGTTCGGGTGGCCTTGGCGACCTGTGTCCAATCTACCTACTGCGGGGGCATCGCTGCGGCGGACGTGCGGTCCTATTACTGGGCGTCCCAGTTGCTGGTCATCAATGATTGGTGGTACAGCCAGCAAGACGATCCGGCTTACGCGGTGGAACGACTCTTCTTGGAGGTGTATCCGCTATTAGATCTCCTGTATAGTAACTCGGCCCTAGAGGCCCTCCTGCCGACCAGTCGTACGGTGATCCAGATATGGAGACGCGTTTTGAGGTCCATGGGGTGGTGGGGCATGCTAACATGTGCGACGCCCCTCTGGCGGGGCACGTACCTCCGACCGGTCTCGGCTCTGCCCGGTTTCCGTCATTGGGACACTATAGGGATCTCGACATTGGGGGATGTGATGCGCGGACCCACACTCAAAACCTTTCAAATGCTACAGGAGGAGTTTGATTTACATAAGTCCCAATTCTATAAATATCTCCAGCTTCGCCACGCCTTGTCTCCCCAGATTAAAACCCTTACGACACTACCAGAATTTCACCCATTAGAGGGTAGACTATTGATGGGGGACCTGGGGGGACACAAAATCCGTCAGCTCTATCAGACACTGACCACACATGCCAAGACGAACCTGGGCCGGACGAGGGCGGCATGGGAGGCGGATATACCGACCCTTTCTGATGACGACTGGACTGAGGCCCTGGCCAGCCCCAGGGGCTCGGCTGTGTCCACCAGATACCGACTGATCCAGTTTAAATATCTCCACCGTGTGTACTACACCCGCCTCCGTCTTTGGAGGATGGGGGCTATTTCATCCCCCACCTGCCTCAGATGCCAGTCGGATGATGGCTCCTTCGTGCACACGGTCTGGGGCTGTACAGCGCTGCGGCATTTTTGGTCGGGTGTGTTGTCCTGCCTAGGGCTAGTTCTGGGTTGGGATCTCCCAGCAGACCCCCGTCTAATTCTCCTACATAGCACTGACGACATAGGGGGGAACATATACAAAAGACACCTGCTCTTCTTAGGACTCACAGTGGCCAAGCGCGACATAGCCCAACAGTGGAAGTCCTCTTCTCCCCCTGGGGTAGCAGCTTGGAAGTCCGCATTAGACAAGTGTATGTCTGCTGAGGTGACGGTGTTTCAGGCTCGAGGTTGCCCGCAGAAACATGGGAAGATCTGGGCTGTATGGGCTAAATACCGTGGCATTGACCTTTCTATCTTTCCCACGTCCACAAATCAGGATCTCATAGACAGGCTTACCATATAAGGACTTTTAATTCCTACTGAGGTCTAGCTGGTGCGGAAATACGCCTATTTGTTTTTACATCTGTATAATGTTTCAAGCGGGAAGTGCGGTGCAGGGGAGGGGGGAGGTGGGTGGTGGGGGCTGTTGGTTTGAATGTTTTATATATCCTCAAGGGTTACCCTCCTCAGCGACTCATGTCTCATTGATCCGCGTTATGTATATACACTGCCTGTTGGGGGCTCACCCCGTTGGATGTAAAATTTCAATAAAATCTATTGTCAAAAAAAATGGTAATGTTACCACGTCTTCTTTATTACTTCGCTACCTTACCGCTCCACCTACCTGTCTCCTTTTTCCGATCTTTGGAGAAGATTGCCCGTGATTTCATCTGGAATAACTCGCGATGCTGGGTGGCATTGACGAAGCTATATCTTCCTCGCTCGAAGGGGGGGCTGGCCCTGCCCAACTTTGAGCATTACTACCTGGCGTCTCAAATCGGCGAAATGTGTGGGGGAGCTCCATATGTCGGACTCGGCGGAACAGGATCTTCCGCACTCCCTAGACAGGATTCTTTATTTATTTCATCCCTGTAATAAACTGAATGAACCTCTTCCCTTGCTGATATCGATAGCGCGGAAATGCTTTCGCAGGGCACTGTGTCTTACTAGAAGTATAATACCATAAGCACCCGGTGTACCCATATTGGGAATGCCGACCGGGCGGGGACATGTCCGGAATATAGACCTTGCTTCATGGGTGGACGCTGGTGTAACCACCCTAGGAGACTTATATGAAGAAGGAACACTACAATCGTTTCTCGCCATCACGAACGAAGATGATGTACCCCCCGGCCAATTTCTGAATCATGCCTCGTGGACGGCCGCAATGAGACATTGGTGGGGAGACGTAACGCAGGAACCCCCGACGAACCTCCTAGTGCAATATGTGCAGGCTATGGGCACAGGATGCCACTTGGTGAAATGGTTCGCAGACTCGATCAGGGGACATACCTTGGCGGATTTCACGCCACTGCGAGTTAATTAGGAGGCAGACCGGGGGAGGCCTTACTCGGAAAAGGAATGGTCTATGGTCCTGGAAAGCCCTAAACAAGTCCCCAGAAACGCTCGTTTCAAGTTAATTCAATTTTATATTGTGCATAGGGCATATCTCTCCCCGGATAAAATGATCTCAATCAGTATTTTAACAGACAAGATGAGTGCTGTCCGCGCTGCAAGATGGTAGATGCAGATATTTTGCACATGCTCTGGTCCTGCCCCGCTCTGCAGATTTACTGGGAGGGGGTCCTAGATGTGTTAAGCACCTGCACCAATAGAGAGGTGCCGAGGACATGGGAGTCGTGCATCACTGGTGTGTTTTCCAGAAATAAAAAACATAAAGCATCCACCAGGTTTCTTGATCTGGGCTTTATTGTGGCTAAACGTTTGATTACTCGTAAGTGGAAGTCCGAGGAGTCCCCTCCGATGAGGAGTTGAGAATACAACACAGGTGTTTATAATTGAAGGAGGGAGCGGAGCATTTAGTACATGTTTGAAATTGAGAAGAGGCAGTCATCAGAACACTCGAGGTACAGGTTTGTGTAACTGATTTTGAAAGGAGTGATTCCAGGGATAGATAAGGTAGTTTTCATACTGTTGAGGGAATTAAGTTAAGAGTGTTTTGGGGACTAGTGGACAACCAGCGTTAAACGAAGAATGGGGCGTTTAACTAATGAAATTTATTATCATGAATTCTGCGGGCAAAAACGTTGATTACGGGGTGAGCTTTAGTCACAAGCATGCTCTGTTGATATGATGTGTATTAGTTGTTAAATTTGATGAATACAAATTATCTCAAGATGTAACCTAACAGTCATGTTTTTAAATTTGTAGTGAACCCCTGACGAAGTGCCATGAAAGGCACAAAATGCATTGGGTGATGAATATGATTTAAACAAGGAGAATCTATGTAGCATTCCATGCTATAGAATAAGGCTCGTAATGGCATGTCTACAGCATTAAGGATTTCATGTGAACATAGTGTGTCCTACATGTGACTGAACAAACCATGATTAAAGTTATACATGGAAAGATTAAATGGAAATAAACAGCATTGATGAACTTGATTAACTTTCGGCATCTTTGTTATGCACCTAACGCTGTGCGTCCGGAGTGGGGTGTTAACCCGCCCCACTTGTTCCAGTGATTTCACAATTACGTGGCAGGACAGTCCACGATTCCGGGCTAGCACGCGAAACACAGTAAATATGAACGCTTTATGAAATATGGAAGTAAGATGTGCACTCTGTCATCGTTTCTTGTGATTTAAAAATACTGGCTGTCCTCATGCAGAGGAATGGAAAAGAAGGCTTGGCACAAATCAGTGACCAAAAACCATCAGCTTCACATGGAATTTGGAAAAAATCACTGCTGGATTTGGCACCACAGGAAAACATGGGACAATGATCTGATTAACTTTGCGCAAGTCCTGAACAATACGGTATTTACCGTTGGGTTTCTGCAAACCCATGATAGGAGAGTTACATGGACTCCCCATTGTTTCCTTCAGGATTCCTTGCTCGACCATTGAATGAATTAAAGGAGTGATGCCTGCAATGGTTTCTGGACTCAAATTGTATTGTGTGATTCGTGGGAATTCAGCATTGGGCTTCACCATAATTTTTACTGGAGCCACACCTTTAATCAGACCAATGTCTTTGCCTTTAAAATCTCAAACCTCTGGAAATACGGTGTCTCTTACTTGCAAAGGCAAGTCATCTCTTGTTAGCATCCTCATCATTTGTGTGGAACTCAATTCCTTCCAGTGTGCAATAGATTGAGCAATTTAATTTGCACAACAGGTCTCTGCCCAATTAGTTTACTGGGCTTGAATCACACACAATGAATTTGTGTAGATCCTCAAAAGAGCCAATTTTCATCGACCTGCCACCCCTGCCTGAGGTGGACCCATGAGTGGCACCCTTTGATCCCTAATGTGTATCACCCTGTGTTGTATCTTTATGTAATATTGCTGCCCTGCTTTGATATATGTTTTGAATCCGGTATATCATGTGCCTTACTATGGAGATCGAAAACTGTCTGCATAATGTTTGAATTTTTGTTTTACCTGCACGGTTGGCAGGTATTGTTTTTTATCAAAAAAGTGGTTACCGATGCAAATATTATCCTTATATTCATACAGGTCTTTGTAGGGCTTGTGCCCCATATAATGCAAAATAACCTAATAAAATTTGTTTAAAAAAAAAAAAAAAGCCAATTTTCACAGGTACAGATTCCGTAAATGGGTTTGACATCAGTCAATTTGCAACTCTTACAACTTGGATTCTTTCTCCTTCTGCTGTTCTTACCGTGGAACGGGTAGCACCATTGTCAACAAGAAATGAGATTGGAGTCCCATTCACCTTGCCATCCACATAGCGACCACTCTGGTCTACCTCTAAGAATGCGCTAAGCACACATTCCTCCTCCCCTCTCAGGCACTGTCATTGTGACTGGTCTAAGTCTGTGTCATCCAATTGGATCAAAGAATATTGCTGGGACACATTCTTATTTGCATTAGATCCTGCATTGGTGTTAAAATAATAATTCCTATTTGTAAAACGCGAACATATCACCCATTAAGGGTTTCAAGGTGCTGGGGGCCGTCGGGGAGATTAAGTGAGCTATTGCCCAGAGTCACATGATGCTGAGCTGCAGCCGGTGTTTGAAACGTAAGACTCGCGCTCCGGAGTCAGCTGCCCTGGCCGCTGCGCCACACCTCTCCCTCTGTGTGAAACCCTTTATTGGAATTGTATTTCTGAACCTGAGCATTCATTTGAGGCATCGGGGCTTGGGGTACATTTTGATTTCTTTGTCTGTGAACCTGTTGAGTCTGTACCATGCCATCTCCCTGTGATTGTGCATTACCAACATTTCTGTATCTGTCCCCCATTTCCTTGATTAATTGGACTAAATCGACATTCGTGCTTTCAATGCCCCAACTTGCTGCAAACATGACACAGATTGGTCCTTTTCTACACTTCAATTGAAACACCTCAACCTCTACCTTGAGGCTGCATACGCTGCTGTTGTCCTCTACTCACCCCTCGCGTCCTAGCGGGGTTGCTGATAACATCCCTGCAATATGAACATAGGATCAACACCTGTTCCACCCTGGCATTTCTGAACCGCTTTCATCTGAGCTTTCATCAACTTCTCTTTGAGCTTCATATGTTTCAAGTCTATTTTGTCCTCACAATATTTCACATAACGAAGTATTTAGGCTATGGGTGTACTTTGCCAACAAATTAAGTGTTGCTGAATCATGCTGCTAATCTCAGGTCTCAATCCGCAAACAAAAAGTCCCACATCCTTTTCGGACACATTCTCCATCCCACTATACTGCTTGAATGCCTGCAAGAGCCTTTCATAATAAGTATGAATTGTTTCTTTCAGCTCCTGTGTTGTCTTGTCAATCAATTTTTTAGGGGACTTTTTCCCTTTCAAATAGGTGATAGCTTGGTTATATTTCTTCATCACCTCAGGAGATGGTGCACCTGTACGAACATTCCCTGCTGGTTTTGTTTCAGGCCAATCAACAGCAATTTTACATTATGCCCACAAGTCACTCTGGACCACAATGTCAAACAAGGTATCTAAATCCTTCAGCAAGACCTTTGAAACCATCACAAACCATTCTACTTGTTTATACTATTCAACAGGATTCTCTTTCAATTTTGGGAAATCATTTGTAAAGGACAATATGTCTGGTCTCGTCCAAGGGATATGGACATATCCCCTCTAGGCACCTCTCTCATAGGAAGCATCCTTACCCCCTCACTCTCATCTTCCTCTATAATTGGAAACATTTGCATGGTGACCGTCTTGGTTTTCTTCTTTTTGGCCCATCGACCTTCCCATTTTTCTAGCTCTCCCCATTTCCTGAGAATAGTCAGTAATTCTTTAATCTGCAACCTCATTCCTGAAGGTCTCATATGTTCAATGTCCTTGTCACTGAAGTCTAGTCTATAGGATTTTTGCAATGTTTTTGATCGTTGTAAGTCCACTCCATATTTTTGTGCCAATTCAGATAACTTCTCATGTGTGTTTCGAGCACGTCTTGTAATATCTTTACAGACAAACAGCAATTCATCATCCTGCTATGCGACTATCCTAGCAGGGCTTATGGTTCCTATAATCATTTCCTCTAATTCCACCTTGAGTCTGGCAACATCAAGGGACCTATCTTTTTTCATTTCCAAAACGTTTTTTCCTTTATCCCCTGCACCTGTCTCATTTTTAGAAGTAGCTATACCCTTAAGCCAATCATCAATTTCTTGAGAAGTAGGACCAGCTTCTCCTTCTGCTGCATACCCTACCAAATCCTCGTCTTGACCTTCCGTTCCTGCCATAGGGGTGGGGTGGAGAAGGGACATGTCAGAATCTGGTTTTCTATTGGGAAAATGTTTCTTGTAGTATTTTGCGTTACCCTCGGTGGAATTACCATACCATTCTCATGTGCGTAAAAAGTTTGGTTCTGTCCTGCCTTTCCACTGGAAGAATTTAATCGAGTGGAACGTAAACTTGAACCTGTGTTGACTCCACAAAGAATGTCAGCTGGTGTTGGAATTAAAGGCACCTGAGTAGGCTGGCTTGATCTCACATCTGCAGAAGTAAAGGTGGGACCATTTATCCCAGTAGGGACAGCCAATCTATGTACATTTTTCCCTTTATTCCCAGACTGATATAGAGGAACAACAGAACCTATAGTCACTGGGCAGTCAAAGCATCTGGTGTATTTAAAACAGTCTGATGGTTCACATCAGATGTCTCTCCATTACCACCCACTGGTGTAAAAGGGGTGTGTGGAACTGGGTCTGTAGGCACCACGGGTGCATCTGGAACTATCACTGTATGAGTTTGTTAAACTCTGGGGTTGGTATTTATTATAAGGTGGTGGATGATTCAGTTTCAATTCATTCAGAAATTCATGATCAAATTCATGATCACTATCTCCAGCCGGATCTAGCGTTTTCATATCTTCAAGATGCTTTTTCTTTTCCTTATGCTTCCCTCCATCTTCCTTCTCTGCTACACAGAGTATCACAGGACACATTCTAGTTCCTACACCTATATCTGTTCTCCAAGCCCTCTGTTGAGCATCCCATCTAGCCTCGACATATCGGTTCAAAGTATTCTTGTACCTTAGCTGACATTTCTGTCTGTCCTATTGATGAGCTATACTCCCATTCACTGAGCGCCTCAAACTGCATGGGTCTAGGAGACGGTATAATCTTGTATAATGGTCTGCTCAAATTTTCAAAAATTCTGATATTAAATGATCCGTATTGTGGGAAAGCTAATGGTCCATCATTTCCAGTGTACTTCATAAAATTTTCAAGCCATATACATGTGTGATATCCTCTCTCTTGGGTCATATATAATGCTGATGTACCCTCAGGTGGTATGTGTACCCCTCCCGGAGTGGGTATAGGTGTATCCCCCTGCATCAAACTGTTCAAATTTCTTGGAATTGTAATTTTTCCCTAGATTTTAAATTTGTCCTTTATGTCCTTCGATCTAGTTTCCCTACACTTCCTCATTTCCTTTGCGACCAATACCAGCATGTCTCTCAGTGACATAGTCACCCTATCACAGCGCGGCGTCACACCAATCGACCAATAACAGCGCTGCACCCTATGACGTTAATCTCACTCCTTGCAGTGGCTTCCCCTCGTTTACAATCCTTTTGGCGCGTTCTCTCTAAGCAAGAATTCACACAATGCAAGCTTATTCCAACAACTCTGTCTGCTCCACTAAAGACTAATAGATCCTTTTGCAAAAGAAATCTAACCTACAGCAATGATCCAGTCTGTTTTCCCTTACACTTCGAGTGTAATCTTGACGAGCGCGATGTCACTCAGGCTTGTGCAAAATGTTTCCCGTGCACTGAAAACATATGTAACAACCGTAACCCTCACTCATACAAAGAATTGCTCTTCTCTTAGTGGTACTACCGACGACGTCTCATGAACAGCACCTTCGAAACACAGCAGACAACTTACTCAGCGTATGCCACAATGAGACCACCTGTAGGTGTATATCCCAGGATCTTAGGTCACGACGGACCCGATAACAACTTCAAGTCTTCTGCACAAAGCGCATCACTCAAACACGAACTCTAACCACTTCACATAACCTCATACAGCCAATTCACAATACAGCAATATAAGCTTTAAGCATTTACAACACGCAACCCTATTGATACTCACACCACTGATATAAACCGTCTTCATCGCACTCCTCCGTTGGTAATGGTCTCCTTCAACTGGACATGAGCTTTGAACTTGGGCTGGGGTGGGCATTCTTTGAATAGGGAGTTTCAATAAGGATCTCAGTAGGGATCCCCATATCCTAACTACAACAGACGGATAAACCATCCGACACACTAACAGATAATACTGCTGTAGCATCAGGGCCCATTTACCATTGATTTTGATATTTCCTGGTACTACTCCTCAGAGGCATTCACCTGGTCCTCCGATGAATCTTTTAACCATGCTGAGAGGGATCAGATATAGGGCATCCAATCCAGTTATCCAATGAGGACCAGGAACTGGGTAACTGACCTACAAACTCGTGATTAGATTTATGTATATAACTCTCAAGACTATGCTATTCAAATACAAGATTATTTCTGCTAGACCAAATCTCTTGAAGAAATTCAGTCGGGCTAGGATCATACAAACCAATAATTCGGTTAGAGTCACGTGAAATAGTAACATCAGGATCTGTTGACCAGAGACCTCTCTATTAGAATTCCCTCTTTAATATTATTTTGGTATGCAGAATCAATTATTGGAGACAAGCCATAGAGAGACAGAAACAGGATTTGAGGATGATTAGATTTTTTTTATCAGTAAGTTAAGAAGAATAAATACATCAATATCAGGCATTTGAATGTAGTAATACAGAATGATCAAATTAATCTCTTTCGGGCCATCAATTACCAAAGTTCAAAGGGAAGAATTCAGGAAGGGACATGAACTTTATTAGCTCAAGAGTTCTCTCCCATGGGGGCGAAGAGTCCACGAGTATCGCACACAGCGTATGCATCAGACCAAGGAAAGCCAGTAGAGTCCGCAAGAAACAAATGATGTCTCTCAGTCCGCAAGGAAGCAATCCTCAATGGAAAGGTGGCACAGTGTTGAAAGGGAATGGCATCATTATCATCAATCCAGCATGTGATATAACTTCCCACGTTCCGGGGTGACACCTCCTGGGTCACCTCATCTGGTCAGACCACTCAGTCCGTTGGTCAGTTCATATAGGGTTATTGTCATGCAGCATAAAGAAGACACATTTTATGGTAAAAAGGTGGAAATCATTACGTGAGCTATTGAACCATTCAAACAAACAAAAATAGGAGTGTGAACAATCATTTATTAGCAAAGGCACATGTGTGAGTTGAAAAGGACAGTTTCTCACAGCAGGTGTTCCCAAAGTGACAAAATAGTTGCGACTAGTTCTGGTATGCGCATGGAAACTCTTTTATGAAACATAGCTTCATCCCACATTGCAAATGTATGAGCTTCTCATGAGAAGAGAATCGAGCAAGAGAAAGAAAATGCAGTCCTAAATTGAATTTTAGTTCATGAAATATATGATATAAATCAATGGAAATACATATTTTATTCCAAAGTTTCTAAACCCTTATATTCTTTCTTCAATTTATGTTACTTGTAAAGCATTTTAATTTCATAGCAATTAGCACATGTATCTATGGCACATTACTACATTTCAAAATTACCAATGTATAACATTATTTCAAAATGTGAAGTAACTAAATCGTTTTTAGTAATTCTCATTAGTACATGTATGAAGATCATTCTCTGAAAGTTTCAGTGAAATTGGAATTAGCATAAACGTACAGCATCATTTCTTTTTTTCTTGGTTGGTGCACACTCTAACATGAGCAAAGATAGTGTCAGAACCAAACTCTTCAATAAACGTTTATACGGTTATCTAATTAGCATTTAGTTCTGTAGTTCTGTTAATTCTTCACATACATAATTATTCAAAAGAGAATGGATCAATGGAACTTCTATAACACAAGTCATCACTTTCACAATTCTATTCCATGTTAAAAAGAAAACACCATGGAAACTTAGTAAACATGAACCTATGTTATTTAAACGCACATGTTCATCTAATCTACACTCTTCTGCATGCTTTTACAATGCAATAACTAAGTTTCTTTATGACCTATTCCTCATGAATCTTCAACGTATAATGTACACACATTCAGGTTCGTCATTTTACTCTCAAAAGCTGTCAGGATCGGTTTCATGTGTCAAGTAGGGATTTAGCAGTTTATCTGCTTCAACAGAACTGAAGTGTTTCAACATTTCTAAAGTGGTATCATGATTTCTTTATTTGTCATTTTGGTCTTGTTTTGATTAGATACATATTGGCTATTTTTTAAACTGGTGTGGAGTCCTTTTGTGGTGTTTTCACTATGTTACTCTATGCGTGCACAAATGGTTTACTCATTCACTGTAGTTTAGCCTGACTGCTCTGTGTCTAGCTACCAGAAGGTGAGCACAGGTAAATGTAGGTGTTTACTTTACTCATCCTGACTAGAGTGAGCGTTCCTGCTTGGAATGGAATGGACTTTTGTATAGCGCATGGCTACCCGGAGGCATCCCAGCGCTGTAGCAGGACTGCGGAAGAAGGGGAGAGCCGTCAAGGGAAGAGCCAGGTCTTCAGTTGTTTCCGGAAAGCCAGGTGGTTAGGTTCTTTCCGGAGGGAGAGGGGGAGGGAGTTCCAGAGCTTGGCTGAGTTATATGAGAAGAGGCGACCACCTGATCTGGCCCTCATAATTCTTGGGACAACTGCCAGGTGGAGCTCATCAGAGCGAAGTCTTCTGGAGGCCTTGTATGGTCTAACTAGGGCCCTAATGAGAGGTGGGCCGTTTCCCTTCAGGGATTTATGGGCGATGCATAGGGCCTTGAAGTGAATTCTCTCCTGTACCAGGAGCCAGTGAAGGGAGCGGAGAGCGGGTTTAGCTGAGCAGCGGTTGCTCGTTCCTGTGAGTAATCTGGCTGCCGAGTTCTGCACAACCTGCAGCCTAGCGATCACTGACTTAGGGGCACCTAGATAGAGAGAATTGCCAAGATCTATCCTGGACAGGATCAGGGCCTGGATCAGGAGCTTTTGAGCTTGGCTGGGGAGCAGGGGGAGAATTTTTCGGATCATTCTAAGAAGGCCATAGCACACCGCGGCAGTCTTTCGCGCTTGGGTCTTAAATGTGAGATCTTGGTCCAACTAGATTCCCAAGCTCTTTATTTCGGTTTTTGGGATGGGAGCTGGGCCCATACAGGCTGGCCACATAGTGCTAGATTTGAAGCTTAACTGGTTACCGAGCACCATCAGCTCGGTTTTGTCACTGTTGAGCTTTAGATGGGATAGGCTCATCCAGTTGGTAACTTCCTTAAGGCAGGAGTGAAGATCTGTGGGTGACTGCTCAGCCTGATTCAGTTCTACAACCAGCTGGGTGTCATCAGCGTATGTAACTATATGGACACCGAAGGGGGATACAATATCCGCCAACGGGGCCATATACACATTAAAAAGTGTGGGGCTCAGGGACGAGCCCTGAGGAACTCCACACTGCAAAGGGAGGGATTTGGATAGGGTGTCTCCTTCGAATACCTGAAAGTGTCTATTTTCAAGGAACGATTGAAGCCATAACAGGGCTAGGTCCTGACACTCCCACCTTCTTGAGACGGTGAACCAGGGTATGATGGTTCACCGTGTCGAAGGCTGCGCTTAGGTCGAGGAGGATTATGACGGAGGACCCTCCCTGGTCGAGGATCTTTCTTGATGTTTCCACCACCGATAGCAGAGCTGTTTCGGTGCCTTGATGGGGCCGGAAACCAGTTTGTGAAAAATGGAGATGGTCATGGGATTCAAGGAATGCCAACAGTAAGTTGTTGGCATGTTTTTCCGCCAGTTTGCTAATACCAGGGAGAAGCGAAATGGGGCGGTAATTGCCCAGTACGGCCTGATCCAAGTGAGGTTTTTTTAGCAATGCTTTGACCATTGCTTTTTTCCATTCAGGAGGGACTGATCCCGATGTTAGGGATGCATTGATTAGGTGGGTAATGGGGGGGATGATTGTGGGTAGTACCCGTTTAAGAATGTTGAGTGGTGCAGGATCAAGAGGCGACCCGCTTTTAACAGAGGACAAGATGGGTAGGAGAGATTCCTGGGTAAGAGGGGCAAAAGTATCCAGGAGGGACTTATTCTCATTCTGTTCCGGATCTCTAGATTGAGGTGTGGACGTGGTGCCTGGGGGGATATGCTTCAGGATGTTTTGAACTTTAGTGAAAAAAAGTCTGCTAGTTCATTGCAGCGCCGTCCCGAGAGGTCTGGCGCTACCGGGGGATCAGGGAGTTTGAGTAGTTTTTTGATGATGAGAAACGAGTCTCTGGGGGAGTTGGCTGAAAGAGAGATTTTTTGTTCATAGTATGAGGCCTGGGCAGTTTTTATTTCAGCCTTATAGATTGCTATGGCTGTCCTGTAATCTGCTTTCTTATCGGGGGCGAAATCTTTCCTCCATATCCGCTCTAATATTTTTGCGTGCTGTTTCAGGAGGCGGAGCTTGGGATTGAACCATGCATGTTTATTGGGTCCGGTTTTCTCCCGTACAGGGTGCCTGCTGACTGAGAACCAGACAACCAGAAACCCCATTTTTAACACATAGCATCAGTTTATTTACCTAATTTCGAACAGGAAGAATATCATTATTATAGGATTGTACCTAAATTTGGCTATGTCCAAAGAGGGAGATAGGTCGTGTAAAAAGTTCAAGCAGCAGGAGTTGTCCCAAAGGTGATTAGGGAAGGAATAAAGGACTTGGGACTTTTTCATTCCTGGAGAGTCTGCCACCTAGTACTTAGGAATATTTGATCTACTCTCATGTACACAAATCCTACACAACAATAAACCACAGAGCACGGACAGCTGAGCCACAGGCTTGACACCTTTAACTGTCAAGTAAATAAGAAAAAGCATAATGCTGTAAATTGAGACTAATGACATGGGCAAACTGGAAATTACAAGGGTGTGCTTTGAAAGCAGTGATGAGGGGTAAGGTTCTGGCCATAGTATCCACACTGAAGAGACTGTATTGTTATGCTGGAGTTTTTATAAAAGAAATTATAAGAACTAGAGAATCAACATAAAGAGTCAGGTTCAACAACGCTGTATTGTAGGCTGATGGTAGTCAAAACACAGTTTTCTCTCCTAGTGACAAGTATGGTTGAAAAAGCTCTTCTGGGAGAGAAGATGGCTTTTTTTTGTTTAGAAAAACAACAATGGGTAGAGGGACATGTTGTTCCAAAGGAGATGAAACATGATAATGAGATATGGAAGTAATGGTACTGATTCTCAATAAAACATTTCAAACGAAAACATTCTCAAGAAAAGAAACCTTTATAATAGCGATTAATTTAATTGACCAACGCCTGGTGTCTGGTCTCCATGTTTTCAAGAGGAAAGCGATTCGAAAGGAAGGGAATCTCTTTCCTCTTGACTTTTCTGGACACTTTGCATTAGATAAGATATTTTAAGCAGCATCATTAAGACAAAGCTTGGAAAATACTAGGGCTTGCTGTGCCAGACTGTTTTAAAAATGCACGTGGTTCTTTCTATTTTAGATGCACTGAAAGGCATGACGTGAAAACAGACATCTGCAATACTTGGACACAATTATGTTTGATTTAAAAAATGTTGCAGTTGTAAAGGAACATTGCATATTAACAGTGCATCTTGGGACATGTATTGTTTTGCATTATGAGAGTCACGTGA
>CAWUFW010000610.1:2395000-2412500 GCA_963921515.1 Calotriton arnoldi
GTGTTCCATAATTGGTCTATGGGATTCCAATGTGGCGGCTAGAGGGTTGCTGAAAAACAGACAACCTTGAAAAGCTGGCATGTAAGGATTTGGACAAGGAAGAGAGAGGGGAAAAAAGATATTTGCCAACCAATCTACATCCGGAGTGCTTCCCAAACTAGAAAAACAGCACTCGTGCATGCTCAATGCAATTCAAGGTGAGTTCCTCCTCTCTGGCCTACTCAAACACCTGTGAACTGTCACAAATGACCGAGACCCTAATTATGAGTACGGCAGTCCATAGGACCGCCATACCCTTGGTGGTGGTCTGATGACTGCCACAATGCGGGACTGCCTGCAGTATTACGACTGCGGCGGTTGGCCAGCCATGAGACCGCCGGGGCCGGCGGTCTTCAAATGGCAGGAATATGCTGGCGGTGCCACAGCCGGCACCGCAGAGCATATTCCTAGTTGCCATTTCACCACCCTATTCATGGCGGTGAAATCGCCATTACAAGGGCGGCGGAATGACAACAGGGCCCCCTGCCAGATTTGGGCCTGGGGGTGCATGCGGGAGGGAGCACATGTAGTGCCCCCCTGGATTTGCACCCTCCCTTCCTGCATCTATGCCACACCGTGCAGGAAGGTGCAGTCGACTGTCTGAGAGCGGCGGTCTGCCTGTTAGGCTCTCTTATGAGCCTGACAGACTGCTGCTCTCAGACTGCCGCAAGACCGCCAGCCAGACCAGGAAAAAACTCCTGATCTGGCAGGCAGTCTCACCAAGGGTTTGGCGGTCCCACAGCGGATGTGGGACCGCCAAATTCGTAATTAGGCCCATAGACCTATATTGTGATGCATAAATATTGTGTCAAGAATACTGGGATGGAACTGGGTGAATGAGGTTCAGGACTCAGCGGGGGTGGTACAGAGAACCAATACATATATAGTAGATACATTCACTGCCTATTATGAAGCCTGGTACTCCCCAATGACATCCAGGGCCCACCTGGATCACCTCACCTTTTTACAAACTATTGATACTCGGTTGTTATCTCAAGAGGACAGAAACTACCTAGAGGCAGATCTGACTGAGGAGGAGATAGTAGCTGCTATTCGGGGACTACAGTCGGGGAAAGCTGGGGGCCCAAATTGTATCCCTATGGAATTGTACAAAGTCTGTGCACCAGGAGTGGCCAAGCCGATGCTGGAAATGTTTCAGGCAGCTAGGGAGGCGAGTCAACTACTGAGGGACCAGCAAGCTGTCACAATAGTCGTAATCCATAAAGCGGGCAAGCCGCCATCATGCTGCAGCTCCTATAGGCCTATATCACTCCTTAACGTGGAGGTCAAGTTATTGGCAAAGCCACTGCAGGGGGTAATCACATCCCTGATACATCCTGACCAATCAGGCTTTATGCCTCATTGCAGCACCCGCCTTAATCTACGTCGCCTTTGTGGGGTTCTGAGTTGAACTGTGCCACGGTACTCAGAAAGAGCAGTTGCACTTGCCCTAGATGCAACAATGGCCTTCGACAGCATCTCCTGGGATCACATCTTTGCAGTCCTGACCAGAATGGGGTTCGGACCCAAATTCTGCAAATGGGTCAGGTTAATATATCAAGCACCTCTGCCCTGCGTCAGGGTGAATGGAGTGGATTCCTGTGAGCTCCCTCTTCACAGAGGGATGCGTCAAGGCTGTCCGCTGGCGCCCATGATTTTTGCACTAGCCCTGAGCAACTGGCAACATGGGTACGACAAGACCACTTGATCAGAGGCAACCAAGTGGAGACTGGGAAGAACGCATATCGTTTTATGCGTATAATATTCTTTTGTACGTGACTCATCTCTATCGCTCTGTGAGCCGTCTATTACAGATGTTGGATACCTTTGGTGAGTATTCTGGCTACTGTGTCAATTGGTCTAAATCGGTTGTGTTTCCGCTTTCGGGGGGGGGACCCCGGCTTCCATCAGATTATGAGGCCCCAGTTGTAACAGAGGGGGACACTTTTGCGCCGCTGTAGCATCACTTTTTGTGACGCAGCAGCGGCGTAAACAATGCACCACATTGCAGCCCATTTACAACGTGACGCATCTAGGGAGATGTGTCACGTTGTAAAGCACTGCGTTACATTATACCTGCACCAGGGTTAATGTATGCAGGGTGGGCGTTCCTACGCAGGAAAGCCTTGTAGAAGTGACGTAGTGAAATCTACAAGATTTCACTGCTCCACTTCTAGTACGCCACTGCGTCACAACCTTACGCCTGCTTGAAATAGGCGTAAGGAGTGACGCAGTACAATAAGAATAGGCCTCAACATGCATTGCTGGAGTTGCGTCGTGCTTGCGACACGACTCCAGCAATGCGTGACTTTTGGGCCAACAGATGTGTCAGAATTTCTGAAGCATCTGTCAATCCTTGCGCTATGGTGTGCCGTATTGTAAATACGGCACATCCATGGTGGCACAAGGGTATCGCAGGCTGGCGCAGGGAAACTGACGCATCTCTACAGATGCGTCAGTTCCTTGTAAATCTGCACCTGAGTTTTTTCAGACAAACAGGAACCTGCATACAGAGTGGACAGATCCGTAATGGGCCATGGGAAGTATGAGCTGATTCTTTATAAGCGGCGGGAGGAGTGGGATCTGCCACCCTATACACAGTCTGGTCAGGGCATGGAGAGAATAGCACAATATCTGGGATGGAGCGGTCGACTGACGACACGTACCCCATTGTGGCACAGCGACCTCCTTAACGAAATGGGGAGCCTGAAGGGATTCTCCAGTGGGAACTGATAGGTATAGAGCACCTGGGGGACATTTGGAGAGGATAGGCTCTGATCCCCTTCGCCAACCTTCACCAGGAATATGACATGGCGGAGGCTGAGCGATACGGATACCTACGGTTGGGCTATGCTCTCTGGAGACATCTACAAGAGGGGGAGAGCCTACCGGAGTCGTCTCCAATAGAGGACCATCTCCTGGCAGATCCCACGCCCACAAAGGGTATCTCGTTAATATATAAAAAACTACCTGACAATTCCCTGGGTGTGATGGTGAAGCTACGTGAGCAATGGACAGAAAACCTGGAAGACATTGAGAATGAGGAATGGACTGAGGCCCTTCAGAGCCCAAGGGAAATTGCCATCAGAGCCTGCTTTCGCCTGATACAGTTGAGGATCCTACATAGATCGCACTGCTCTCTAACTGTCCTCTTTAAGACCGGTGAGGCGGTGTCGCCAGTGTGTTTGCAGGGCTGCGGTCAGGAAGCAGATTTTTTCCATATTTTTGGGGCTTACCCGTGAATTCAAACGTTCTGGGGACAGATAGTTGTGGTGATGTTCAGGGTCACGAGTACGGAGGTTGCCTTAAATGCCAAAGAACTTCTGCTGAACATATAGGCAGAGGAACCAAGACCCAGATACCAGGCAGTATGGGTGACACTAGCAGCTGGTGTTGCCAAGCGCAATGTAGCTAGGGGGAAACCAGAGCCCCTTAGAGTGGAGGAATGGGAGCTAGACTTAGACTTAGACTTGTGTCAAAGGGCAGTACAGGTAATTTACCAAGGACGGGGCTGCCCCAAGAAGTGGGAGAAGATCTGGTGTGTTTGTAGGGAGTTTAGGGGCTATTGACGGCAACACATTGAAGGGGGCTAGGTAGGGTCTACTGTGGTACCATTAGGAAATATGTTGTGAAGTATTACATGAATCATTGTATCTGAATCAAACGTCTATTTGTATTACATTGGAAATGCATTAATTACCCGTACATGCTGTATGATGCCAAAAGTTGAATAAAAAGATTTGTAAAAAAAAAAAAAAGAATACTGGGATGACAAAAATATCGTCAACAGGAATATTGAAGCTAAGAATATTGCTTTAAGTGTTCTTTTTAATATCGTAAAAAATATAGTTTGTGAAAATGTTGTATATATTAACGTATTTATGGGTTAATTTATAAATATTTTTTGTAACATGTTTTATTTTAGTTGATGTTAATTTTTGTGTTAGTAATTTTTGTAAATTGTTTATTTATCAAATATTTTATTATAAATTTTATTAATGTTTATAAATAAAGTATATGTAATTATGGTATAGGAGCAGTATGTTGGGTTTTTATTGAAAGGGATGGGGAGATTATTAAAATCGATGAATATTAATTTGGTTGTATGTTCATTTTTATAAAATATGTTAATTTCGTTTTACTAAATTGTTTAAATGAATGAAAGAGTCGCCCTAGGAATTACTGGAGGCTTTCCGAATGGCAGATGGGCTCTCTGAGCTCGCCAGAAGCCATTCGGAAATCCAGTTTGGATTGCTTTCCGACCGACTGCATCCAAATGGGGCGGTCAGAAATGAATCCGAACAGCTGATTACGATGCCGTAGGAACGGCTCCGACCGAGGGTCGGTGCCGTTTACTACGGCATCGTAATCGGCCCCTATGTTGTGTTTTATAGTTCTAATTATTTTATACTTTGCTTAATTATTTCATATTTTCATATCACTTTGTTTGACATGTTTTACATTGATTTAAATATTTTTGACATAATTCCTCATTTCCTCTAAAAGGAGATAATCTTCAGCAACCATTTTTTTTACCACTAACTTAACATTTGTAGTCTATTTGTCTCATTTATGGTTCAATTTCCTGAAAGTAAGTAGTCGGAAGGTGCTTCTGTTCGTCGGTGCAGATAAGACCTTTTTACGTTTTTTTTATAGAGTTTTGAAATTAGAGGGGATGTAGGAAGTGCTAGTAAATGGAAGTTATAATGTTGCTTTGTGGTTTTTAAAAGGTTTATTAGTAGTTTTTGTAATTTTGTTTACTAGTGTTTTCTGTTAGGCTTAGGGAAGGTAGAGTTTGTTAGTAATATATTGTTATTTTATGTAAATTAAGTTATGTTATATGCTTTGTATAAATTAATTGTGATGTTTATGTTAAGTTTGAAGGTACTGTTTTTTGTGGGGGAATATTGCATCTTATTTTACAGGTTTATGGATAGGAAGGTATCGTTTGGATTTTTTCTTCCTTTTTTTTATGGAAATCATTTAATAAACCAATAGTTTTAATTTTGATTTCTTTTCATTTTTTGGGTTTCCAGGAGCGTTTTATTTTTTAACGATTTTTCTTTTTTTTTATGGTTCGTTAAGACTTTGGATTACTTTGATGGATTTCTATTGGACCTGTTTTATTTTTGCATTTTTAGGGGACTTTTTGAAAATTATTTTTCACTTTTGGTGGATTATATTTTTGACTATATAGAATCTAACGAAGATCTGCAGCTACAGAACAGTAAGGACATGATTGCAACTTTGGTGGTGCTGTGGTCAGGCCGCCCGCCAGATTAGGAGTTTACTCCTGTATGGCGGGCTTTGTTTTTGACATTCCCACGGCGGTCCCTTGAAAATGGGCACTGCAGTGGGAGCGCCAAAAACAGTTCCTGCACAGCAATGACTGTAAAGTCATTGCTGTGCAGGAACTGGTGTGCATGCACACAAGGGGGCACATGTTGTGCCCCCCTATGTGCATCCACAGGGTGTGAGGTACCAGGGGGCCCTGAAGGCCCCCTATGTTTCCTCTCTGCCACGGTTTTCATGGCAGTGGAACCCCCGCCATGAAAACCATAGCAAAGAAGACACTTGTAACATGCTTGGCGGGACCGCGGCTGTCCTCCAAGCATATTATTGCCTCTCACCGCCACAACACCTCCAAGGAACAGCGGTTCCCGGGCGGTTGCTGTGCCGCTGTGGCGGACCAACCCTCCTGAATCATAATAGGGCGGTCGGGAGACCACCACTGCCGCGCCCCCATGAGTCTGGCGGTCCATTGACCGCCAGACTCATAATAGAGCCCTAAGTTATATTCAGGTTTTTTTGGTGGGCGAGAAATGTTATATTTTATTATGTATATGTGTTTTATGGGATTGTTACTTGTTATATTACATTTTATGTGTTTCAGTTAATTGTTTCTGTTTGCTTTTAGATGTAATTTTGAGGTTTGTGACTTTTTCAATTGTTGACTAATTAATGTACATATTACTTTTATTCAGCAGTCTTATTTGCAATTTTAGTTGTATATATGTTTGACTGATGTATTAAAATTATTTGTTTAATATTAGTTATAAAATATTTTAGTTATGCTGGTTTGGGTTCTTCCTTTGGTTTATTGGGTGCTGTGTAAGAAATTATTTTTTTATAATAGAGTTTTGGCTATTAATTCTAAGTAGTGTACTACTTTGTTGTTAATAAAGAGTGATACTTTACATTGTAGCATGTTGTACATTCTATTGGTGTGTTTGCTAACTTTAGGTTTAATTTGGTTTACTGATTCTTCCATTCATATTTGTTGGTAGTTTTGTTATTTTTGTAGGGCTGCTATAAATTTGTAGATTGGGTTCTTCCTAGTTCACCTTGGAAGGCATTGTGCCATCCTTCTACTGCATTGTTAGTTTTGGCGTCTTGAGCCATGGTACTGTTGTAGACATTCCACCATGGTATTTGGAATTTGGGTTGGCGTCTATGTCCCGAGCGATGCAGTCTACCAACCCAAGTATCTTCAAAATAATCCATTAGGGGCCTTAGCTTGTGTTCATTTTGTTGGTAGTACTTTATATATGTAAGTTATAGCGTTTAGCTACCTCTGTGACATGGTAAACATCGTTTACCCCGAATCCGGAACACTGCATGCAATTACAACGCGATTTTTACAACAGCCGCGTTGTAACAACGCATGCCATTACTCCTCAAGTCGGAACAACGGCTTGCGGAGGGGTCAAAAGGTGTTGGATTTAAAATCCAACACATTCCCTACTGTTGCACAGACTGGAGTTTGAATAGTAAATTATACTATTCCAACATCCAGCGTCCCCCCTAGAGCAAGTCGTTGTTCCAGCTTGCGCAGTAATGGCATGCGTTGTTACAACGCAGTCGTTGTAACGACCGCGTTGTAATTGCATGCGGAAAAAAAGCATGCATGGTAAGGTGGCATATTCCTGTGACACGGACATAGGCTAGTGCAATCATTTATTTTAATTTCAAAGGGAAGTTGGCTATTTGTTGCATATTTTACACTTAGTACAAATTGTTTGAGGTGTGCCGAAATGCTTTGGTTATAATTGTAGTTACAGCGTTGTATGGCTGTGTGTGGGTAAAGTTTTATGATAGTTTCAATTATGGCCTGTTCAAA
The DNA here is from genome assembly GCA_963921515.1 of Calotriton arnoldi. NCBI lineage: Eukaryota > Metazoa > Chordata > Amphibia > Caudata > Salamandridae > Calotriton > Calotriton arnoldi. Next base: position 2,402,160 of record CAWUFW010000610.1, read on the forward strand.
ATCTATTATTATTTACGTGGGGAGTAGCTGTTTCTTTTAATTTTAATGTTGTTTAGTAGTCCTACTTTGTTTATTAAGTAGTAGGGTGTATATGAATAGTATATTAGTGTTTTAATATGAATGGTATATTAGTGTTTTGACATTCGCCATGTTTGATGTATATCTGAGTGAATATTTGCAGCACATGTTGAATGTCACATTTATCATCCATTTTATAAAATACATTTTTTATTGAATTTTGCAGCTATAACAGTAGTGTGATCTAAAAAACTTCAATCCAGGTTAAACATTTCCCTCCCCCCTCAAAATAAACCCTTAACCATTTAACACATGCACAATGAACCCCCTCCGCCCCCTAATAGGCTCTCTTTGGCCAAAAATGGTTGCAGTCACTTTGTATACCCTTCGAGTAGGTCTCAGGGCTGGGCTCGGCTGCCCTCGCCTGTGAGCGCTTACCATCAGTTTCTTGTCCATGGCACGCCACATCATACTTCCTTCTGGTTGGCGCCTCATAGCCTGGTGTTCACCTGCGGCAAGCCTTAACTAGCGGTCCTCTATGTCCCAACAGTCCCATATTTTACCAAATATCTTGGGGCATTCCCTGCCCTCATTTAACAGTTTTTCCAGTGTTCGGCTTCTTTGCATTTCCTTTGTCCAATCATGCACTCCCAGGTTGATGAGGGTCCTCTGGTACACTGTTGCATCCGAGTCTCTCGATACGCCTAGCAGCACGGATGTTGCCTGTCCCCCTGTTGGTGTGCCCACTGTGGCCTCCAGTCTAGTCCACACCCCCACCCAGAATGGCACCAGTAGCATATGGAGGAAGGACCCTGTTGGACACAGGCTCATAAACGCCTATTGTTAGCAGCCCTTCCTATTTTGCGTAGGAGCGTTCTAGTATAGAATATCCTGTGTAGTATTTTAATTTGGATTAGGAGGAAATGCCCCTGTATTGCTACCTTACGGGGCAGCTGTAAGACATCCCTCCAGTCATCATGATTTAGGTTCCCTACATCCGCCTGCTATCGTCCCTTAATTTTGCTCAGACAAGTGGGCCATCTGTGAGGGAGATGACCTTGGTGGTCATTTGTCCATCCAACAACCATCTCTCGAGGGGGGATTCTTCCATAGTGTCCTACTCCGGGGTAATCTGGGCCTGCAGGGCATGGTGCAGCAGGTAGTTAAATTGCTATGTGGGCAACATGTTGTTTTCTTTTTTCACATGTTTAAAGGACACGATCCAGCTTGCATCCCAAACATCCCCCAGGACTGAGAGGCCTATCAGATCCTATTTCTTAAACCCCTCAAGGGTATTGACTGGTCCTAGTTTAGTCCCCAACCATAGAGGGAATCTTTGGTGCCAGTCTCTTTGCCCATCCCATGTCCCTCAGTAGTTTATGCCAGATCGTGATTACCGTGACTGTTGCGGGCAGTGCATCGGCCGCTACTCTGGCGCCATATAGGGCGTGGACATAGCCTTGCTCCTCCAGTGCCAGTCTGTCCAGTCAAAATGCTGGGTAGTCCAGTGGGGCATATGCCCACTTGTCACTACACTGAACTGGGCTGCCTCGTAGTATTTCTGGACATTGGGGAGTGCTATGCCTTCCTCATAAGTTGAGCGTTGTAGTGTAGCGAATGGTATTCGCTGTGGGCCATTCAGCCATAACAAGGATCGCAGTAGTCTATTTAGCGTCTTGAAGAAAGGAGGTAGTAGTCTATATGGGCTGTTTTGTAGAATGTACGTGAACCTGGGTAGTGTGGTTGTTTTAAGGAGTGCTGCTTGGCACATCAGCGAGAGCGGCAAGGCTTTCCAGTGTTTTATGTCTGCCTCTAATCTGGTAAAAAGGGGCGCTAGTTTATCTGTATAGTGTGTCTTCTCGTCTATGGATATCCACAGTCCTAGATATCTGAAGTAGTTATATTCGCTCTTTTAAGGGGCATGGGTAGGGATGACGGCAGTTTCCAGCTGCCCATTGGGAACAGGAGAGATTTGTCCCAATTAATACACAGTCCTGAGTATGCACCATATATTTTAAATATCTCTCCCACCCCCGTCAGAGAGAGTTCCATCTCTGCCAGGTACAGTAGGATGCTGTCCGCCTCAATAAACATATTGTGTAGTGGAGGTGCTATCTCCCTAGCCATTCGTTTGCAGAAGTCCATCGGTAGCCCGTTAGGGCCCCGAGTTTTCCCAGATTGCAGCTGTGTGATGGCCGTTCTGTTAGGTTGTTCTCTAGTTCCCTGACCCTAAACTCTGTCAGTTGTCTGTAAGAGCAGTCAGTGACGAACGCCCTCAAGGCTCTGTTGGCCTGCTTTGATTTTGTAGCGTAGAAGTCCTGGAAGTAGGTCAATAGCTATTATCATGGGTATGTAGTTCCTTTCTCGTTCTCTAGTGCTTAGCCATGCTTAGCCATCTTCCCTGCCTTGTCGCCTGCTTTGCAAATTCATTTCTGCTGTGTTATGTAGGACCGTTTAGCTGACTTAATGAGCAGTGCTTTGGTGCAATGCTGGCTTTTTGTGGCACCGAGGGTTGCAGGAGATAGGCTTTCTCTAGTGTTAGGAGTTCTTCCTCCATTTCATTGTGTTGCACCTCCCTTTTGCACTTATCTCCTACCTCCCCTGATATTATCTCATCACGTAGAAGGGGAAGGGGTGTGGCGCCGCGGCCAGGGCGACTGATGCTGGATGCTGGGGATCACGGTTCGATCCCTGGCTCCGGCGGCAGGGCTCTGCCCAGCACCATGCGACTCTGGGCAATAGCTCGCTTAATCTTCCCAACGGCCCCCAGCACCGAGATACCCCTTCGGGGGTGATTCGTGCGTTATACAAGTACTGGATTTACATTTACATTTTTTCGTATGGTGGCCTTATAGGCTTCCCAGAGAGTGGGTGCCTCCCTTACTGTATTGGTGTTTTCTTTGAGGTAGTGCTTGGTGGCCTTCCGCAGGCAATCTACCTTCTTCGGGTTGGAGAGACACAATGTCGCTATTCTCCAGTCACCCTGCCCCCCTAGTTTCCAGGTTTCTTGGCAGATACTAAGAGGGTAATGGTTCGAGATTCCCTGTACCAGGTATTCCACCTCCAATGAATCTCAGTAATGTTGCCTGCGATGTGAAAAAGTAATCAGTACAAGAGTGGGTCCTATGTGCCCCTGAATAATAGGAGTGCCCCTGCCAGGTGCCATTTAGTGTCCTCAAGATGGCCCCCAAGCCAGGTAAATGAGTATAGCCTTTCATTTTGGGGCAGGTCTGCCCATCTATCTGCAGTGCAATCAAGTCCAGATTCTACTGTCATGTTAAAGTCCCCTCCCAGTATAGATAATGCATGGGTTAGTTCCATTATCAGTGTCTCTGGTTGGAGCCCCGGTGGGATATACACATTTACCAGCGCTATTGTTTTCCCCTCCCATTCTCCCAGTGTCACTGTGTAGCAGCCTAAGTCATCTGTCCACATTCTGGGACATGGAAGGGTGATAGTCAAACAGTCTAGTCATGGTAGCTAGTGGAGGCGCCCCGGGTCGTGGCGCTCTGCCCAGTACTCTATGTGTTTGTTCCACTGTAAACCAACAGGATGCTTTCTCTTCAAGCACCACACACTCTAGCCAGTCTTCCAAAAATAACTCCATACTTGGCCCCTCTGCTCCTTCAGGGAGGCCGACCAGGCACACATTATTAGGACGTGATCATCCATCTGCATCTTCCACTCTATCCCTGAGCATGTTTATCTCCTTCTCTTGTGACTGTATGCAGGAGGCCTGAACATGTATATCTATCGGTGCCTGCGCCAGCGTGGACTCCACTGACGCCACCCTCTCCACTATCTTCGTGTGACTGGCCCGTAGCAGTGCCACATCCTGCGCTACAATTCAAATTTAGATTTCGAGGGCCACCTTGGTGTCCTGTATGGCCACTAGAATAATGGCCGTGTGTGCCCCCTGGTCTTCTTCTGCTTGCACTCCCTTCGGTGACATCTTTTCTGCTGTCAGGCGGGTGTCTCCCTTCTTTGGAGAAGTTTGTTTCTAGCCTCACCATCTTGGGGCCATTGATCCATAGGGGCCGCTGGTTGGCCTACTGGGGAAATTATCTACCCCAGTCGCGCCGGGTGTCTGGGATCATTGTAGGTCGTAGTGTCTTGTCCAGCGGGTGCATGGCGGTACCCAGTGCCAGTGTTGTTACCCGCACCTACTCTCTCGTTTCCAGGTGTAACACACCTGTAGGCCCTTCGCCCTTCCCAGTCTGGCTCCACCACCACACCCCAGGCATGAGCACCCGCACCAAGACGATCTCCCTTCCTCTCCCTCTTTTCCCTACTGGGCCTCTCCTCCTTGCTCCACGTCAGTGAGCAGTGGAATCCATCTTCTGCGCCGTGGCCAGCGTTGCCTCGCTTTGCTGATCTGTTTCCCCAATTGTCTCCTGTGGCACTGTGTGTCCCCACCCTGTTTCTCTCCAGGTGCCTGGGCTCCCCTCTCTACTGCTGTGTCCCCCCTAGAAGCAGTTTTTGGAAGGCTCGTGCTGGGGCTAGCCTGCATCTCACTGTGTGTGGTCCCCAACATCTCAGTCCCTTTTCTCTCCTTCGCTTTCACCTCTTGGCCTCCTCTCTGTTCCGTTTCAGCCCATCCTCTCCAGTCCCTAGGGCCAGCTTTGTGCCTCCACTGCTTTGCTTTGCTCAGTCCTTCTCGAGGAGGATTACCTCGGGGGGGGAGGGTTGATCGACATGTGTCCTTTTCCTGCAGGGTTACCACGAGGGGGGGTTCCGGAGTCCAGGTTGTCTGCCTTTTAGCCTTTTCTAATCGGGCCCTAATCACAGCGGGCTGCCTCACCTCCTCCTCCTTGCCATTGCTTTGCCTGGTCTATTCCGGCTACTGCCTGGTCTCCTCTCCTACGAGCTGGTGCGTGTGGTGCGCATGGTGCGCACAACTCCTGAGGGGGGGAGAGGGGCCCTGCATGGGGTCCGCGCACAAGTCCGGCAGGCCACTGTACAAAGCATACTGTACCTCGGCAGGCGTAGTTGCCACCTGCACGATGCAACGGCTGCTATCTTACCTAGTTGCGTTGCTGTGTTTGCATCAGTGACAAGGGCTGCGGAGGGCCCATCCGTGGACGTGGGGGCTATGTGCGATGTCTTTAGGCTCCTGAGGAGTGCCCTCACTCTAGGTGTGGTATGTGAGGCTCGAGGGCCGGAGAATGATGCCTGTCACCAGCCTTGGGTGCCAGAGCTTGGCAATCACACTGCCTTCATACGTCCTTGGCCACGTCCCCCCCTTCATCTATGTTTGACATTGCCTTAGTTTTATTAAGTTATCTGCTGTAGAAAATATTAAGATACGTTTAACATCGTTAAGGTTATCATGTAAGAGGAAGGGTTCCTCATTATTGTGTGGTGGTTAAGTGTTTAGGAATTTGAATATTTTGGTATCTTCTAGGTGCAGGAGGGGTATCACTGGTGACTTTTCTTATTACATGCAATTTGAGCATTTTAAGGTGGGTGTAGCTGGCTGTAATGTGTATCTGGGACTTTAGGGAGTATATTTTTTTGTATTTACCTTGTGGGCTCTTGGGAGCTAGTGCTTGCTTCTCTTAAATCTTGTAATACATGCCTTACTTTGAATTCAGTGGCATTTGGGGGTGGTAGTGTTCCATTACATTAGTGACAACGTGATCTTTTGTTGCAGCCCTCCCATAGCAAGCATTAGAGTAATATTTAGTACATTTCCAATTGATAGTTTCCATGCTTGTACTTTCTTGACTGTGAGTGTAGCCGATGTGAGAGTAATTTTTTCCCTTTCTTGATGTATCTTGTTCTTTCTGTCATTATGCCTGAAAATAGTGTAATAATACAAAGAATTAAGGGCCTGATTATGTCGGTCAGACCGTCACTGAAAGGCCGTCGGTGGCGGTCCGACTGACAGACAGCCTTTCGGTCCGACCGCCGCATAATTGTACAGGCGGTTGGAACCATGTCGGATGGGGGACAGACCGCCGCCTCCGACAGGATCTACTGATCCAGACGGGGCGGCAGTCAGAATCGCAATCCCTAATGATGGTTGTGCCGAGGCGGGCACCGCCGCCGGGATTACAATGTCCCTTTCTAACAGCCTTTTCATGGCGGTCCGATTAGAGAGTATTGTTTCAACCAAATTATGGTGATTTCTTGAAAGTTGTGGGCCTTGTGGTATGTTGTTTTCACGCCTTGTATTTCCTCAATAAACCAAATTGTTAATAAATAATGTAAAAAGGCTACGTAGGGCACTGCCTAAGCAAGCACTAAGTTAGCCTTTAGTATCAGCCAATGCTGCTGTATTAGGATCATTAATATTCTGTTCGATGTCCAACATGCCTCACACAATAATTTGCTTGGCTTGCTCTTTAAAGATCTTGTCAAAAAATCTAACCTAGCACTGCTAGATTAATTCCTTAGGTTGCAACATTGATTTTTCTTTGATGGACAGGTTTTAAGAGAATTTTGAAAGAAAAATTTACCAAACTGCTATGCAAGATCTTTCATACTTACGTACTTTGAACTTGAATGTTTTATTTCTTCTTATTCTAAGTTGGTTCTTAGCTGAAATGATCTCTATGATTGCTCTTCCTATGATAATAAATACACCTTTATGCTGTTCCATCTTGGGAAAATCCTTTTTTAAACTACAAGTGCTTGGCTGCGGTTGCCCATGAATTTTGCAGAGGGTGTGGTTCTGGGGGTTAGAAATTGAGATTATTAGACATATCATGATACTTCCTTATTTTAAAAATATAAATACAGAACCCTTAATCAATCTTTGCATCAATTGATATATTTGGATGGTAAAAGTACATGACTATAAGGAGTACATGAGTATCACAGGTATGTTTTATTGACCAAACACTATTAATGTTTGTAACTACCCAATGTAAGTTAAATAATTGTGTCTTGGTGGCCTCATACCTTTGCTTGTTGGCTCTTTTGCCTTAAGTCACTATTGAGTGCCATTGCCTGAGTCTGTAGTTGTCTTATATTGTGTTTTTGCTTTTTGTTTTGAGTCTTCTAGACTGTTTTGAAGGATTCTTTGGACATTCCTGAACTGACATGCTGCTATTATCTGACCCAGCTGTTTTGTGTTTTTCCTAATTTGTACACAATGCTAACATACAGTCTCTAGCATTCTAAACTCAGAAATATGCACTTACCTCCCTTGACAATACCTGGTGAACAATGCGGTTAAAATGTTCAGAGTAGGCGTCAATTTGGAAAATGTTTGCTTCCCTGTCGTTTTACTGAGTGAACACCTTCCTTGACAAAATAATTAGTTAAAACCTTGTTTTATTGCCAGATATGATGACATAAAAATTGTTAATCGCAGGAACTCTTAAATGCATAAAATATGATATTACTTCTCAAAGTGGTCACTATGTCATATTGCATGGAACCACCCACTTCAGTTTGAGGAATTTCTGTTGACATGAATTATCATTAACAGTGTACACAAAGTCAGAAACTTCAATATGGGGCTCCAGAATGAAGCAGGAACTGTTCATCATCACAGGAAAGCAAGCAATAAAGTGTTGATTGAATTTAAATCACATCTGATAAAGATGACAGGAACTTGTTGATAAGGGCTATTTCGCCATTGGAGGAGAAATGCCATAACAAGGTAGATGCTGGTGATCCATGATTCTTCCTGGGCTGTTTCTCGATATGACTGTAGCTTGTAATTTCCAAAGGTGAATGAGGGAAATGATCTTCCTCTGGAGGTATAATTTAGCATACATGACAATCTGATCTTTGCCTGGATGAACTGGGCAACCAATTAATAATAAATGACCAGAGTATTCAGATCAAGCTGTGATGGTGTCAGTTTACAGTTTTTCCATCCAGGAGTAGATTAAAAGGCGACCTATTTTAGAAGGTAAGGAGATAAATTAATTTTAGTAAGTGATCTTCTATTCATGATTTTATTTTTGAGAAACAACTTAATAAGTATAAGGAAGTCACTGGTCAAGCTGAGGAAGAGTAGTAGGTTAAAGCTAGCTTATAATATATCTGAAATTAATTTTAGTAAGTGATCAGCTGTCCATGATTTCATTTTTGTCAAAAACCTAAGAAGTATAAAGAAGTCACTTGTCAAGTTGAGGTGGAGTAGTAGGTGAAAGCCAGCTTGCAATGTATCTTATTTTACAAGAACATCCAAACTTAGCTAGTTTCAAGAAGAGGTCAGGCTGTTGCAAAGCTAAAATCTTGTAATCAATGTTAGGGGAATGCAAAAAAAAAAACTTAAGCTGTTAAAAACAATTAATCACTAAAATTGCACAAGGTGTCTTCTATTCTTATAAAAAATTAATAGTTTGTTGCATATGAAGTCACTGTGTGTTAGATCTTCTAATGTTCAATCTCTGTCATAATAAGGTATGTAATACCTGCACAAATTGTGTTACATATGTAATTAATATTTAGAAACTCCAAATATAAAAACCTTTGGCAAAGCCAACAGGACTCGGCTTTAAATAGCCAAGCTATTGGCTTTGCCAATGCTTGGTTACACTGACATGCGGACACATGCATTAAGACGCATGCACACGCATTTCAAGCAATCATGAAATGGGTCTCCTATTAAGGTAAACCAATTCTAAGATCGCTCCTGATGCATGCACTTCTAGGCGTCATAGCGCACTTCTGCTCAATCGCCATGAAACATGCATTGTGACACTGTGTGTTGTTGTGCATGCATGATGGCATGTGTATATACATCATCACATATCCGCCATTTTTTTCTGTTTACCATTCAGCCCATCATTGAGCGGTAAATTACACTGAAATGTGTGTGAATGTGCACTTTAATAAAGGATAGGTGCAGCAGCAAAGCGCAGCTACTTGGCCCTACAAAATGGAGGATCTAGTTAAAAAAAATATATATACGTATGGTATTGTAGATGGGTAACAGTGAATGAGCAAAGCTTGAGCTGTCTATGATGTCATTCATAACCTGAAGGAAACACATCCCCATAATTCCCAGTTACCCATCTGTGAATCCATATATATATTTTTTAAATGGCCTCAGCTTCCTGTCTCAAATTTTTAAAAAACAAACACATGGCATCCTGACCACACACACACGCACGCACGCACGCACGCACACACGCACACACACACACACACACACACACACACACACTCCCTCCCTCCCTCCCTCTCTCTCTCTTTCTCTCTCTCTCTCTCTCTCTCTCTCTCTCTCTCTCTCTCTCTCTCTCTCTCTCTCTCTCTCTCCCTCCCTTGCATTCCCTCTCCTCCAGAATCTGTACTCCCATGCTGCTGTGACAAGCTGTCAGAGGGACCAGCCAGACAAGCCTGGAATTCCTTTACGATGTGGTTTAACAAGTTCAGTTACTCACTGATGCTGCATCATAGCAGTAAATTACTGGGTTTAAGATCCAGTGCTTCATGCTAATGGCTCTTTATGACAGATATGCATACAAAAACATCAAAACCAGGAAGTGGAGGGGGGGGGGAGCAACACATGAGCTGGAGTTGAGGGAATGTGAGGCGACAGCAGCACACAGGAGCGGGAGCAAGAAAACACATGCACTCCCAATGAATGGTGAACGTGAAAGAAAAAAGTAATTCCTGGAATGCAATAAGCATCTTCAGTGGACGGATACAAGTCAATCTGTTAGAACAATGTGAGCCCAAAATATTCATGACTAGGAAAAAAACACAAAAAATACAGAGGAAAGCTTTTGAATCATGAGCAAGGAAGTGAGATAGACAACATAGCCCTCCACTCATGCACAAGGGGCCAACCATCAGCCTATGCTATGTTGGAAACAACAGGTCGGGCTAACAGACACCTTAAGCTAATAGTAGTCTTAGCACAGTTCTAGGGCTCAAATCCTGTAATACTTTTTTATTCGGTGGGCTTTAAAAGTCTTTGGTGGTAAAAATTAAAAAATTTACTGTATTAGTATGGGTCGTCTAATGGGACATGGATCATAAACCTAGCTGGTTTCCTCTGAGAAATGGCCCAAGGAACAAATTCATCTTCTTACTCAGTTTTTCTTGCAGATAAATGTTTTACAAAACATGAGCTGATCACAGATGCTCAAAAGGAAAGAATGTACTCTGCGATTAGAGCAGCGCTGTCACAGGTGAAGCACAATGTAAGGCTTGCTGATCAACATTATGTTTGCATTCTTGATGTTCTTTTGCATGACCAGAAAGCCTCTGGTGGAGTATGGATTGCCTAACAAATTTGCTGGTTATCCTCCCTGAGTGTTTTTGTGCTGTCAGGTGCACATTTTTCAGGTTTGGAATCTTTCACTGGACTTTCAAGTTCAACTTCTGTAAGATCACAGGCAGAGTCCTGAACTG
>CAWUFW010000610.1:2420000-2432500 GCA_963921515.1 Calotriton arnoldi
TGAAACAAGATAAATATGTTATGTGGGGTGGTTGAACGGAAAACAATAAATGCTGCGCAAGGGTGTACGCAGGTTTATTTACGCTGTTGGAGAAATGTCACTTTTAACAAGTCGCCATTTTTGGTGTGCTTTGTGCCTGCCCGCCTGAGGTGGGTTGCCGGTCTAGTTCTCGAAGTGACAGGGTGCTCTACACCTCCCCCAAAAACAGTTGGGACCGGTTCCCCCAGGGAGCCTTCCAGAATCTTCTGGCCTTTTCCAGTAGGTGGGGTGAGGGGCGTATATATAGAGGAGCTGAGACTCCATGTGGGTGAGCTGTACTTGGACTTTGACTTGGAGGGGACACTCTGCCAGGAGGTACCGCCGCAAGGGCCTGCACGCTGGCCCCTGTGCCCATCTGTACCCCTCTGCTGTCCACAGGGCCAGTGAGAGACCTTTACTTGAGTAAAGACTGCTGTGTCCGGAGGAGTGCCACATTATGGGGGTTGACTGTTCCAAGGAACTGCTGTCCTGTTATGATGAGCTGCCCACTGCCTGCTGATCTTGCCCAGCATTGACTGTGCTCTCCTGCTTCCCTAAACCCAGCACCTGGTGAGCGCCATAACTTTATTCCAGCTCTGCCTGCTTTACAGCGCCCTGTGAGCGCTTGGTCTGCCCAGGAGTGAGGAGCTGACGCCTGCAGCGCTGTGCTGCCAAGGCGCTACAACTGTGCCCAGGAGAAGAGGAGCTGACGCCTGGAGCGCTGTGATTCCAAAGCGCTACGAGGGAGTCCCGGCGTGTGGGATTCCCCCCCTGCCTGCTTGCTTGACAGTGGGAGCCCACCACGCGTGCTGCCAGGGAGAGCTGCTGATTCAAAATTGCAGCGGGAGCCCACCCCGCGTTGTGCACCTTGGTCGCGGGTGCCCACCCCGCGTTATGCTTTTTAAAGTAGGCGGGAGCCCACCCCGAATTGCCGCCGCACTTTGAAACCGCCGAAGAAATCACCGTCGCGGCCCGGGGAGAAGAAGCGCCGCAAACGCGACGAGGAAGCCGGGCAGCCTGCCTGGAGGTGGGCGGAGCTGCGCGACGGAAGCCACTGCCGGCCGGAGTCAAGAGGGCGGGCGGAAGGGAGGACGGGAGCCTACCCCGCCTCCCCTAGCGGAAAACCAGAAGTCCCGGGCCCCACGAGGGGTGGCCCGGGGGAAGTGAGGCGCCGGACGGGGCTCTTGTGTGCTGCGGAGAGCCCCGCGAGTCGGGAGCAGTACCGGAGGAAGTCCGGTGGCCAAGGAGGAGCGGCGCGAGGAGTCCCCGGGAGCTCCGGTGAGTGTGGAACTCCCCGGGTGCAGTGTCAGTGTTCCCGGAAGCATCGGGATACCGAGCCAATCTACTTTTGTGCCAGTGAGCTGAACCAGAAGGGGCTCTAACTTGGCCAGAAGTTGTTGATTGCAGACTTAACTTTCCTCAGCTGCCCCGCGCAAGGGTGGGCAGCTGCAATGGTTGCGCCATTCGGAGGGTTTGAGTCCCAGGGTAGGGGCTCCCCGGGCGCAGTGGCGCCTCAGGCTAGACTGCAACGTTGGTGGCATGTATAATATGCACATGATGATGCCATGATGATGCCATGATTGGTTTAGGCCTGATTGTGGGACAATATATTCTTATGCCTAATGGTTTCATGCTAGTGAGGTGTCGCATGCTAATGTGTTTATACCCCACGTGACTTCTGCTGTTATGATGCATAATGTGGTTTTATGCCTAAGGTTGATGCCCAGATGTAGTGATGTGTTCCTGGATGGCCCCTGTGCACATTATTGGTGTTCGGTATAATGTGCTCACCACGGCTTGATGAGATGTGCAACTAAGGAAGGGGTTATTGCTTCATGTGGGCTCTACTGATTATGTTTTATGCCCCATGCTCATGGTTCATGCCTAATGAGGGGATTATGATCTGGGCCTATTGGGATGCTGCATTTATACAGATGGTTTTGTGCAGGATAGGCCTCTCTCAGTAATGCCATGATGTCTGCATAATGTATTTATGGCTAATGTTTTTCCCCTAAGGTTACACTGATGGTTGTATGCATAATGGACTTCTACCGGATCTAAGGTGGCCTATGCCTCATGCAAATGTGATTTATACCAAAGGGGTTGATCATGCTTTTATGCTACTGATGATGCCTCTACGTTCACAAGTTTATGCCTACTTTGGTTCATGCTAAAGGGACCTTGCTAAGTTCATGATCTTGCCAGTAGGTACTGGCTGTTACACATTTACTACTGATAGTTACATTCACTATTTGTACTCTGTGATGGTTCTGGCAGCGGCCCGATTGGCCCTCCCTTGTACATAATCCCCCCTGTAAATTGCTACCTGGTGACAGTTGGCACAGCGTTATATGTGCCTGTGATTATAACTCTAATGTGTTTTCCTAATACAAGACTAGTTTTACACCACCTGGTGTGGAGTCTCTTTTGTAGTGTGCCTAGTGTGTCGCCTGTGAGTGCGGTCTGCGCAGATGCTTTACACATTGCCTCCGGAGTTTAGCCTACCCGCTCCGCGCCAAGCTACCCCGTTTCTAACATTGGTGTTCAGCGGTGGGATAGGACTTGTGTTTGCGCAGTACCACAGCGACAACTGGTTGCACTACAAGCTCTGCACGTAGAATAATCACAGATTTGGGGATTATTTTTGCTGATTATGCACCCTCCTAAAAGTGTCACTTTGGAATTGTGTTCCCCTGTTTACTGTGCCTGTGTATCTCACTAAGATGGGGTTAGTCTATGATGAGGACGAACTTTGGGAGTACACTGAGGAGGTGATGGATTTCTGCAGAGAAAGGGGGATACCAATAGAAGGTGACTTCCGCAGAAAATTGTTCCTCTTTGAAGTCTTTAAAAGGGGAGAACCCTTAGAGCTCTGTGGGGACCTTTCAGATTACCCCTCCGCATATCTAAGTGGTGGATCAGGGGGAGACCCTGAGGTGGATCCCAGGTGTAGGGAGGACCCTGAGAGCAAGGGTTCCCAGTCCATAACCCTGGGGGGCGGTGGCTCTGAAGAGGAGGAAGAAGATGACAGGGCGGAGACGCCAGTAGCTAGTGAGGACACCGTAGATAGGGAGTCCCGTGCTGGGTCCAGTCCCAGGGGCAGTGCCCCATCCCTTTCCCTGTCCCCAGAGGAGTGGGAAGATAGGAGGGAAGAAAGGGAGCATCAGCTGGCGTTGCAGAGGCTCAGAGTGGAGCTAGCGCAGCTGAGTGTGGAAGAGAAGAGGCTAGAGACCGAGAGGGTCCTAGCGCAGGAAAGGATGGCGGAGGCAGAGAGGGCCTTCGCCAGGGAGAAACTAGCTCTAGAGGGTAGGTTGTCCCCTGAGAGTGGTTTCAGGAGTCTGGACTCACCAGGGAGGGTGGGGTCCAGTGGTGGCAGCAGAAGTGACTCCAGTGTAGGAAGTCCCACTCCCAGAGCCCGGAAGATGGTACCTGGTTCCCGGGAAGAGGGGTGCCGGTTGAAGTTCAGAGGCTGTAAAAAACGGTCTCGCCAGTCCTGGGGGGAGTTTGTGGATGCGTGTTGCAGTGCACTGGAGGATTGGGTGGTATGTAGCGTGGTGAACGATTGGGAAGGGCTGTTCCATCTACTTATCAGGGAACAGGTGCTCAGTAATTGCTTTCCAAAGTTGCGCCAACACCTGTTGCAGTGTGGGTTCTCTGATCCCAGGGAGCTTGCACGTGAGCGCTTGGTCTGCCCAGGAGTGAGGAGCTGATGCCTGCACCGCTGTGCTGCCAAGGCGCTACAACTGTGCCCAGGAGTGAGGAGCTGACGCCTGCAGCGCTGTGCTGCCAAGGTGCTACAACTGTGCCCAGGAGAAGAGGAGCTGACGCCTGCAGCGCTGTGATTCCAAAGCGCTACGAGGGAGTCCCGGCGTGTGGGATTCCCCCCCTGCCTGCTTGCTTGACAGCCGGAGCCCACCCCGCGTGCTGCCAGGGAGAGCTGCTGATTCAAAATTGCAGCGGGAGCCCACCCCGCGTTGTACACCTTGGTCGCGGGTGCCCACCCCGCGTTATGCTTTTTAAAGTAGGCGGGAGCCCACCCCGCATTGCCGCCGCACTTTGAAAGAAATCGTGCAGCGTCGGTGTTCCCGGAAGCATCGGGACACCGAGCCAATCTGCTTTTGTGCCAGTGAGCTGAACCAGACGAAGAGGATTCCAGGTGAGGGTGCGGGGGCGCTAGGGAGTAACGAGGGGGCCGGGGGTGGTCCCAGAGGTGCCAGTGCTGGTCTCCCTGTACAGCTGCACCGTGGCGGCAGGCAGCTGCAACGTGGTGGCAATCTGGTCACCCGGAGTCCCGGAGTGGGGCTCCCAATTGCACCGTGGTGCCAGTACTCTTTTTGGGCATATTTTTACCTTTAGAGTCCCGAAGGGGGCATCGGGGTACATTGTCGGTGCCGGCCCCGGTGCAGATTTCACAGCTGGCCCCGTCTGACAGTGGGCAGCTGCAATGTGCGGCCACCTTTGCTTGGGAGTCCCAGAGTGAGGCTTCAAGGGGCTCTAACTTGGCCAGAACTTGTTGATTGCAGACTTAACTTTCCTCAGCTGCGCCGCGCATGGGCCGGCAGCTGCAACGGTTGCGCCACTCGGAGGGTTAGAGTCCCAGGGTAGGGGCTCCCCGGGCGCAGTGGTGCCACAGGCTAGACTGCAACGTTGGTGGCATGTATAATATGCACATGATGATGCCATGATGTACGCATGATTGGTTTAGGCCTGATTGTGGGACAATATATTCTTATGCCTAATGGTTTCATGCTAGTGAGGTGTTGCATGCTAATGTGTTTATACCCCACAAGACTTCTGCTGTTATGATGCATAATGTGGTTTTAAGCCTAAGGTTGATGCCCAGATGTATTGATGTGTCCCTGGATGGCCACTATGCACATTATTGGTGTTCGGTATAATGTGCTCACCACGGCTTGATGAGATGTGCAACTAAGGAAGGTGCTTCATGCGGGCTCTACTGATTATGTTTTATGCCCCATGCTCATGGTTCATGCCTAATGAGGGGATTATGATCTGAGCCTATTGGGATGCTGCATTTATACAGATGGTTTTGTGCAGGATAGATCTCTCTCAGTAATGCCATGATGTCTGCATAATGTATTTATGCGTAATGTTTTTCCCCTAAGGTTACACTGGTGGTTTTATGCATAATGGACTTCTACCGGATCTAAGGTGGCCTATGCCTCATGCAAATGTGATTTATACCAAAGGGGTTGATCATGCTTTTATGCTACTGATGATGCCTCTACGTTCACAGGTTTATTCCTACTTTGGTTCATGCTAAAGGGACCTTGCTAAGTTCATGATCTTGCCAGTAGGTACTGGCTGTTACACATTTACTACTGATAGTTACATTCACTATTTGTACTCTGTGATGGTTCTGGCAGCGGCCCGATTGGCCCTCCCTTGTACATAATCCCCCTGTAAATTGCTACCTGGTGACAGTTGGCACAGCGTTATATGTGCCTGTGATTATAACTCTAATGTGTTTTCCTAATACAAGACTAGTTTTACACCACCTGGTGTGGAGTCTCTTTTGTAGTGTGCCTAGTGTGTCGCCTGTGAGTGCGGTCTGCGCAGATGCTTTACACATTGCCTCCGGAGTTTAGCCTACCCGCTCCGCGCCAAGCTATCCCGTTTTTAGCACAGGGTTAGTGATGTCATTCACTATTTTAAAAATACTCCTAACGCTATTAGGAGATTTCATAATAGAGTCAGCAAAATACTCAGCTTTTGCCATAGTTATTTCTTTTTTATAACTAGTTATTGTTTCTCTCCACGCATTTTTATCCTCCTCTCTATATGCTCTTCTCCATTTCCGCTCTGCCTGTTTACATTTCTTTTTCAAAAGTCTCAAATTATCATTATACCAGGGAGCAGAAGGTCTACCCCTTTTTTTGGTGTCTTTTAAGGGTGCTAACTGGTCAAGCCTCGTACTTATTTGATTACAGAAATTCAGATAATTTTCATCCACCTGTTTGCCTGCATCAAAAGTCCTATTCACAAAAAACTCCGGCAAAGGCTTAGCCTTTCCTACAAGTCCCCTCCAATCCCTACCTTTGAGATTCTTATTTTCCTTAGGGTTGATTATTTTCAATCTCGGGCTAACAATCCCGAATTGGACTAAATGATGATCGGACCAGTCTACTGGCAAGACTGTCCCCATCTCTATCAGGTCTTTATTTGCAAAAATTAGGTCCAATACGTGCCCACCCCTATGCGTGGGCTCTAAGACCCACTGTGTCAGATTCATGTCTTCACATGTTTGGAGAAGACTTTTATATCCTGAATCCAAGCTCCCATTAGGCCACAAATTAAAATCTCCTAAAATGAGTAATCTTGAATGGGTTAACGCCATATTACTGAGGACGTCTGCCAGCGCACCCTGCTGTTGAGAGCTGGCTACTCCAGGTGGTCTGTAGCAGACTATACCAGTCATTACATGTCCCTTAGGGTCCTGTAACGCGAATCCCAGTAGTTCAGATCCACTCACCTCGTCAATGTCTACTGAGGTAAAATCCCATTTTTCTTTAAAAATAATTCCAACCCCTTCTCCTTTCCCAATCTGCCGGGGTTTGTGTAGTGCCTTGTAGCCCTGTGGGCAACTTAACCCTAGCTCCAGGTCTGACCCAGGGCGTGTCCATGTCTCAGTCATAAAAAGGACATCCATATTGTGGGTATCCAACAATAATTGGACCTCCACGCCATGTTTATATAAGGATCTGACATTAAGTAGGCCACACACGAGCTCATCCTCTTTCTCTAACTTTACTTGCAACCTGGGAGAAGTAACCCCCTCCATCCCCAATCCTGACTCACCAATATCTCGCAGCTCCCCACTCGTATAATGGTAGCCCCTTTGTCCTCTGTGTGAGATACCAAAATGGGCAGCATGGCCGGCGCTGTGCGTGGTCGGTGCGCGGACGGGCGCAGACAAGCTTGCCTTTGGCGCGCCGTCGGCGCGGTCGCGCCAGCGTGTGTTTTAATGCCCCCGAAGGAAGAAAGACTAGAGCGCTGACCCAAGTACAGCGGGCTCGCTCTAACAGGCGAGAAGTCTATAGAGACAGGCCAAACAAGGTTCTATCATGGCGAGCGTGATAGTGAGAAATGGCGATGCAAACGAACACAATTCCAGATGGGGTAGTTCCTGGAGATTAAAAACCCCGTTAAGATGGCGTAAGGAGGTGCTGTCTTTTCCAGAAATCATTAACCTCCTCACCGAATTTGACAAACCAGCACCCGCTTCAAACAATGCAACAAGCAACAATGATTCAGATCACGATATAGGCCCGAGTTCACCCTCCGTAGCAGAAGAAGACACAACAGTAGACCTCAGCGAAACCATCGAGTTTGTGGCCTCCTCAGCCAAGAATGACATTGTTACAACCAACTTTGAAAATCTACCTGATGTGTACGAGGTCAGCAAAGAATTAATAACAAAGAAAAGTGACTACACAAAAAAAGTCACATATTGGAAATACCCAAACGAAAAGTATAAATGTGACTTGTGTGGAGACATATTGGTAACTTTTAAAGAATTGAGAAAACATGTCTCCAACAAGCATAAAGGCTTCTATCTCAAAACTTATTGCTCAAAATGTGACAAAGAAGCTGAATACCACAATATTGCATGCCCTTATGCCAAATGTAAAGGAAGACCTCAAAAGGAGTGCTGCCATTCCTGTGCAGCTACTGTGACCTCAGATTTGGAACAAAGATTGGAGTTTCACAACATGCTCGGCATGCGCATCCAAGAGCGCACAATGAGGCTAGACTAGCAGCTCTAGCAAGCAGCAAACCATCAAAATTATGGTCACAGGAAGAAATACTGCTATTAGCAGAATTGGAAAAAGTGTATGAGAACAAGAGAAATATTAATGCGCTGATGGTTCCACATTTTGACAATAAAAACAGAAAACAAATTGCAGGAAAAAGAAGAGATAGAAGAGATAAGAGTAAAAAATTGGCAAAAGATGTACTGCAAGCATCAAGTGTTTCCGAGAATGACTCTTGCGATGAACCAGAGGTTACAGTGAAAGTATCAACAGAAAAGCGCACAGACTTTATCAATCGCAAACGTGCGCAAAAAATCAAGAACTTTGATGAGCTGGAGGATAGAATCACAGAAGTCGAGAAGTACACCCAAAACATAGAGCAACACGATGCTGCTATGGATCTGATGGATGAGATAGTGACTTATATCTCAGAAAACACCACTGATATAAGTCCTGTACCAGCAAATCATAGAGAACCAGCAAGCGAACTCAATAATGAACCTATGAACTCTGCTCAAGATGAGCACCAGAATGACTCAGTAGAAAACAAGATAACAAAGAAAGACAAGAAAAACGGAAGGCTTAATCGGACACACAAGAAAAATTATGCAAAAGCAAAGGGCAGCTATAAAGAATACCAGGCAATGTTTAAAAAAGACAAAAAGAAAATTGCCAGGATTATCACTGATGGGGCAGAAGATGCCACTTGCCAAATCAGTGCTGATGAAATTTTCCAATACTACAAAGGCATAATTGAAAAAGAAAACAAGAAAAACCCTAAATTCATACCGATTGATCGGATACCAGATGAATGGGAAATTAGAAATTTATGTAAAGAAATTACACTGCTCGAAATAACTAATGCCTTTGATGACTCAGATTTAAAGAAAGCAGTGGGGCCTGATAAGATTGGTCTGAATGACTTGAATAAAGTACATAGCAAGCAACCAAGACTGCTGCCCAGAATTTTATCGTCTTGGTTATCGATGAGAAGAGTACCAGAAAGTATCAAAAAGAACCGGTCGATATTGATACCTAATAATGTACCGATTAGTGAACTTGAAAAAATCAGTAATTGGCGTCCAATTACCATCGGTACTGCATTCATGAAGTTATTCACAAAAATACTAACTAAAAGACTCTCATTTTTTGTTGAATTGAATAGGAGACAAAAAGGCTTCATGAAGGTGAGAGGTTGTCTCGAGAATCTGACTCTTCTGCAAAATATCATAAAAGGGGCACAAAAAAACAGTCACTCATTAACAGTTGTGTTCATAGATATCTCAAAAGCCTTTGACTCTGTCAGCCATGGTCACATTCTACAGAGTCTCGCAAGGCACAGAGTTTCATCATACATCAGAGACATAATAAAAAACTTATACACTGACTCAACAACATTTTTCAAGGGAAAGAACAACGAAGCAATTCCTGAAATAACAATGAAATCTGGGGTTAAACAAGGTGCCTCTTTATCCCCACTGCTATTTAACATTGCCATGGATCCTCTGATCTGTGATCTTCAGAAAGACGGCAAGGGCTTCACATTCAGATCTGATGGTCTTATTGAACAAATCACCGCTCTCGCCTTTGCCGATGACATCGCAGAACTCAGCAGCACCTGGGAAGGAATGAGTACAAATCTGAAAATCATTGAAAAATTCAGTAAAACAACAGGATTAAAACTTAATGTGAAAAAGACACATGGATTTTATATCAGTCACCATAAAGATAAAATCCTGATTGACAACTGTAAACCATGGCAGTTTGAAAAACAAAATATTGAAAACATTCATCCAGGAGAAAGTGAGAGATACCTCGGATTGAACTTTGATCCACACACTGGCCATACAAGCAACAACAAAATTAATGAGGTTCTTGTTAATTGGGCTCAAAAACTTGATAATCTACCACTTAAGCCCACGCAGAAAATAGAAATTTTGTGTCAGTACTTGATCCCTAAACTGTCATTTAAATTGGAAATGACAGGATCAGAAGCTAGAACTCTAAATGTTCTGGATCAAACAATAAAAAGTATGTCAAACATTTTCTACACCTTCCTGCATACACATGTGATGGTCTCCTATATTCGAAAAGATCATTTGGGGGCCTCAGTATACCAAAACTATGTACAATTGGTCTAAACAAAGTCAATAGTTTATTGTATCTCAGGGCAGCTCCGGATCTGTACATAGCTCATTCATTCATGTATGCAGGAGAAGTAATCAATGAAAAAATTGATAACATCATCAAAACACACAAACTCAACATTTTAGACAGTAGGTTTCTGAGTTATGATTTGAATTTGTTAGCAACATATGATTGAAGAAAAGAAGAATTTGAGAAATGGGCAAATCTCCCTGTCCAAGGTGATGGTATAAAATACTTAGAAAGTAATCCAACCTCAAATTTCTGGATCAGCAAGCATAACAAAATGAAAGAAAACCAATACATAGCTGCGCTGATGTTAAGAGCAAATGTCTTATATACTAGAGAAACCATCACTAGGGGAGGAAATCGTACATTTGCTACATGTAGGTACTGTAAAGATGTTTGCGAAACAATTTCACATATTTTATGTGCATGTCCCAAAACCAAGGACATTAGGATAAAAAGACATAATACAATTCTGGAATTGCTCATTGATAGAGCAAAAGGTGTGGTTGGATGGCATATAGGGAACCTCATGTTAAGAATAATCAAGGTGAACTACGAAAACCAGATGTAGTGTTTACCAAAAATGGTACAGCTGTAGTGATTGATGTTTCAATTTGTTATGAAAACTCACAGAATTCCCTTGAATTAGCGTTTGAGAGTAAAGTTAAATACTATCAGGATCTGTCACAGCAAATCAAAGATCTCACCAAATGTAACACTGTAAAATTTCATGGCTTTATTGTTGGATGTCGTGGTATTTGGCCTCAATGTAATGATGTTGCTCTGGCTGATCTAGGTCTGCAAATGTCATTCCCGTTCAAGAAAAATGTTTGCCTGACTACTTTAATGGACACTCTTAAAATGTGCCAAGTATTCATGGACAATTAAATATCAAGCTTATGCTGAGATGTACACTTTCCTGCAGCACACATGTCACCCTTATAAAGCATATTGTTTTAAACTGTTCCAAAGATTTAGTATAGATGTGAATTTTGTAGATGTGAATTTTCTAGAATTTTATAGATGTGCATTTTCTAGTTAGATGTGCAATTTATAAATGTGTATTTTTATAGATGTGTGCTTATAACAATTTAGATACAAATGTGTACATCATGATTATTGAAATGTCTTGAATGATGAATACGTCTCAAATAATTACATACACATAATCACCACATACCACACATTGATTATTGATGTCCTGCTAATCATACTTTAATTTCTCAGGACTGTTCGTGGACAATTTAAATTGTTGGAATAGTACTGCAGGGTGTACTATCTCTGGCCTATACGTGATCCCAGTTCCAGTAAGGACAGCGTTCAGTGTGGCTGTACTCCGGAGCGAACGAATGTTGTATTGTTGGAAGCAAAACCGATTTGACGCTGAGGGGCAGCATAATAACCCAGAATGAGCCACCACGTGGTGGTACAGAAATAGCCAAATGCCTCGTCATCTAATTAGTGACGCACATGAATGCATGAACGAGATTCCCACTGTCCCTACCTACTATCTAGGGAAACCACAGCTAAGGGAACGGGCTTGACAGAATCAAGCGGGGAGAGAAGGCCCTGTTGAGCTTGACTCTAGTCTGGCACTGTGAAGATACATGAGAGGTATAGGATAAGTGGAAGGCCCTCGGGCCGCCAGTGAAATACCACTACTCTTATCGTTTTTTCACTTACCCGGTGAGGCGGGGGGAGCCCCGTGGGGCTCTCGCTTCTGGCTCCAAGCACCCAGCGCCCGCCGGGCGCGAACCGCCCCGGGGACAGTGGCAGGTGGGGAGTTTAACTGGGGCAGTATACCTGTCAAACGATAACGCAGGTGTCTTAAGGCGAGCTCAGGGAGGACAGAAACCTCCCACGTCGCAGAAGGGCAAAAGCTTGCTTGATCTCGATTTTCAGTATGAATACAGACCGTGAAAGCAGGACCTCACGATCCTTCTGACTTTTTGGGTTTCAAGCAGGAGGTGTCAGAAAAGTTACCACAGGGATAACTGGCTTGTGGCGGTCAAGCGTTCATAGCGACCTGGTGGTGCCCTTCCGTCAATTCCTTTAAGTTTCAGCTTTGCAACCATACTCCCCCTGGAACCCAAAGACTTTGGGGGCATATCTACAAGGGCTTTATCTCCGTTTTTCTGGCTTTAAAAGCCAGAAAAACGGAGATAAAACTATCGCCCTATCAACAAGAGGGTGCTAACATGCATAATCGCATGTTAGCACCCTTTTCCGACGCTCCCTTTGCATCTCTAATGAGATGCAAAGTGGGCGTCACTGAGCGTACCCGGATGGACTGCCTTGAAAATATCGCTGATGTTCACATCGCGATATTAACAAGGCAGCCCATAAGATTTTAGCAGACGTTAGATTTTGGCGAAAACGGCCGTTTTCGCCAAAATCTAACGTCTGCTAAAATCCTGACTTACCTATGTTAGACATAGGGGATGGATTATGCTGATACGACCACAGGGTCGTATCAGCAAGGTTATCGCCGTTTGCAGGGAACATCGCTGGAAAACCAGCGATGTTCCCTGCAAAACGGCGATAACCTCGCTA
>CAWUFW010000610.1:2437500-2687500 GCA_963921515.1 Calotriton arnoldi
AGCTTGTCGCAGAGGTCTTGGGATGGGGTGATGTCTGTGGCTTCGCTGCGTGGGTTGGTGAATTCTTGAATGACACTGAAAAGTTCCTTGGAGTTGGTGGAGTTGGCCAGGATTTTGTTGTGGATGAAGTTCCTTTTGGTGGCTCTGATCTGGTTGTGGTAGTCCGTCATGGCGTCCTTGTAGGTGGTGTGGTTTTCGGTTGTCTTGGTGTTTCTCCAGTTCTTCTCCAGGCGTCTGCAGGTGCGTCTGGCTTCTTGGAGAGCGGTTGTGAACCAGGCGGCTTTCCTGGGGCGTTGTCTGTCGGGGTTGCGTAGCGGGGCGAGATCATCTGCGCAGTTGGAGAGCCAGGTGTGGAGTTCTCTGGCTGCGTCGTTTGCGCTGTTTGCGTCGGGTGCCCAGGTGTGGTTGACTCGGTTGAGGGTGGAGTTAAGTTGCTCGTCGGTAACCTTGCTCCAGTTCCTTCGTGGTGGGCGTGGGGCTGGTTTGGGTGCCTTGAGTTTGTTGATGGCGAAGTGTACGCAGTGGTGGTCGGTCCATGGCGGCTGCGTTGTGTGGCTGAAATGGACGCTGTTTCCTGCCGCGAAGATGGGGTCGAGGGTGTGTCCTGCTCTGTGGGTCGGTGTGTTGGCAAGCGGGTGCCGCGGCATGGGGGGCCGGAGGCCGGGGGCCCCAGCTGGGCCTCAACCATGGGGCTGCGAGGGGGAGCCGACGGGCCCTCTGACCCGGGGCCCACGGACACCTTGACAAACAGGCGAAGTGGGGGAGGTCTGCACGGGACTGACGGACCCCCGTCCCGGGCCATTGGAGGAGCGGCAGGCCACAGGATGGGGCCTAGGGTAGGAGCGCCTGACCTGGGGCCCGGTAGGGCCCCTGGACCCAGCCGGGGCTCCCAGGCCCGGACGCACAGGGGAAGCCTCCCCAGGCCCGTGGGACCTCCGTCCCGGGCACCCTGCCACATGGCAGGCCCAAGGACGGAGCCCGGGGTGGGGAGGGCACCCCCCAGGGCCCTCAGGTGCCTCGTTTGGAGCTCCTGAACCCAGCCGAGCAGGGGGAGGCTCCCCGGGCACGACGGAACCCCGTCTTGGGCCTTTGGCAAAGTGGCAGGCCGGGGGACGGGGCCCAGGGCTGGAGCACCCGACCCGGGGCCCGATCGGGGCCCCTGGACCCCAACGGGGCTCCCGGGCCCAGAGGCGTAGGGGAAGCCTCCCCGGGCCCGCGGGACCCCGTCCCGGGCACCCTGCCACGCGCAGGCCCAAGGACGGAGGCCAGGGTGGGGAGGCCGCCCTCCCTCAGGGGCCCACTCGCCGGAGCTCCTGAACCCAGCCAAGCAGGGGGAGGCTCCCCGGGCACGACGGAACCCCGTCTCGGGCCTTTGGCAGAGCGGCAGGCTGGAGGACGGGAACAGGGCTGGAGCACCCAACCCGGGGCTCAGCAAGGCCCCTGGACCCAGCCGGGGCTCCCAGGCCCAGAGGCACAGGGGAAGCCTCCCCAGACTTGCAGGTTCCCATCCCGGGCACCCTGCAACATGGCAGGCCCAAGGATGGAGCCCGGGGTGGGGAGGCCCCCCTCCCCAGGGCCCTCAGGGACCCCGGCCGGAGCTCGTGAACTCAGCCAAGCAGGGGGAGGCTCCCCGGGCACGACGGAACCCTGTCTCGGGCCTTTGGCAGAGCGGCAGGCCGGTGGACGGGGCCCAGGGCTGGAGCACCCAACCCTGGACCCAGCCGGGGCTCCTAGGCCCAGAGCCACGGGGGAAGCCTCCCCAAGCCTGCGGGGCCCTGTCCCGGGCACCCTGCCACGCGGCAGGCCCCCCTCCCCAGGGCCCTCAGGGGCACCGGCCGGAGCTCCTGAACCCAGCCAAGCAGGGGGAGGCTCCCCAGGCACTATGGAACCCCGTCCTGGGCCCCTGGTGGATTGGCAGACCGGAAGTCGGAGCCGAGGGCGGGAGTGCCCTCCCTGGGGCCCGACGGGTCCCCTGGACCCTGTCGGAGCTCCCATGCCCAGAGGCGCAGGGTGGGGCCTCCCTGGGCCCGCAGGACCCCGTCCCGGGCGCCCTGCCACACGGCAGGCCCGAGGACAGAGCCCAGGGTGGGGAGGGCACCCTCCACCCCAGGGCCACCAAGGGCCCCTGCTGGAGCTCCTGAACCCAAGCCGAGCTGGGAAACGCCCTATGGGCCCTGGGCCCATGGCGGAGAGGAGGACGGAGCCCAGTGTAGGGAGTGCCCGGCCAGAGCTCTCGGGCCCGGACGCCCAAGGGAGGACCGCCCCATCCCGATGGAGCCCGTCCCGGGCACTTTGCCACGCGGCGGGCTAGAGGACGGAGCCCCGGACAGGGGGGGACGTTTTTGCCTGCCCCCAGCCCGCGAGGGGTTCCGGCATACCCTGTCCCTAGTAATCCAGAGGAAGGGTACCCCCTTTTCTGGTAACCCGTGTGCACCGAGTGACAGAGGGGACCCAAGGCGCGGATGCACCCGACCTCCCGGAGCCCTGGCTGGGATCGGGGAGGCAAACGAGCCCTCATCGGGATTTCCAGGGCAGCCCAGCCATATGGTCGCCCCATTGGAAAGCATTGCGCGCGAACAAATGGGCGAGGGGAAAGGCGCGACCAGATGGCCGGGCCCGAAGGACGCCAATCTGCCTGCCCCGAGCATTCGCAGGAGGGCTCCCTCCTGCCCTTTGGAGGGCTCCCTCCTGCCCTTTGGAGGGCTCGAGGGCTCGGGGGCTCTGCGTCCCGGGGGCTCGGAGACCCCGGCTGGGCCTCGGGCCCGGGGCTGCGGACGGGGGTCCTCGACGGACCTCCAAACCCGGGGTCCCCCAGGCACCCTGACATGCGGGCAAAGCAGGAGGGAGGCCTGCCCGGGCCCGACGGACCCCCATCCTGGAACCATGGCGGAGCAGGGGGATGCAGCCCATTCCCCTGGGCCCGGCCGGAGGTCCTGGGCCGGCACGGGCAGGGGATGCCTCCCCGGGCCCGCATCCCGGGTGCCCTGCCATGCGGCAGGCCTGAGGACAGAGCCCGGGGTGGGGAGGGCACCCTCCACTTCAAGGCCACCGAGGGTCCCTGCCGGAGCTCCTGAACCCAAGCCGAGCTGGGGAACGCCCGATGGGCCCCGGGCCCATGGCGGAGCGGAGGATGCAGCCCAGTGTAGGGAGCGCCCGGCCAGAGCTCTCGGGCCCGGACGCCCAAGGGAGGGCCGCCCGTGCCCGATGGAGCCTGTCCTGGGCACTTTGCCATGCGGCAGGCTGGAGGACGGAGCCCCGGACAGGGGGGAGGTTTTTGCCCAGCCCTAGCCCATCTTGTCACCGGCTGAGAGCCCCCAGCCCGCGAGGGGTTCCGGCGTACCCTGTCCCTAGTAATCCGGAGGAAGGCTACCCCATTTTTTGGTAACCCGTGCGCACCGAGTGACGGAGGAGACCTAAGGCGCGGACGCGCCCGACCTCCCGGTGCCCTGGCTGGGATCGAGGAGGCAAACGAGCCCTCATCGGGACTTCCAGGGCAGCCCTGCCATCTGGTCACCCCATTGGAAAGCACTGCGCGTGACCAGATGGCCAAGGGGGGAAAGGCGCAACCAGATGGCCGGACCCAAAGGATGCCCATCAGCCCTCCCTGCACCATGAAGGAAGGGCTCCCGCCTGCCTTTGGAGGGCTCGGGGGCTCTGCTTCCCAAGGGCACGGGGCTGCGAGGGGGGCCCCCAACGGAACTCTGACCCGGGGCCCGCAGGCACCTTGACAGGCAGGTGAAGCGGGGGAGGCCTGCCCTGGCCCGATGGACCCCCGTGACGGGCACCCGGACCCTCGGCTGGCCGCAGGACATTGGCTCCTGCACCCCAGGGCCCGCAGGAGCCCAGGCCCCAGAACCGGTCCTCGCTTCTGAACCCAGCCAGGCCGGGGAGGGGGGGAGCCTCCCCGGGCACCAGGGACCCCAGACCTGGGCAGACAGAACCTCGGCAGGCCGCAGGACGGGAGCTCCCGCACCCCAAGCCCTGCCCGAAGCCCAGGCCCCGGGCCCAGTCCCTGCTTCTCACCCCAGCCAGGCCGGGGGATCTGGGAACCTGCCCGGGAACGAGGGACCCCTGTCCCGGGCACACGGACCCTCGGCTGTCCGTAGGACGTGGGCTCCTGCACCCCAGGGCCCGCCGAAGCCCAGGCCCCGGGACCTGCTTCTGTGGAGGTGGGTGGCGGAGCGGAGTTCTACTGAGTTTTTTTATAACTCCGTGGAACTCCGCGTAGTGGCACTAAGCCAGCTCCACCCAGGGTTAGTATTTAAAATAACGCGAGGAAATGTTGGAACCGGAATGTATAAACAATGCCATTGCTGCATCTCAAGACCTCGGAAATATTTAACAGCATTTTCTAAGCATAAAATTGCTAGAATAGTCGATGGGCTTGGGACAACTTTGTCGACCCATGATAGCGATTGTGTTCCTCAAGGTGTTACTCTACCTGCACATTCCACTTTGGAAAGGGCACTGTTGAAGCAGACAAGCACCTTAGTGTTTTTTGAGCCTTTAACAGAGGAATATTTCAGAGAATTAGCCTTGAACATATCATCTGGGTCTCCTCAGGATCCGTTACCCCATAGGATCTGGAAAGATGTGGCAGATGAGCTGTTGCCACAGTTATGGCTTATTTGTTGACAATTTCTGATCAGTTGGATGGTCTCAACAGCCTGGAAAAGAGCAATGGTTACCCCACTTTTAAAAAAGCCATCTCTAGATCCCACTTTATTGAGTAATTACATTAAAACACTCTCATTATCTGGAAGCTAACAAGTTTCTGGAGGAAGAGCAATTTGGTTTCCGTTCGGGTCATGGAATGGAAACTGCTCTGTTAACGGCCATGGATGAACTCAGAATGCGAACAGATAAGGGTCATACAGTGGATCCTGTTGGACTTATCTGTTGCATTTGATACGGTCAGTCATAATTTTCTTTTGGACACGCTCCTCTCAAATGGAATTGGGGGTGTGGTGGCAAAGTGGCTCCAATCTTATCTGTCTGATAAACAGCAGGCTGTGTCCCTTCCTCCCTTCTCTTTAGAATTCAGAGCCATTAAATATGGGGTTCCACAAGGGTCTTGAATGAGTCCCAAACTCTTTAATATGTATATGAGCCCATTGATCTCACTTATCAAATCATATAAAGTTGAGGTGGTCAATTACGTGGATGATACCGAACTAATTCTATCATTGGATGGTGATTAATCAACGCCACTAGACACATTCCATGAATGCATGATGGGGATTACAGCGTGGCTCAAATCCAATTCACTGCAGTTTAATGGAGACAAGACAGAAATCATGTGTTGTCTGGTGTCCAGGGTTCCAGTCTGACTTCCACCTACTTTTTGGCCAGGATCTTTGGATGAGTTTTTGATACCCTCAGAGGCGGTCAAGAGCCTGGGGGCAACTCTTGATAGAAAGCTTACTTTGGAGGATCATGTCAACAAGACGGTAGTGATTTGTTTCTCCTTAATTAGAGCACTCAGAAAGATTATTCCACTGCTTCCTACCTCCTCTAGAGCACTGGTGGTACGGAGTGTGATTTTAAGTTGACTGAACTATTGCAACACCTTATTGTTACGAGCTCCTAACTATTTAATTAAGCGACTTCAGAGAGTTCAAGCAGTTGCATCCAAACTGGCCATGAATTGCACAAGATGATACTCTGTAACCCAATCTCTAGCTGACCTACACTGGTTACCAATACTGCAAAGAATCATGTTCAAGTCTTTGTGTATTGTCTTTAATCACTCCATGGCATTGGACCAATGTCTCTACCAAAGAAATTAAAATGGTATGCCCCCAACAGGAGTTTACGCTCCTCCTCTGCCAAGATGGCCAGGGTGGCCAGAATGAAGAGGAGTAGGCTTAGGGGATGGGCATTTATGATGGCAGCAACTCGATTTTGGAATGATTTGCCAGTGACCTTGAGATCCATTGATGATTTCTTACACTTTATAAAAGGCCTTAAAACCTAGCTTTTCCCAAAATTAGAGTAGGGTCTTTTGCTGTTCTAATCCAGTTTCTAGTGGCTGAGTAAGGTTACACTCTTTTTCTACCATTGTGTACCACAGCGCCAGGATGCCTGATAGGTGATAGTGCACTTTATAAATAAATAAATAAATGCATGATCAGTGCTTTGAGCAACTGCATTTAGGATAAGGTACTTTAAAAAATATAACGAAAACCTTTGATGACTAGACAGTCAAATGTATCACTCAGGTGCTAGGCCCTCCTTTAGGAACGTCATCCAATAGACATGGGTCCATCCTCATTGTAAATGGATAAACATTGTCCTGTCAGCCAAGCAGATGACAGGCATGTCTTACCCTGGCAGTTGTTCTATTTCTGATTAGCGCTCTTCAGTAAGATAGCTCTTTGCTGGTATACAGGATCTTGGTACCTCTGAGAAGCTGAAAAGTGTGAACAAAAGGCCATTCAGCCAACCCTACACTGGAGCACATCTAAAGTCCATGCACCAACGGGGGTTTGGGTGCCCAGGTGGTTGGGAATAGGGCCTGGCTATATATAATACCATTTTGTTTTGATATGTTCTATTTTTAAAGAGCAGAGTAAAAACTCCCAGCATATAAGATTTGGTTTGCACCAGTTTCTTTACCATGTGTTTGCATTTCTAGATAGTGATTGGGAATGAACGTAAGGGTCTAGGGTCTAGGTCAAAAATAAATGTGTTTATTGCATTCAGCAGTTAAGTGTATGTTGCTACAATTATAGTTGAGAAATTCTAAATTCTATGTATTCATGAAGGAGCTCATTTTATCCATCTGATGTCAGTATGACATCCATGTAATTGTAGTCCATGTGAATTGTGACTTTATACAAGAAATGTGAATGCACTCTCTGCCTCTCAAGTTAATCCAAAAATAGTTTGTCATAAGAGGCAGTGAACTGGAGACCCATTGTGGTACTCTGTACCGATACAAATATTAATTTATTCACTATGAATACATTTTTAATCTGCACGCAGTACCACTGAGAATTCTGTTGGAAAAGACTGGTGTTGCAATTCAATAGTATGCAGATAGCACCCACATTTACTTGAATGAATCTGCCTTTTCATTTAGTCTCCATCCAGAGAAATAGCCTGATGGATTTTTAACTGGATATCACCCAACTTTGCTAGACTAAATCGTGAAAACACATAACGTATTCTTCTCCATTGACAATTTGAGACCAGATTACCTAGTGACTGACTACATTATAAGATGCCATGTATACAAACTATACATGGATTTTTGTATTGATGATTTTAATTCATCAAACCATAAAATCCTATGACTATCACTTCCTAGTTGTTGACTTTACTCCAACCTTGTGTGATGTAATAAAATTACCTGCCATTTGACTAGACACTTAAGAGCTAATGCCCCTTTTTGGGTGGTCACCCACACTGTTTGCTAAATTTTATTGCTGGTTTAAATGTGCACACTCTGTTGTCCAGTGCCTAGTGTATGTGCCAAGGTAGAGTTCATGGTATGTAAAAGTGAGACATGTACAACATTAATGTTACTATGTCACTACAGTGACAAGGCCCTAAAAGGTCTCAGAAATGGGACAAGTTGGAAACATAATTAAACCAATATTTTTAATAGTTATTAAAGATTCAATTCAAATGTGAAGTTGGATCATTAATAAAAATTAAGGGATAGTAACTTTTTCTAAGTTGCAATTTACCTGCCTGTACTGTCAGAATGCTAATTAACATAAGCCTCTGCAGCTCCAAGCCTATGCTCAAGCCCAAGAATAGTTGTGAAAGAGGTGTGAAATACCTATTGGGAGTAAAAATTAGCCAGATCTGAATGGGCAGAAATGACTCCTCTGAACTCTGCAGAATATTCAGAGTGGGGGCTATGACACCACACTGTCAAGCCCTGCTTGACAGGTCAGTTGAGCCACATGTATTACTTGGGATGAACTTGAAAGGACGAGAACAGGAGGCCAAGACAATTCTTGTGTATTAAAAATAGGGGGGAGGGGTGGAGCCTCTACTAACCTGGGAATCCTTAGATTTCTGTTAGAAGGACTTTCACCCACTAGATTTTACCAGTGGCATGCTTCATCATCGAGTCCTCTTCCCTTCCCAACGGAAGAAGTTCTTGGGAAAGGAATTTCCAGGCGGGATCTGTGTACAAGTATAAAATTGCCACAAGTATCCTAAATGAATTAATTAGGGTTTTTTGGGTGCTTGGTTAAGGTAAAAAGCAAAAGGGATGTCAATAGGGATAAATTATGGGTCCCCAGTATCACACGAAATTGGTCTACATGTTTCAGCCATCTCATCTCACCACAGGTCTAGTGGCTTTCCTCAGGTCCTCACTGTAGCAGATCCTGTAAATTCTTCAAATATAGGGGTGCTATACCTCAGTCATAGTTTATACCTACACTATTTGCGTCATACAGATTGTATTGTAGTATTTGTATTGAAGACATACATTCATGGAGTATCATCAACGTACATACTTCTTGGGTTCATAGGCCTAATAACTATAGATTTTAAGAGAAGTACAACAAAACATGGAGGAAAAGCTATTGTTATTGTCTTGAGATATATTATCCTGGAAACCAATTGCCATCTCCAAATTGTGAGCACTGCTGACACTACACAAAATGTTGATATAAGCACAATGTGGCAGATAAGAAATGACACGCACAATAGGATAATGTTATGGTGTGAGCCATGAGGCTGTGCTATCCAGTATATCTATCATGAAGTATGTGGATCCCATGTACATGCAAGATCAATTGCAAACAAACCAGATTCTTGGGGATAGTTCAGTGGGGGCTCTGTGAAGGCCCCAGAGGGTAAATTGGAGGAAGGGGAACCCTGTAGTCATATGCTGCAGAGAATAAAGTGGGATAAATAGTGAGAAAAAGTTATTGTAATATATCACCCCTAGTAAATAATGTGTCCTTAACCCCAGGTGCCAGCACTTTCTTCCACCCTCTCATTTCACTTATCTGTGCCTCCTATCCCTGCATTTTGGCGGAGCGTGCTTTGTGCTGGCTTAAAACGCTGAGATAACGCGTTGTGAACTGTGGCTCCACCCCCTGTGCGTGCTGCCGTCCCCTTCAACTTCACGTTGGCTCATCACAGTTGTTTAGCCTCTTGAACTCTTGTTGTCTGAAACAGACTCAACTAAGGAGTGGTAAATTTCATTCAGCATAACATGAGAGCACTTCATTGTTTTTTAACCTATTGGCCTCATGCTGTCAAAAAGGGCCCAGGTTCATAGTAGTCTGATCCATGCCTACTGATTTAATTAATTTCTGAATTATCAAAACCCTGTGCCATTGTGAAAGAATGGTGATACAAAAAGGGGAGGGAGGGGTGTCATTTTAAGGTAGAAATATTTTTTTTATCATCGTGGAGTCTAGGAACTAACAGTGCCTGAAACATTCAGAAATTGTAGGTTTAATAATGGGGCTTCCCAGCACTGATATCAAAGGTCTTTCTTTGTGTGTTACTAGTGTATGTGTCTTAACAGAAAAGCACTGTTGTGAACATACGATGTCACAGAATAGGTGTAAATGGTCATATCATGTATGTTAAGTGTATTGCCATTCACTTGTTGAGGGCAAGCCATGGGATCTCATTGTTTAATCCAGTTTTGTGTGTATGAAGGCGATAAATCCAGTGCTGTTCTTTTTTCAAACAGGATCCTTTCTGCATTTTTATTAGGATTTTCCCAAGTCTAGGGGATTACCCATTTGTGGTCATTCGCCGAATGGTGTTCTGAGATGCAGTGATTACTCATTTTGCTCGTTATCTTTCTACATCGTATGTTGCTTCTTTGTTCTCCTATCCAGATCTTTCTACAGGCCATCTTGATATTCTTCATGTTACATGGGCATGTGATCATGTATATAACATGAGACTTTTTTCAATCAGTATGTTTCTCAACATCCAGGGTTTTTTCTAGGCCCAGATCTATAGTTTTTGTTGGGGTTGTTGGGTGACACACACTGCAGGAGCTACAAGGGAAATGTACCATGACTGGTTGGAAACCCTACAGTTGTGACACCGTAGTGTCCTTTTAACAAACTTCTAAGAATTTCTAGGTTAGGAGAGGTGTTAACGGGGAGCCTCCAACAGCTATGCATTTTCTTTGTATGTTGTGCACGGCACTGGTGGTTCACCACATTTTGGGAATGACCGGGTCTGTGTCTTCTAGACTATTGCGCTTTGTTTTGATCATTAATTCTTCCCTGAGAGAGGATGCAGATGACCTATGTCCTGGTCTGGATCATTCTTTGCACACTTTATGTCGATTTTATGTTCTCTGTTTTAAGGCTCTTTGTTCCAGTGTGTTATTTACTCAGGCCACGTATATTGTTTGTTTTTTAGCCCATTAAATTCTTTATTATATAGTGATTTTTGGCTCATCTTGCAGAATCCCCCTGGTGACCTGTGTCTGGGCTGCAGCCCCCTCCCCTGGACCGTGTTGTACTTGGTTTGTTTGTCACCCTGAAGAAGGTTGACCTCGAACGGAGGTCTATACCAAAATGCGGGTCGGCGCTTACATTGAGATCAGGCAGACAAGGATTATAACTTAAATTGAGCCCTTTTAGACGAAAGAAGCTTGGACCATCCTACGTTATAAACTATAAAAGATACGGAGATATTCTTGTAATATAAAATCATAGAACCAATGTATTTCTCCCTCTCTGGTCTACTGATTATGATCTTTTACTGGTTTTATTTAGGAATGTTATTTTTACTTGAATGATTGAAGTTTGGGTATGGCTGGGTATGCCTAATCTGTAGTATATGCAAGTTTGCGTGGGGTTGTGTTTGGGGGAATGCTTCCTGACTTATTGTGAATTCTGTCATCCGTGGCCTGTATTTCTATTTATCTTCTATTTTATTTTTTGCCCATGTATATTTGTGTATTGTTTTCTGTGTTGTATTATTAATCTCAAAATTATGATACAATATTTATAAAAAAATAAGAAAAGAATAAAATTTGTATACATTTTGCTGTGTTAACAAGAATTTTTTAAGAGATTGTTATCCTAACTGTGTGTATATGGGCTAAGGTGTGACACTTTGCGCTTTCTAATGTATAATTTTTTTTCATAATTATATATATCCACCAGGCAGGAAATGGTTCTGTTTACAGGTGTTAACGTGGAGCCATGTTAACACCTCTCTTTAACCCCCCTCTTTTTGATTTACGTCTGGAAGTTGAGTGGACCCACTTCCAATATGTCTACCTCCCCCATTCTGATTTGTTAAATTCTTGTGTATCCCCTCTCTGGTTGCTGAAGGGCCCTGCTTTTGTCTTACCAGACCTCTGTCTTTGGGTTTGTTGTGGGTACAGTGCCTGATTCCAACTGGATTTTAGTGCAGTAGGACACTGGTAATTTATCTATGAAACTCAAACACACCAAGACTTTCACTGTCTTGAAAATGCCCTGGCACATGACATTTAGGGCCTGTTAGCAGTAAGGGAAACAGTAACTACTGAAAAGGTTGTAGGGTTCCCCAGGAACGTTTACCCCATTGGTAAGGAAATGCCCAGGAGTCATCTCCACCCAATAGCTAGTACCAGGCATTAATGTGGCACCCCATTGGAACACATCTGGACTTTCGATAGGATACCAGGTAGACAGATCTGCTGCACTTGGCATCTGTGTCCTATGAGAAGGACCTGAAGATGTTGGATGTTGTAATGTACTAATTACTCAATGCACTCTCCCTACAGAGGTTTTCTGCCTTGCTGCTCAGCCTATGATGAGGTCAGACAGAATGTTCAGTGTGTTTGTATTGGAAGGGAGAATCAGTTGGTGTGGAAGGGCTGAGCAGCGAGGAGGCTGCTCCTGGTGGGGCACATTTATGGATCATATCATCTTCCTGTATCTTGTAACCAAGAAGTGACTTTAAGAATAAATCAGCTACCTTTTCTACAAGACTTGCCTGCGCATCATTCTTCATTGTAACACTGGCGACGATCTGAAAGAACCTTAGTGAACTACTTTGAATGGACTGGTACCTAAGGAATAGAAGAAGCGCATTTGGAAGAAGCAAGCTGGCACTCTTGAAGCCCCACCAGTGACCAAAGACCGGTCGACCCCACCGTGGATGTGCCAGTATTTGCTGAACTTGGGTGAGTTTTCCCCATATGAGTAACTAGACTGGGACGGTCAGCCCTAGCACGGGCCTGCCAGTTCCTGTTGGACTTTCTTTTTCTGTACAAGAATCCCTTGTTCTCTCCACGCCAAAGAGAAGTAGTGAATACCCTTTGACCTTCTACTGCCGGTCTTCGTGCAACTACTGTGGAGATTGCTGCCATCCTACTGCCTTAGAGGGACAAGCTGTTAATTTGGTGTGGCAGTAGCACCTGGTTGCTTTTGAGAATTGGCAGCAGCTTATTGTTATAAGAAAACAGACACACACCCCAGAGAGCCGTTTTTTAAGTGTGCTGAGGAAAACCCACACTTCTGTTATGCTGATTTAATGATGCTTAGGTTGATGATGCTTCTGAAACTGAGGACCGTTTGAAGATAGATGTGTCCCAACTTTGAAGTATTTAGCGACATTGAATAGACTTTCTTCCACTACACCATCTGGTGCAAGCAGACAGTTAAGTGGAGCACAGTCGACAACGTTTCTGCGAGCTGTCCCTGGAAATGTGTAAAGTCTACAGAACATTTGGGAGCGCAAGAGGTCTGAAAGAGAAGATTTTAGGAGGAAAATCCGAACAAGCCCACAAGAACATAAGAGGTGTCCCAGTGCCCCTGGTGAGGTGTTTTAGTCCCTTTAATTTGGGATTTAATATTTAAGTTAAGTCTTCACAAGGGTATGGCCGTTAGCAGCACGCTCCTCTTTAATTTAAAAATGTACAAATCTGGCGCGAGCAACCTCACCTGCTTCTGTACACGCGCAGCTTCTCGTAATCTGTTTGTTCACGTCATTGCTGCACTTCTGGCCTGCGCATGCACGGACGTGCCGGCAGCCACCCGGCTCACCGTCGTGCTACGTCCCGCCATTTTTGGATTGGAGGTTGCAACTATTTGTTGTAGCAAAATCTCCAGGGAAGTCTCGATGCCATCCACGTAAAAAAAAATAAAAAAAAACGCTTTATTCAAATCTGTGGGAACCGCGTACGGCTCAATAAAGTTTATTCTAGTCTGTGGGGACTGCGTACGACGTCACGCTTTCTTCTCCTGATGGGATTTGCTGTAAGGATTTTCATGGAAGCGCAGCAGTTTACTCTATCAGCGTGTGGTAGCGAGTTGGTCACTGAACTTTGCAGCCAAATTGTGTGCCATCAAGAAGAACTTCATCTCTGGTGAAAACTGCCTCCTATTATTGGACTACGGTGACTACTTTTATTATTTTAATTTGTTATGTTTTGAACTTTTTGGTGTTCAACTTTTGTGTTGCATTTCAACTAAGTCATACAGTGTGTTATTTATGCTACCAACAATTATCTGAATATTGAATCTGTATGGAGTAGAGGGAGTTTCCCTTGGTCATGTTGGTGTATGTTTTTTTTTCTCTGTAATTGTTGCCTCGTGCGCACATGAGAAGACTCCTTCTTATGAAGCTTCTCTGACTTACCGGTTTTGGTCATATTCTCTGAATGGTTGTTGCCTCGTGCGCACATGAGAAGACTCCTTTTTATGAAGCTTCTCTGACTTACCGGTTTTGGTGATATTCGCTGAATGGTTGTTGCCTCGTGTGAGGTGTTGGACTGTGTGTTATGAGTGCACACATGAGAAGACTCCTTCTCATGAAGCTTCTCTGACTTATCGGTTTTGGTCATACTTTGTGTATGGGTACAGTAGAGGTTTGAGAGTCCCTAGTCCTGCCGTAGTGTTGAGACTGTTTTGGGTTAAAGAATACCCTGGAGTTGGTTTGGGTTAAAAGTTACCCTGGACTTATTTTGGGTTTAAAGATACCCATATTAAGTTTCAAGACTGTTTTGAGTGTATAATTACCCCGTCTTGGTATGGGTGGAGTCTTATTCCTCTTCTTTGAGGTAGACCTGTCCTGCCATTAGTTTGTGCAGTTGAGGGTTGTAGATCCCTGTTCTGCCCCAGTCTTGTGCCCTAGTTTGTGGCGCAATGGGTACTCTGTGTGTTGTGGTACCTGCAGTTTGTAGTGTGAGTTATCGTGGATCAGCATCCACCGTTTTTAAGAATGTATTCCTTTATCTTGAAGGCTTTGTTGTTTATGATCATTATAAGGGGGAGATGTGTATAATGATTTTGTTGTTTTATGCATTCTCCTTTGCTGTCATTTGTGTGTTTTACATTCTCCATACATTTGATTGTTTTTGATCATTATAGGAGGGGGGTGATGTATAATGATTTTGTTGTTAATGCATCCTCCTTTGTTGACGTATGTGTGTATACATTTTGATTGTTTTCAATCATTATAAGGGGGGAGATGTGTTGCAATGTACTAATTACTCAATGCACTCTCCCTACAGAGGTTCTCTGCCTTGCTGCTCAGCCTATGATGAGGTCATACAGAATGTTCAGTGTGTTTGTATTGGAAGGGAGAATCAGTTGGTATGGAAGGGCTGAGCAGCGAGGAGGCTGCTCCTGGTGGGGCACATTTATGGATCATATCATCTTCCTGTATCTTGTAACCAAGAAGTGACTTTAAGAATAAATCAGCTACCTTTTCTACAAGACTTGCCTGCGCATCATTCTTCATTGTAACATTGGACTCCCTTCCACTTGAGATCCAAGGACAAAGATATCTTCAAGGAGCATAAGACTGATTCCCTGGGTGGCTCCAGGAACTTAAAGAAGCCAAAGAGGACATTCCTGTAAAGTATCCCAGCTGAAAAGTTGCAACTGGGCCTGGTCCTGGCTTTGATGTTGCCCTCTACCTGACACCATGGGAGTCTCTAAGTCAGAGGTCTTCAAACTTTTTTGCTCTAAGCCCCCCCAAATAAAACATTTTGAAGCCAGGGCCCCCCTCCAAACCTCTATGACAGGGATGAGGCTGAGCACAGGGGGCGGGGCTTATGAGATCATTTCTGGGTGGTGTTGTCTATGCCATATATTCCACAATAAATGTGAGACTTATAAAATAGCAAATTCATCAAGCAAAAACATGAATTAACCCAAAAAACTTTGCTCCCCACAATTGGGTTTTTGTGAGCCTATCACACTCCTCAGCCCCAATGCAACTGCACCTGCTGCAGTAATGATAACCATGGCCTTGAATAGCAAGAAATATCCTCCAATTACATTACACAAGGTGAGATTTTTGTTTGACTTAGAAAAATTAAGTGATTCACCAAGAATCACAGGATGTTGAGCGAAAGCTGGTATTTGAATCTAGTTCCCCAGTTCCAAATTCAGCATCCCTCACAATAAGGCCACATTTCCTCCCTTCAGAAAAACATGAGCTCCCATGTGTTGCCCCCCTTTTTGCAGCAAAGGTGCCCTTGGTCCTAATGCTAGCAAGAAAAATGAGCCCACATACCCTTTTTTTATTTGAAAAAGACATAATCATAATATAGTGGGCCCCTTAGACCCCTGGACTCCAGTGCTGCTGCACCTACTTCACCAGTGATAGGTACTGCCTCGCCAAGTGGGATGTCTCTTCTGCCCTTTGTTAAAAACATGAGCTCCCATTTTGTCCGATCCCAGTCACTGTCTTCTCTCTGATGCCCACAGTAAGGTGTCTCCTCTGCTACAATTTTTCCCAACATTAGATCATTACTCAGAGGCCCAAAGCAACGCTGCCAAAGCAAGCGCCCACTGAACCCGAATGCAAATTACTAAGAATAGTAAAACAGACATGGGGTTTAGCTGGCCCTTATACCACTGGGACCTGGTGCCACAGCACCTGCTGTACCAATCATACCTACAACTCTGCGAAGCAGGCTGACTGTACTGCCCACTCCACTGGGCCCTCACTCCTAAGCATTACATACAAAGCAGGCTTTCTGCCCATTTGTATAAAATAAAAAAATCTCATATCTGCTACCTGAAAGGTGAATGTGTGCAATTGATTAATCACCAAATATAAAGAATGCCTGGGAACCAGTATAGACGTTAACTGGTGGGGTTACTTGGAGCTTCACAGTGACAAATATGTATTCTTCTTCAGAGGTAATGTGACTGTTACCAGATGAGTTCTACAGTGTGTCCTTTTAATGTACAATTATAAAAATGTGATGGGGTATAGTATGATTACTTATTACAGATAGCAATAATGACTGACATTCACAGTGCTTTCTGTTACCGGCTGGGACTTCGTAGCACTATAAAAACACAGCCACTACTTCCTGCTGCACAACTAGGATTACTTTCTGTGACTGCCTTTTCACACACAGGTACTCTGCAGGAACACATTAATGAGATCTCGCAGCTTAAAATGGTACATTTTCCACACATTAGTTTAACTTGCATTTATTTTTTATTTGACATGTGCCTGTTATTTTACAAGTGCTACAAGAACGTGAAAAAAGAAACAAATAATACAGAATATGTTGCTCTTTTAAATCACTTCTTTGACCATGTGACCCCACTTATTGACCCTGCCCAATGGCACTCAGAATCCGAGTTCAGACACTTTATGTAAATGAAGACAGCCTGTGCGCCAATTAAACAAAATCGCACTTCCAGGCCATCATCATATACAAATAGTTGAAGATGCATTCGCACCCCCCCAGGAATGCAGCCACGGCCCCCCAGGGGGGCGTGCCCCACAGTTTGAATACCTCGGCTCTAAGTGCTCCCCCTGAGGTCCTGGATGCCTTGAAAGTGAACTCCTGTGGATGTTTGGGCACCAAAAGAGGTTTGAGAACTTTTACAAAACGTTTGCCCCAGAGTTTTTAGGGTACTGAGAGCAAAAAGTATCTGACTGGAAGTCCATGGCATAGGATTGAAAGTCAGGTTTGTCCAGCATGGAGAAACGTTTTTCCTCAGAAAACGACAAAGTTCCTTTTCAGACTGGTACTTACAAACATTTTTGAACTTCCCAACGTTCAGGCCGTAGCAGGCTCAAAATAGTTGGTGTGTCCAACCTGCACTCCACGAAGGTTGGCCTCATATTGGGCCTAGGTCTGACTACCATTGGTGCTTTTTGCTTCTTGAAGCTTTTTCCACTTGAATCTTTAAAAAATCATATCTCCAGTTCCCCTTATTGGATTTTTGTTGCTTTGGTGTTCTTTTGCTTATTACGTTTTTCTCCCTTTCTGCATATCTGAGTGGGATTTTGACTGTGTTGTGTTTTGATATTTTTTCTGTTTTGGTACTTCTAAATACTTTACACATTTTCTCTAAGTCTGTACGCTGTGTGCTACAGCTACCAGGGGATGAGCTCAGGTTTAAATTACTGACACCGCTACTGGACCTAACAAGATAGTGACTTTATAACTTGGGGTTGAAATCAATCCACCTCAACTCGCCAGCTCGCCAGCTGCCACCACCAGACATGTTTCTGGACCCCTGGGCCGAGAGCCTGCCGCTTTCAGGGCCCTGAAACAAAGCACATCCTGGGACGAGGTGCCAAGCCTCCTCCCCCATGATGGGCTGGGTCCACGAAGGGGAAGCTTCAAAGGCTTGCCGCCTTTATTTATTTTACGAAGTTTTATATAGCGCGAACTTGACCCGAAGGTATTGGGTATCAGAACGCTTTACACAGTACCAGTTGCATTACATGAGGACACATTAATTTTTGTTAGGCACGGGGAAATTAAGTGATTTGCCCAGAATCACAGGATGTTCAGCGTCATTGCCGAGACTCGAACCCAGTTTCCCAGATTCGAGGTCGACCGCCCTAGCCGTTAGGCCAACTCCTCCCCCCTTTGCTCAGGTTTAAATTACTGAAACCGCTACTGGACCTAACAAGATAGTGACGTTATAACTTGCGGTTGACATCGATCCACCTCAACTAGTAAGCCATTTTCTCACAACACTCACCTATCAATGTCCTCAGAAATAGATCATGCACTAAAAGCTGCAATATCGTGCTTTACTCTTTACACGTTTACTACTATGAAATGCCAATTGTTCAAGCAATTGCAATTTCCTGTATTGACTTCAGGAATGTCACCTTAATATGGTCCATTAAATTCACTTTGGGACTACTCATTGAAATATAGCATTTACCTTCAGGACTCATACCAGGAACAAGAAAAAGTGTTCATGGTACGCTCTGTCTTATGAGCTGTAAGAATTGGTGGGAACGTTCTTGCTAATGAAGTGCTGATACTGAGACATGCAGGCTTCAAGCCCTCATTTATGCTTAGAATAGGGTAAGATTTGCATGTATGGAGAACATCATTCTGTAGATAAGCTTGATGGACACTTCTGGATTGTGAACTAGGCTCCTGGGAAGCTGGGATTATATAGCCTTGGTGCAGACACTGTGTCAGTGCCTGGCAACATCTTCCAGTTGTTCGGCCCCGTCCCTACCATGCATTTTGTCACCTGGCAGTCCATACCCTCACCTTTGTTGTTTTGTTCCCTTTGTTTCCTTACTCCTCCAGACCATTTGCCCTTCTTCCTTGTGACACCTCCTGCTTACCTTCTGAATCCTTCCTGTACTTGCTCGATTAGTGTATACACTGCTCTGCTACCAGTGCTGCTGGTCACCATCTTGCAAACCACTTCATAGGTATATTACATTTTCCAGCAACTAAATCACATAACTTGCTTGCTACTCTAGGGAGCCTCCTTCCTCCATCTCAGCAGTCCCAGAGCCTCTCCTTAGCTATCTGGCTCATTCTGGGTAGAGCTGGGGATAGTCACAGACTTTGCTTGCTGAGAGAGAGTTAAGTCTTATGACACCATTGGTGTCACATGCTACAGATTCCGTGGCCGAGATTTACTAACATTTTGCGCCATGGTTGTGCCAATTTTTTGTTAGTTGAGATTTAGAAAGCCACACAAATCAGATATGCATGGCTTTACGTGGGATTGTCCCCAAAAAGTAATGTAAGGCAGTGCATAGCGCTACCTTGAATTACTTTGCTTCAAGGAGGTGTTCCATGGGTGGGCCATGGGCATTCCAATGCATCCACCCATGAACTCATTAAGGTGAGTAAGCCTGGGATTGCGCCAAAATGCTATGCCTCCCTGAATCAGGCGTAATGAAGGGAACTATCTTTATTTCTCCTTATTACTACCTCTTATTGTGCGTGCTGCAGCCTGCAGCACACACAGAAAGAGGAAACTGCATCTAAGGATTGTTTTTGTGCAGGAAGGTGTCCCTTGGCTGTAATGCTTGCTGCCCTGCGTTGTATGTAAGATTGATATGCCCCCATGTGTAGTATTGCATACGTCTCAGAGTGTATTTGGTATTTCTTTGATTGAAGATACTTGAGAAGTGGTTCAGAGCTCATCTTGGTTGCCGTGGACATCATTCTGAACCAGTGTCTTTTCCCCCGGGTTCCTAACCTACACATTATTATTGATCATCTGGGATGAGTACGGGAATTGTTGGCTATACTCCTCTTCGGGATTACATCTTACAATTAAATTTGGACAATTTGCTAGACTGACCCACTTACCGATTAAGGAGTCAGTAGGCAATCCATTACAAGTTATGACACAAGCCATTTTAATGATGCAAGATGACCTCCATACTGCTCCGTTAGAATGAGATTTCCT
This sequence comes from Calotriton arnoldi, assembly GCA_963921515.1. NCBI lineage: Eukaryota > Metazoa > Chordata > Amphibia > Caudata > Salamandridae > Calotriton > Calotriton arnoldi. The sequence continues at coordinate 2,457,108 of CAWUFW010000610.1, forward strand.
TTCAAGCTGACTTAATCAGTTAGTATTTCCCACATCAGAGAACGCCACTGTTTTTTCTTACGAAACTAACTCCACTGCAGAATGAATGACCAGGGCCGCCATCTCTGGGTATGTTCCTGCTTGATAAGTCAGGCCTTGGCGCTTCCACAATTTTTAAGGAATCTTAAACTGATGGGGTAGTTGAGGATGTAGACCACACATGAAGTCACATCTTACATTATAAGTATTTAGTAGATTTGTTTTTATTATTTATGTTGTTGTATTGATTTTTAATATAAATTATGCAATAAACTATTACCTACCTACCTACCATATTTATGAAGTATAGTGGCTTCTTTCTGCCCATTTTAGTCGTGATATCCCTCACTTCTAAAATAATTATCCTGGGTATACCTTGACTTCTTCCAGTTAAATTCATCTGCGTATGGATCCAGATAGCAAGTCTCTCTACCTCTTACTTTAATGTTCCCTTCAATCAGTGGTAGGTCAGATTTCAATGGTTTCTGGGATCTTTCATGGATTTGGCAATTAGTTACATCTTTTGGGACTCTGCTGGTGCACAACATTTTACAGTTTAATACAATATATTCCTCTAAAAGACAGGTAGCTCAAAACTCCTGTCCACCATTGGTGAGAAACCAACACATGCCTTTTCCCTGTTCTAGGTTGCTAGCTCAGTAAATAGTGATAACTATATCATTGGAGCAGGTGTGTGGTCAATGCTGTGGGCCAAAGAATTGGAGGAAGTACTATTCCCCTTGATTGTGAAAAAGTGGGATCCCACACAGTGCCATGAACTCTCTGGTGGTGTATCCTTTAGTGATGATTTGCTGGGTGTCACCGTCAACACGTACAGCAGGTCCCCTCTCTCCTCTGTGCCTCAGTGCATCTTTCAAGGATGGGCATCAGACTCAGAGAGCAGTGGCAAGTCTGTCTGCCAGGGGCTCGAGGTGACCTACTAAAGCACTTTTATCCTTCAGTAATGCTCCTCATATCTGAACTTTGTGTAGCAGGACAGGGCAGAGAAAAGTATAGCATTTGTGAAAAAAAACTCTCACCCTTTAAACATCGGTGGGGCAGGACTTGTTTAGCAAGCTCCAGCCACTTCAGAGCTGAAAATACAATACGTCCAAGGAACAAAATATCAATTAATATACATAAACTTTGGAAAACACAGCAAAAGGATTGCTATCCTTGCAGTGTGGAACAATACTGGGCCATGTGGTCTATAACCTGAACTGGAGAGGTGGGGATATAATTTCGGCATTATCCTAGAATTCTCTACAAGATAAATAGTTTAGGGAAGCTTGGAAGCATGTCCAGGCTGCACCAATGGTGAGCTATAAAGGTAGAATTATGCTTGGAAGCATGTCTAGACTGCACCAATGGTGAGTGTTGCCTAGAGAAAGAGGAGCCTGTCTGCGACAGGAGTGCTGGCATAGCTCCCAGCTGGACACTAAGAAAAAAAATAATGTCATTACATTCATCGTTGCAACCTCTGTTCGCAAGTGGCTGAGGCACAGAGGGGCATATTTACAAGGAGTTAACGCCATCAGAAAGTCACTTTTTACAACGTTCTGGTGGCGTGAAGTTCTTCGCCTTATTTACAAGGCGGTGTTAAGCCACTTAACGTGGCTCAACGGCGTCTTGTAAATTATGCCTCTATTCACGCAGATCTTAGCATGAAAGAGGCATGCAATGGGTGTTGCAGTGGGCGTTCCGCTGCAGCACCCATTGCTTTTTGACGCTGCCCCATATTTACAAGGTATGTGTATAGGAAAGTGCTCCTTTTTGCATGGTTGCCCCCCACTTTTTGCCCAATGTTGATGTACTTTGACTGAGTGTGCCCAGGGTTCCTCCCAACCAGGTACCCAGGGCCTATGTTCTTTCCCCAAACTGTACTGTTGCAAAACCCAATTGGCAACTCTCTGGCCACATGTAAGCCCCTTGTGAAGGGTACCCCATGTACCAAGGGCCTTGTCAACAGGGAAGGCCTCTAAGGGCTGCAGCACTTATTGTGCCACCCTTAGAGGCCCTGTACCTTTACACACACACCCTGCCATTGCCATGCCTACAATACACTTACCCACATCCCTGTGTGCCATGCCTAGAATCCACTGCCCTGGCATAGGTAAGCCACCCCTTAAGCTGGGTGCACTATACCAGTGGTGAGGGCACAGGTGCATGAGCCCTGTACCCCTACAGTGTCTAAGTCCACTCTTAGACATTGTAAGTGCAGTAATGCCATAAAGAATATATGGTCTGGGAGTTTGTTATTACGAACTCCACAGCACCATAATGGCTTTACTGAACACTGGGAAGTTCGGTATCAAACTTCTGAGCACATTAAACCCACACTGATGCCAGTGTGGGATTTAATGAAAAATAGCACTCAGAGGGCATCTTAGAGATGCCCCCTGAAAAACGAGCTACCACTAGTGTTCTAGCTGAGTGGCTGCTCGCCAGCTGCCACCACCAGACATGTTTCTGGACCCCTGGGTTGGGAGCCTGCCGCTCTCAGGGCCCTGAAACAAAGCACATCCTGGGACGAGGTGCCAAGCCTCCTCCCCCAGGATGGGCAGGGTCCATGAAGGGGAAGCTTCAAAGGCTTGCCACCTTTGTGAGCTACCCCAGCCATTTGCTACTCCCAGCAACTGGCCCCCACCGGTTCTGACCCCCACTTTGGGTGGGAGAATCAGCGGGAAAACCAAGTTAGAAGGAGAGGTGTGCCCACCTTTGCCAACCCACCCCTCAGGTGGGGGAGGCGAGGTGAAGTACAACTCTCAGTCCGCACCATCTTGAAGATGAGGGGACCCAGCTAACCAGAGTAAGGCTTATGCCCCCCTCCCACTGGAGGGTGGCATAATAGGGGGTGTACCCACCCCAAAGAATGTCCCAACCTGTACCTACCTGTAACGCCCCTAAATGTAGTATTTAGGGGCAACCCTGAACCTTGCCTCCTCAGACCAGAGTCAACAAGAAGAAACGAGAAGAAGAAGGACTGAAGAGCTGTGCTGAAGAAGAAGAGGAGGACACCAACTGACTTGGCCCCAGCCCTACCGGCCTGTACCGACCTCGAACTGCTACAGTAAAATCCCGGTCTGTCCTGCAGCCAGCAGCTCTCAAGAACCCGGAGGACCTGTTCATCCTTCACAAACCAAAGACTTTGTCTCCCGTGAGCATCAGACTTGCTCAAGACCAACCGACTCAGACTCTGGACGATGCCCTGAGTCCCCCCACTACTCAACACCTGGCACCCTGAGCCCGAACCCGAGTGGCTCAACACGCTAAGGAGGTCCCCCGGCGATCCTAGCCTTGGTGTGACCCCTGCAATCCCCCAAGCTTCTAACCCGAGCCTGCAGCCATTATCTGGGAGGTCCCCTCCAACCGCGACTGAAGGCGACACCCCAACCGTCTCTCTGACTGATGCGGTCCAAAGAGCCCAACCGCGACCGCCCAACCGACTCCGTCTGTGAGCCCTTGCGGTCACAAGGTTGCAAAGACCCCATTCGCCGACCCGGTCGCTGACCGCCTCCCAGGAATCCCCGACCGAATCTGCTGCTTGGATCAAGACCGAAGGTCACCACTGAGAAACCCTAGGATTCCCGACGACCGCATCCTACACCCGGCCGCCTCTGTGCCGCTGGCCGTGTAGTACTTATGCTGGCCATTGGACCCTTCAGTGCTATCCTCGACACCAGGAGCTCTTTGCTCCATTCACGAGGTGGCCTGCTCGTCCGCAGTCTCCAGACCAACGACCATGCTTAGCCCATTGGCTAACGTGTGGTCCCTGAACTCTGCACCCGGCAGCCTCTGTGCCGCTGGTGGTGTGAACTGAGTGTCCATCTGACCGAGTCCTACTCATGGACCGTAACCTCCTTTTTGTTCTTTCAGGACTAAGAGGGTCTCGTGAATAACCCTGCAAAACTGTAATTGCATTACAAAACGTAGTAACTTCTTTCCCTTCTTTTAGGAAATGTACCAGCGTGGTATCTAGGGATACCTCGCCGAGTAAGAAAAGTAACTATAAAGTAATTTTGATTGTTTATTGCTAAAGTCTACAAACCTGGAACGAAAACCAAGTAATGTCAAATGCTTATTGGTGATACCTTACCTTTGAGAGTACGATTTTGCCTATGATTTGGTTCTAGTAATAAAATAACACTAAATAATATTTTTATACAAACAAATTGGTCTGAGTTCAGTCTTTGAGTGTGTCACATAATTTCTTGCCTGAGTGTGTACAATAAATGCTTAGCACTACCCTCTGATAAAGCCTTACTGCTCACCCACACTACCACAAATAGAGAGTAAGGTATTATCTACTTTTACCTCTGCCTACCTATGGGGATCCACTGGACTCTGTGCACACTATACCTTACTTTGGTATAGTATATACAGAGCCAGCTTCCTACAATGGGGCAGTGTCAAAAATCTCGCCAGGGAATACTTGGTCTCAATTACAAAGAGGGGGGACGGGGAGCTAGAGGAAAAACAGGTCCAGTACCCACGCTCCCAAGGCTAACGTGATAATCACTCAAGGGTAACTGTTCCTAAAGAAAAGGAGAAGCTGGCCAATGCGGTCACATGAAGAAGTAGTGAGTGAAACTTAGCTCACAAAAAGGTTGGAAACAAAACACTGTGGAGGTGGGGGAATTTCTCCTTTTGGTAAAAGTGCCCTCACACACCCATGCGGGTGTCATGCTTCATAATCGGGCGTTGCTCCTCGTGGGGGTGACGCTGCAGTCCCCCATGGGCCCAGCGAGAGGGCTCTTTGTCGGAGTTCTTTTTGGAGTAACGCCGCAGTTGTGAGTGCGGGTGTGTGGGGGGAGTTTTGGTGAGTGAATTAAAATTACCATGCCGGTACCCTAAAATCCTTTATTCAAGGGTCAGAGTGGTATGGGTAAAATGGATGACAAGGAAGGCTTCTAGAAAAATTATATCCGAGGGGTGAGTATTTTCCTTCTGTTCTCTTGTCAGTGAGTGAAAGTGATAGTGAAAATGTTAGGTCGACATGTTTTGCGCCTTACATGGGTCCCTAGTGGATCCCGTGGCGCTTTATCAGGACCGTGCTGAAAGTGAAAAAAGGATTAAAAATAGGAATCTGAGACGGCGACACTCAGTATTCCTATAGTACCTATATTCAGGTTAATTGCTGTCAGTGCGCCTAAAGGAACGTCCACTAGGCGTTCCTAGATCCAACCTAGAGAGAGAGAAAAAGGAATGAAGGGCAAAACTGTAATAGGGAGATAATAATCATATACTTATGATCAAGTAGTACATATGACTAAAACATTACTTCTTTGACATGATTAGGGCAAGCGGGCATGCTGTAACACTCACACCCCTGTCGCCAGAAAGTGTCAGTGCAGTGCTCATTCACACCGCTATTTCAATGCCCATGGTGGTCGCTTGTCGCAAACTTTTATGGCACCTCAACACACAGAAGCTGTGTGGAAGAGTCAGCATGCTGGTGTGCACAACATTTCATAAGTGTATCTGTGTACAATCTGACAAACGTCTATGATGTCTATAATAATGGCGTGGGAGCCGTGAAAGGTGGTACAGTCCGTTAAAATATACTTGTTATGCCAGTTACAGTAACAGGTTACTCCGGTGTGAGTGACGGCATTGTGTCACGTCGTGAGACAAACAAACAAACAGACAAACAACATATATCTCCTACCCAACCAGTAGTAAGAGTTGGCCTCATCAGCGTAGTAGCGCGGAGTGAGGAGGACTGCCTGCGGGTAATATTATCGAGAGTGAGCACAGAGCGCTCATAGTCAAAATGTTACCTTGGTCGATGAGAATGTCAGCTTGGAAAATACTCACTCAGCCTCTCCCAGAGTGCAGCCTAATACCTGCCCTTGCGCTGCTCGGATGCCGGTTACGGGCAATGTGTGCTTCTTCCGTATTTGTACCCGACCCGGCAAGCAGTCCGGAAGGGCCGGTGGCGTGGGGGAGTGGTACGCGTTGCGATGCGTTGCAGTGTGCGTGCATCTGCAACGTGGCGGCCATCTTGGGTGTGGGGGAAAAAATATAGTGCTGGATGGCCATGTATTGGAAGCCGACCAAAAAAATTTGGTTAATAATGAGTGTTAGCCTTACGTTTTGGATGGAATCTAGTGAAGGCGCCCCAATAAATGTCATGGTGCGTATGGACCTGCAGTTGATTGATTAGGAGATAAGGTCTCAACTATATAGATAATGTGCACGAGCTGTTATATAAATAGTGCATCAGAGCGCGTCATGAAGGTTGTCTTTTTTTCCCCCGAAAACATGGACATAACTTTGTTGATTGTGAGCAGAAGCAATGGTATAAACCTAAAGAGTATTATTTTGAAAAAATGGGCTAAACTTTATTGATGATGGGCTTGAGCCATTACGTAAAGGCGCGTCATGGTGCGTTTAACACCTGAAGGTTATTTTTATAAGACATAACTTTTTGATTATGTGCATAAGCCTTGCCGTGTTGTGACATGTGCAGGCTAGTTACAGTGCTTGAATTCTGCCATTGTGAGTGTTCTATATCTCGCCATAGCCAGAGTATGTTTTTCATTCATAACAAGACACCATGTTATGATCCACCGAATGTCGTGGTGCTCAGTGCTACAAGTTATCGTAATGGTGTGTATGTCATGACATGTTGGGTTTGCATAACTTGACATGTTGGCAGCGAAATGTCCCAACGTGATAGGTCAGTGGTGGTCTCAGACTAGCTCCAGCACTCAATGGGACCGTTTTTACCAGCTGTGTGCGCAATTGGGTGTTGAGGTGTTGGGGAACATCCATGGTTTAGTAGTCACATGGTCATACCCACATATTGCAGGTTGCACCCACCTGATAATGTGCCTCTGCAACCTGCAATATGTGGGTATGACCACGAGACCGATCAAGGTACGAATCAGCGAACATAGAAACACCATTCGATGTAAAAAGACCAACACTAGGATGCTGAGCCATTTTGCTGAGACCAGCCACACACCTGACATCCTTAAGTGGACTATTATCGAGTCCAATCCTAATTGGCCAACTAGGACCCTTTTCAAACAAGAGCAACGCTGGGTGTTCCGCCTACAGAGTAGTACAAAAGGCCTTAACGATGACATCGCGTGGGCGGAATTCATTAACTGATCCCAGTTAATCTAGGATCCGCCTTCGCCATCTCTGTGACTACTAGACCATGGATGTACCCCAACACCTCAGCACCCAATTGCGCACACAGCTGGTATAAACAGTCCCATTGAGTGCTGGTGCTAGTCTGAGACCACCACTGACCTATCACGTTGGGACATTTCAAAGCCATCATGTCAAGTTATGCAAACCCAACATGTCATGACATACACACCATTAGGATAACTTGTAGCACTGAGCACCACGACATTCTGTGGATCATAACATGGTGTCTTGTTATGAATGAAAAACATACTCTGATTATGGCGAGATATAGAACACTCACAATGGCAGAACTCAAGCACTGTAACTAGCCTGCACATGTCACAACACGGCAAGGCTTATGCACATAATCAAAAAGTTATGTCTTATAAAAATAACCTTCAGGTGTTAAACGCACCATGACGCGCCTTTACGTAATGGCTCAAGTGCATCATCAATAAAGTTTGACCCATTTTTTTCTAAATAATACTCTTTAGGTTTATACCATGGCTTCTGCTCACAATCAACAAAGTTATGTCCATGTTTTCGGGAAAAGAACACAACCTTCATGACACGCTCTGATGCACTATTTATGTAACAGCTCGTGCACATTATCTATATAGTTGAGACCTCATCTCCTAGTTAATCAACTGCAGGTCCATACGCACCATGACATTTATTGGAGCGTCTTCACTAGATTCCATCCAAAACGTAAGGCTAACGCTCATTATTAACCACATTTTTTTGGTCCGCTTCCAATACATGGCCATCCAGCCCTATATTTGTTTCCGTTACACCCAAGATAGCCGCCACGTTGCAGACGCACGCACACAGCAACGCGTCACAATGCGTACCACTCCCCCACGCCATCGGCCCTTCCGGACTGCTTGCCGGGTCGGGTACAAATGCGGAAGAAGCACACATTGCCCGTAACCGGCATCCGAGCAGCGGAAGGGCAGGTATTAGGCTGCACTCTGGGAGAGGCTGAGTGAGTATTTTCCAAGCTGACATTCTCATCGACCAAGGTAACATTTTGACTATGAGCGCTCTGTGCTCACTCTCGATAATATTACCCGCAGGCAGTCCTCCTCACTCTGCGCTACTACGCCGATGAGGCCAACTCTTACTTCTGGTTGGTTAGGAGATATATGTTGTTTGTCTGTTTGTTTGTTTGTCTCACGATGTGACACAATGCCGTCACTCACACCGGAGTAACCTGTTACTGTAAGTGGCATAACAAGTATATTTTAACGTACTGTACCACCTTTCACGGCTCCCATGCCATTATTATAGACATCATAGACATGTGTCAGATTGTACACAGATACACGTATGAAATGTTTTGCACACCAGCATGCTGACTCTTCCACACAGCTTCTGTGTGTTGAGGTGCCATAAAAGTTTGTGACAAGCGACCACCATGGGCATTGAAATAGCGGTGTGAATGAGCACTGCACTGACACTTTCTGGCGACAGGGGTGTGAATGTTTCAGCATGCCCCCTTGCCCTAATCATGACAAAGAAGGAATGCTTTAGTCATATGCACTACTTGATCATAAGTATATGATTAATATCTCCCTATTACAGTTTTGCCCTTCATATCTTTTCTCTCTCTCTATGTTGGATCTTGGAACGTATAGTGGATGTTCCTTTAGGCGCACTGACGCCAATTAACCTGAATATAGGTACTATAGGAATACTGAGTGTCGCCGTCTCAGATTCCTATTTTTAATCCTTTTTTTACTTTCAGCATGGTCCTGATGAAGCGCCACGGGATCCACTAGGGACCCATGTAAGGCGTGAAACATGTCGACCTAACATTTTCACTATCACTATCACTATCACTTTCACTTACTGATAAGAGAACAGAAGGAAAATACTCACCCCTCGGATATAATTTTTCTAGAGGCCTTCCTTGTCATTCATTTTAACCTTACCACTCGGTCCCTTGAATAAAGGTTTTTAGGGTACCGGTGTGGTAATTTTAATTCACTCACCAAAACCCACCCCACGCAACCGCACTCACAACTGCGGCGTTACTCCAAAAAGATCTCCGACAAAGAGCCCTCTTGTGGGGCCCGTGGGGGACTGCAGCGCCACCCCCACGAGGAGCAACGCCCGATGATGAAGCATGACACCCGCATGTGTGTGTGAGGGCACTTTTACCAAAAGGAGAAATTCCCCCACCTCCACAGTGTTTCGTTTCCAACCTTTTTTGTGAGCTAAGTTTCACTCACTACTTCTTCATGCGACCGCATTGGCCAGCTTCTCCTTTTCTTTAGGAACAGTTACCCTTGAGTGATTATCTCAATACTTGGTCTTAAGCAGGCAATACGAGGAGAAATGTTTCATTTCTCCTCGTATTTTGCTCTTTCCATGTGTGCTTCCTGCACATAAACAATCACCCCTGCAGCGCAGGCACCCATGCAACATGGCGCAAGGGTGCATGCACTGGTGCTAGGCAGCTTCTTTAGCGCCAGCACTAGGGGAAATGCAGAGGTGCGCCGTATTATTGTAAATACAGCGCATCCCTGCGTTTTGAAACTGACGGAGCGCGGTGTTACCAATTTTGGCATAACACTGCGCTCCACCAGTTTCTAGCAAATATACCCTAGAGAGACTTCCCGTGTTGTGGAGCTCCATCGTCACAGTGTGCGAGAAAGGCTATATGGGTGGTCACCGCTTTTTTGTGGGTTGTTCAAGGTGCTCTTCCTGTCCAGCAGCTACTGCTAAAAAGGGGGCACTAGGCATTTAAAAAAAATTAATTATTGACATTTTTCACTATAAGTACAGGGCTGTATAAACTTGCAGATCCATTAAGAAGAAAGAGCGAATAAATACAGCAGCACATCATATTCTCAATTCTTTTTACTTGGCATTTAGTGAGCTTGCAGTAGTAACTCTTTCCAGTGGTACCAGGGACTACAAGCTATACTTGTCTCTAGGACTGACACTTGCCCCATATGTCCAGGACAAGAAGCCTGATAGCTTTGCTCCATTTCAGATGTTAGCTCATGTTAGCTTAGTTTGGGATTTCTACCCAAACCGTCTTTCCCACTTACCTTTACTCCACCTTCTCCAGCCTGTGGTATAAATACATTCAGGGCCAGATTTAACAACCTTTCACACAGCGCAGTGCAGCAAGGCAACTCGCTGCGCTGCATTGCGTGAAAAGGAGAGAGCAGAATTGGCGCACTTCTGCTCTCTCATAGTGCTGGCACACTTCAGGCAGCCTAGCACCAGCTCAGGCACCCGTGCGCCATGGTGCACGGATGCCTTTGTTATAAAGGGAATTGTTTTTTGTCCAGGAAGACACACCTTCCTGCACAAAAACAATCTCTTAAGGCATTTTCCTCTTTCTATTTTTCTCTTTGTTATGCATAGTGATTTCATACAATCTCGGGTTTACAGACCTTTGAATATCTGAAACTGCATGAAATCCATGGGTGGATGCACGGGAACGCCCATTCTCCACCCATGGAACGCCTCAAAGAATGGAATGTAATGCAATGAAGCGCAAGCTGCTGCGTTGTGTTACATTCCTTTACAAGGCACGCAAGGCAGCGCAAATCACCACTTGCGTGGCTTTGTAAATATCTGCTACCATTTTGCGTTGTGGCTGTACCACAAAAGTGGTGCAAACTCGACACAAAATGTTAGTAAATCTGACCCTCAATTTCTTGGAGTTTACCCTACATTCCTTTCAAGAGCACAGTATTTCTCATGCCTTGACAACCGCACGTTTCGCTGTGCTATTGCCATTAGTATACCTTCATGTATTTTACATTTCAGTAAAGGACAGACATCTGTGATTCCTTTCTCTTCATGTCCTACTGCATGGTTTCCAGCGAAAATAATAAAAAAACTATTTTATTATAATTTTTTTTTCTTCACGAGCCGAGTCTCAGGGGAGGGGACTTCATAACGACAGCACTGAAGCAAGCATGGAGAAGGAGTGGTGGGCACTGCTGCAAGTGCGCATGTCGGTTTGGCTGGCTGTCTTAGGACGGTCAAACCGACATGCGCACTGAGATCTCTCCAACCGGAGCTGCGTGGCCGGGTAGAAAACAGCAGGCACAAGCTCCCAGTCCCTGTGGGACCAAAAAACCGGCCTGCTCATACCAATCCCGGCACATCTCTCATGCTGGGTAATAGTAGTACCAGCATGAGAGCAGCGTTCTGGATTGGCCTAGGGAAGGCTGGGAGCCTGTGCACTAGTAGCAGAGGAGCATGGAGGCAGCGTTTTTTTGTTATTGTCCCCCCACGCTGCCCACCACTTTTGTCAGGTAGCAGTCGCTACTGATGGTTTCCTTAGCACTCCTATAATAAACACTATTCATGTGCTCGAAGGGCAGGCAAAAGTCTTATTATTCATAAACCACAAGATGGCAGCATTATCTCAGGAACACAAAAATAATCACCTGATGCCTGACAAAGCTGACATTTTTGCCACAAAGAAAGAACCGTTTATTTCAATATTCCGTAGATTGTGCTTCACATTTTTTAATGACACATGCCTAATTTGGGTATTGATGGTTCAGAAGTTTCTTCCACCTATCGACACACCATGAAAACAACAAATGGCATCGTTTTTTATAAAACAAAAATTTAGATAACTTTGATCATATTTTAGGGGCATCGCTATCAATGGTGCAGCAGGTACAGTGGCATCAGGGCCAGTGTCTCAAGGCGCCCAGTAAACACCAGTTACGACGGTATTTTACTACCCAGCCACTGGACAGGGCGCTGGTTTTCCTAGACAGTGCTTTAAATGGGAAAAAATAAGTGCAGGTACTCAATAAAATAGAGGTGTGGCAAGTGGGCGGGGCTAGGGGCGAGGCAAAGGGCAAGATATGATCATACATAATGACTTTTGTACTAGTTGCAGCACATATTAAAGCACACGAGAAATGCGTTTATGTCAATAAAACAGATTAACTCATTACACATAATGAAAGCCATGATGGCACTTTCACCGGAATGGTCGCTGCGCACCTGATTGGCAGTACAGGGTCTGTCTAGAGATCCTGTCCTGTTAATCACAGCGTGACACAAGCCCTTTCAAACCCCTGCAGTTTGGGGACATTCAAATGGGCGCTGCAACTCTGCAAAAGGCTACATTACGGCTCAGTTCATTACAAGCTCCTCGGAAGCAGAGCGGCTTCTGCCCTGCACTGGAGGAGAAACCTAGCCTGCCGTGCCGTGCCGTGGATCAGGGTACTGGTACTCTCCCTGGCTACAGAGAAGTGCCGGTACTGACGGCAAAAAAAATCGGAAGTGCCGGTACTCAGTTCCAGTGCGTACCGGCCCATTTAAAGCACTGTTCCTAGACGAATCAAGGCTGATGGAAACTTCGACTACGCCAATGTTACTTCGTTTACAAAAAGGAAAAAAAAAAAAAGTTTACGTTCTTTTTAAAAATATTGCATTGGTTTTTATACATAGGTGTACATGCCGTTCACCAAGACATATTTATCATTATTTTCTTTATTTCACTGCTAGAGAGTTGAACTATGGTCACATGTTTAATATCAGCAGTAAATATCCAACTCTTGAGTAATGTGTTCTCAGATGATGTGGAATGACGAGATGTTCTTTCATAGATTTAACTTAAGAAGTAAAACAATATAACATTAAATGACTCTGACGACCAGATTTTCAAAAAAGACACACAAAGCAGCACCGCACCCAAAGAGGCTGCGCTGCGGTGCGGTGCGTTGCGTGACAGGGAGGGAGCAGAAGAGAGCCATATCTGCTTGAGTCTAGCATTGGTTTTGTACATGAAGGGTATCCTTCCTGAACAAAATACTATGCCTAGACAAGTTTAAAAAAATGTCCCACTTTGTATGTGTGCTGCACAGTGCAGCACGCATGCAAAGTTGGAAGAGGAAGGAGAAATAAAAACATTTCTCCTGTTAACGCCTCCTTTGAAGTGGCGTTAACTTCTGATGCTAAACCCTGTCTACAACTGTTTGTAGATAGGGTTTTACATCAAAAGGTGTGGGTGGTTGCATGGTAACACCCATTCACCACCCATGTAACGCCCCCCTGGCGCTGAGTAACGCAAAGCAGTGCTTCACGCTGTTTTGCATTACTTTTAGGATACTTTCCAGTGCAAAACCAGTTTTGTGCTGGAAAGTAAATTAGACAAAAAAACATTTTGTGCGGGTTAGCGTCTCTTTTGGGACGCTAACCCAGCGCACAATGTTTGTAAATCTACCCCTGAATGTTCCCTCGACCTATTCTCTAGCGGCGGCTTTGTCCATCCACCATTTTTTGCAAGTGTCCAGGAGCGTTCGTTATTTTCGAAGGATGTTGAAACAGTTGTCTTCTTAGGCATGAATCCATTTATTTGGGGATCTAGAAGGCCGAGAGTATCCGATCGCACAAATCGGCAATTGGTCTTCTTTGAATAACCTTGCTTTCTCCCACCTGCAACTATAAGAAATTCTTCATAATTAAATGTTTTGCACACAATGATATTAACATGCAACACGCAAATTTATTTACTGTGCCTTTTTCATGTTTTAACTGACTGTAGATAACATAGGTCGCATATTGAAATGGCGCTATGTTTCTTCTTGTCCTGTATCTTCTTTTTTCATTTCAGGAGAAAGCTGTATCAGCAACTTCAAACGATGATTCATTCTCATGTGAATGTTTATTTTACGCAATTATTATAACATGTGCTAATGAGCACCTGCAAAGAACGGTTCAAGCCAAATGTGTCATTATTGTTGCAAGACAACTGGAGTCTGGAGGACATTTAGAAAACTGGTATTGTGTTTATGCTTGGGAAACTGAGGAATGCACTTTTTCTTTCAGGTCCTTAATCCTGATTGGTCCCCTTCACGGGAGTCATGTGTAGATGTAGCAACATTTTCAACTAATGGAATGTAGACTTAGATTCAGATGCCTTTCTCACTTCCCTGAACTTTGCTCGACTCTTAGAGAGAATTCCCATTTTATTTGTTTGCGAGTAGATGCTTTCTACTGCCTTTCAAAGGCTTTCTTGCTGACACCTACAATCCTACTACAATCACGAATCCCCCCAACCCCCACTCACACCTGCATGGCACAACCGGAGCCCTAACCTGACCGGGGACTCTGCTGCGCCCTTAATTGAAGAGACTGCGTCCTGGACATTCAGAGAAGGGCAGAAAGAGAGGGTGCTCCCCACACTCCATACTTAGTCGCCCCTATTGCCCCTACCAAGAGGGAGGAGACTGCTCATGCCTCCTCTGCCATAGGTCCTATGTTTTTTTCGGGACTCGGAGGTAAGGTGGGTCTCCACCCCCCAAACTCAACGAAGGAGCTTCTGAGATAAAGTTGCACTTTACCAAACTCCAGTACTACAACCCCATCCATGTGGCACGCAGGAATAGCCAGATGTACCTCAGGCGTCCCACAGCTGGCCCAGATGGGGAGGCGCAGACCTGAAAAGCCCTTTCATTTGCCTTCTCTTCCTGCTAAGATGGGAGGCCACCTCACGGATACACCTAGTGTGCCGACAGCACCAGATGAGGGCGATCAGCAAGGAAGCAGCCTTCCAACAGCAAAAATAGACTTGATGCTCCAAGCAATTGCAGAAAAGAGCTCATTACTGGAGAGTAAAATTGATACAGCAGCCACAGAACTGGGACTATTACGTGAAGACCCATGGAAACTCTTGGAACAAGTAAAGACAAATGAAATGGCCCTTCAAGACCTTCAGCCACAGGTGAATGAACTCACCAAACAGACGCAGGACCTCACAGATTGGCTACACTTCTTGGAGGGTAAGGTAGAAGATGCGGGGCACTTCCGGCGGAACAACATCTGCATAGTCAGACTGCCGGAGGATCGAAAGGTGCCGACCCTACTGAATTCATCGAGAACTGGCTCTCCACCCAAGCCGCCCCAACGGGTCTCTCCTCCTTTTTTGCTGTCGAGTGTGCCCACCATGGCCCTGCTGGGCGGCCTCCAACGGGGGACCCCACAGACCAGTGGTGGCCAGGAAACTAAACTTTAAAGACAAAGATGCACTCCTACTAGCCGTCAGGCAGGCCGACTAGTTGTCATACGAGAATGCCACATCATGATTTGTCCAGACTACACAACTGAGGTGCAACATTATTGTGCTTTTTTCCTGGGAATAAAATAAAAACTGATAGAAACTGGCCTTAACTACTCTCTGCTCTTACCTGCAAAATTAAAAGTCAAGGTAAACCAAAGTACACTCTTTTTCAGGAACTAGTGGAAGCTTGGGACTGGCTGGAGCAACACCAAAATGCTCCTGAATGCAACCATGCCAATCCCTGCACTCAGGGACGACAAGCCAGTGCTGGGTGTCTCACCCCTGGCAGGGCCTCCCCACCTTCGGCTGCCACCAGTGCCCCCTCGCCAGCCAAATCACAGGTTGGGAGACTTTCAGCCCTGTCTACTGTATCTCGGCTATGAGACTCAGGCCTCCACAAAGCCTCTGACGACTCCAACTCTGCCTCTTCAGATAAAGAATCAAATGGTTCTAGCTCTCCATCAGTGATCCCACTGCCTATTAGACCCCAGACTGCCAACACAATTATCTAAGACCATGATTTTGTGATCGACGTACCTGCTGATGAACGTCATGGACTAAACACCATTGCATTTACCCGTCACAGATGCAGCCCCCTATGACTATTTGACATGCTTTCATGTTCCCATTCGTTCAAAGGCCTCCGAATGGCACCATCTCATCCTCAAGTTTGATCATACTGAACTCTCTGCTTTGGGACACACTGATTACACACCCTGACATTCTGTTTTTGGATGCATTGATACAATTGACCTGCTCCTATGGGGGCCTGGGTGCTTGACTGGAGCTGATGCCTGACTGTGACCACTCTCGACCTCCACTGAGTCTGTCTGAGTGGAACTCGGACCGCCCTCCTTCATCTGCTATGCATTTTCTTGACAAGCCCTGCCATGGGCCACTTACTTCCCATCAGTCCCACCATTGCTACCACCCCTGCACAAATCCACCGCGGTTCTGCTGTATTCCTAGTTCAAATGTTATTACAAGTTTGCAGTTTGGGTGGTCAGACGCCGATCCATGGCCCTGGGAAGGGGAGTTGGGAAGTTTACATGGCCAGGCCTGGTCCTCATTTAATGGTATGTGGCACTTCACCACACACCACGAGGAAAGTCTGGGGTGCAACGTCTTTCACCGACACACTTGGGGGTCTTCGCCCCTGCCATTTTACCAACCATGCAGCATGGTCACGCTAGCTTTCATGAAATGGAATGTCCATGGTATGAGCTCTGTTAGGAAAAACACGACATAAATACATTTCTTAAACACAAAGGTACCCATATCGCTTTTCTACAGAAGACCCACCCTGCTAAAGACGAGGGTCCTGCATGGGAGGCCGGTGCTACTGCACCAGCTACTCAAGCTATGCTAGGGGGATACTCTTATGGATCAGGCCCATGATTCCCTTTAAATGCATAACCAATGCGTTTGACAATGAGGGGCGGTATGTTTTACTGGAAGGTATCTTGGGTTGCACCGTGGTGCTATTTGTAGTGTATACTCCCTAAACAACTGGCAGCCACAGTTCCTGGTGGAGCTATTGTTGCAGCTCGCTCGTCGGGCCCACATCCCCTCGATCACAGGAGGGGACATCAACTGTGTCCTGGACATCTAAGTCAAAAAGGTGACCCAGGGACCTGCAGGGGGAGGAGCGCCAGGCCTGAAAGGTCCGGACATCTGTACCGGGGTGAAACTCTGGGTTGTCAAATAGTGGTGTAAGGGGTGATGGGAAGGTGGTCAGCTGAGTGGAAACGTTAGTGCGGTCCCAGGAGTCCATAATGGTGCTTGTGAAGTATGAAGCATAGAGATTGGGCGGTCTGTGTTGTTTGCGGAGAAAGGGAATACCTTGCAGTGGCCTGCCCGCTACCGCCTGGTCCTGAAACAACCAGTGTTTCTCCGATTCCAAGCGATGCCACTCCACTAGATATCTAAGCTGGGCAGCATGAAAGTATAGTTGAAGGTCGGGCACCCCCAATCCCCCCTTTTCTGGTGGAAGGACCGCGACCTGGTGTCGGAATCGTGGTTTACGGCCATGCCAGATGAAGCGCGATAAGTCTGCTTGGGTCTGTTGAATCCAACCCAGTGGGAGCCGAAGGGGAAGGGTCTGGAAGAGGTACAGGATTTGGGGAAGTATAGTCATTTTGGTAGCTGCAATCCTACCTAGCCAAGACATCGTGCAGTGTTTCCACCTATTTAGTTCCCTACGTATGTGGGTGCGGAGATTAGAGTAGTTGATGTCAGTGGTGGCCTGTATGGTGGGAGCTAGCTGGATACCTAAGTAGGGAATCGCAGCAGACGCCCATTGCATCGGGTGTTCCTCTTGTAGGTGAGTGAGAGTAGGCAGAGAAAGGGAGATATTAAGAGCTATGGATTTAACCATGTTAATTTTAAAACCCGACCCTTGCGCAAAGCTATATAATTCAATAAAGAGGGAGCGCAGAGCCGTGATCGGATCCGAAAGGGAGAGCAGGATATCGTCTGCGTAGAGGCTTATGGTGTGAACATCCCCTCCAAATGTAATCCCGGTTATCAGAGGGTGCCGTCGAATTCTAAGTGCCAGAGGTTCCATATAGAGAGCGAAGAGGAGGGGTGACAGAGGGCACCCCTGCCTAGTGCCCCTCCCGATGGGGAAACGAGAGGATGTGTAACCATTAACCCGGACTGTCGCCACAGGAGAACGGTAGCAATTTAGAATTCGAGTGCTGAGTTTCTCACCAAGGCCAGCAGCCATCAGGACCATCTCCAGATAGGGCCAATGCACCCTATCAAAGGCCTTTTCCGCATCAATGGCCAGGAGCATATATTCTCCCTGGGTGCGGGACGCTTTTTCGATCAGATGTAAAATTCGTTTAGTGTTGTCGCTAGTCTGCCTCTGCAGGGTTAAAACCCGCCTGGTCTGGTTCAACCAGTTGGGCCATATATGGTGCTAGGCGAGCCGCGAGGATGCTAGTGTATAGTTTAATATCTATATTTAGCAGAGATATAGGCCTATACGCGCTACAGGATGTCCTGTCCTTCCCAGGTTTCGGGATAACGACTATTGCTGCCTCTAACATCTCTCCCAGTATAGCTCCTGTTTGTTCAAAGGTGTTAAACAGACCTGTCAGGATAGGGGCTAATTGGCTGCAGAACGTCTTGTAAAAGGCAGCCGTGTAGACGTCTGGGCCGGGCGATTTACCTAACTTGAGGCGGGAGATCGCGGAGATAACCTCCTCCATCTGTATAGCTCTATCTAGGTGGTCAGCTTGTGCTTGGGACAAAGAGGGCATATGAGCCGTGGCTATATAGTCGGCGCTGTTCTGGGCGTCCAGGGGATCTCCCATGTAGAGGTCCGCATAGAAGTCCCGGAATATTTCAGCTATTGCCGCATCGTCAGAGACCGACTCGCCCACCGGCGTTCGGATAGTCTGGACACCCTGCTTTTGCCTGACCTCACGCAGCTTGTTGGCGAGGAGGCGGCCGCATCTATCCCCTCCCGTATAGTAGGAGTGGCGGAGTCTGAGGGCCGCACACTCGGCTCTGTCCTGGTCTAGGGCTGCTAGCTGCTTCCTTTCTACACAGAGCTGACGCCAAGCACGGGAGGCGCCTGTTCTCTGATGCATCTGCTCAAGCTCCGATACTCTCTGGGTGAGTTCCGCTCTCTTGCGGCTCCTCTCTCAGTTGTGGGCTGAGGATATAGCTATAAATTCCCCCCTTATGACTGCCTTCAGTGCCGCCCATTGTGTCGCCAGGGATGTGTCTGGGTTAGCATTGAGGGTGACAAAGTCCGTGATAGCTTTCTGGATCTGTTCGGTCACCGATGTATGGTGTAGCAGTGTGTCGCGCAGGCCCCAGTGTCTAAGAGGCCGCGATGACTGCGGTAGCTGGAAGGTGGCCAGGACCGGGGAGTGGTCTGAGAGGGAGGCCGTCAAAATTTCGGTGTCCATAGCGTGTGTCTGGAGTGATGAGGAGCTAAGGAAGTAGTCCAGTCGCGCATACGTCTTGTGGGCCCCGGAATAAAAAGTGTAGCTGCGGGTACGTGGATGGAAGTGGTGCCAGAGGTCTACCAGCCCCAAGTCGTGGAGATGGGTCCGCCCTGTAGGCGTAAGGACACCCGCTTGACTCGTCCTCTGACAGGAACGGTCCATGTCGTTATCGAAAACAATATTGAGGTCCCCACCCAGCAATAAGTGGCGGTCTGAGGCTGCAGCCGCCTCTCGGAGGGCATTGAGTAGGAACTTAATCTGCCCTTCATTGGGTGCGTATATAGAACCAACTACAAAGGGCACGCCTCCTAGTGAGAACTGGTATGTGAGTAAGCGGCCCTTAATCTCCGCTTCCTTCTGCAAGACCCTACCGGAAAAGGAACGGGAGACTAGTATGGCCACCCCGGCCGATTTTGAGGTGTTAGAGGAGAACATCTGCGTTGGGAATGCCTTGGACTTCAACCTATGGTGGTCTTTGGAAAGGAGGTGAGTCTCCTGAAGAAGGCATATGTCCGCCTTTGAGTGCTCTAAGTAGTGAAGGACGGCCCTGCGTTTGATTGGGTTGTTCAAACCCCTCACATTGAGAGTGAGGACTTTAAGGGAATCATGTGGCATCGGGGGGCCATAGTTGTGTTAGGATGCGATGTATGCTGCTGGCAGTATGGAGCAACAGGGACCGAGAGGGCTGGCCATCCAGTCGTGAGCTATGGAGTCCCAGAAGAGCAACTAAGGAAGGTGGACGAGGGAACCCATACCCAAAAAAAAAACCCCCAAAAACTGTAGTCGAAACAAATGTCTCAGCCAGATAGGAAAAGACAAAAACAGATAAAAAAGTCAAGTTCCAAGAAAAATGTCCGCCATCCTGGAGCAGCCAGGAGGTCGTCAAGGTGGAGCTCGTAGTGTGGCCAGAGGGGGGGGTCCGGTTCCCCCCGCCGCCCACCAGGAATCAGAGAGCCAGTTTCAGGGAGAAGCGGGTACCAACTGCTCACTCGCCGGTACGGCTCGCCCCAGCTAAGGCGTCAATTGCGGAAGCTAGTGCATCCTGCTGGCCTTTCGCTATGTCTGATTTGTTCGGCTTCCGGGTCCGTCGGCGTCGACTTTGGCGCTGCCACCCCGAAGGTGTAGTCTCAGGCCCTGAACTGGTGCTGAGGCGGTCGTCTTCCTCGCTTGGCACCGCCAGGCCCAACAGTCGGCAGGATTCGATGAGCGAGCGCATCTGGTGGAGCTTGCCATTGAGACGAAAGATGAGGCGGAATGGATGCCCCCAGGAATACGGGATGCTTTGTTGCCTGAGATGTTCTGTCACTGGGCGAAACTGTCGGCGGCGCTGCAGAGTGATCAAGGCCAAGTCCTGGTAGAGTACTGGGGAGTGCCCTTGGTAGGAAATAGGGTGGAGGGACCTCGCCTTCGTGAGAATGGCTTCTTTGGTTTTGAAGTCCTGTAAACATACAAGGATGTCCGCTGGAGAGGCGTTAGGTGCTCGGGGTGGGCCAACTCTGTGTGCTCTGTCCAGGATGATTTCAGTGCCATCGGGAGCCGCTAAGAAGTGGCGGAAGAGACCCTCCGTGAATGCAAAGAGGTCCTTGGTGTCATCCGACACCCTCACGCCCCGGATCCGGATATTGTGCCTGCGTGACCTGTTTTCCAAGTCCTCCAGGTGTGTTTGAATATCCAGGTGCTGGTCTTGCAGGCAAATTATCTCCTGTTGGAGCATGGTCACCTCAGTCGCAGTAGTGTCGCTCTTGTCCTCCAACGTTGCGACGCGTTCTCCCACGTCGTCCACATCTCTGCGGATCTCTTTCATTTCGGCTGTTAGTTCCGTCATCACAGTTTGTATATCAGCTCTGAGGGTATTGAAGAGTGATTCCAAGAATGCTTTGGTGATAGGCTCATCCCCGGAGCTTGGGGGTTGCTGCGGAGTCGCCATCTTGGGTGACGCAGTGGCTAAGTTGGGAATTGAGTGTGCACGTCCAAAGATATCCTTCAAGGGCTTCTGCTTTCTCGTCCTGGCCGAGGACATAGTCGTGGGGTCTCTGGAGCTCCGGAGTATCTCTATCGTATGCACCCCACTTGTAGAAGGACTTCTGTTTTCGCTTCTGGCGGTGCTGAGTTGGGTCACGTGTCTCCGCCTCCCCCGGGCCCACGGGCGGTCACGCACACGCCCAGGCAGGGGGTCTTCAGCACGTCTCGGGAGTGGCGGGTCCACACGGCCCGCAGCGTGTCGCAGCTCGCGTGGGATCTGTAGGGCGGCTGAGGTGCAGACTAGTCGGGTGCGGGCTCTCCCCCGCAGTCGGGGGATATGCTGGACCAGACGCCGCTGGGACAGTAGGTGCACCCCCCACCCGGCGTGCTCAAGGGACCACTCCAACAACGTTCTGGTCACTTAAGCCGGCGATGTCCTCTCCTCTGCCCTCTCCGCTGCTAGACCGACGGTAGGCCCAAGCGTGGAGGCCAGTCTGAGTGAAGGGTAAGCCGCGCGCCCCTGGCTGCGGGTCCGCCCAGGTGGGCCACAGGAAGGAGAGGGCGACACGCCCCACGAGGCCGCAGTCGAGCCGCAACGTCTCTGGACTCCTGACCCACCCTGCTGCCTCCGTGGGTGTCCTCAGCGATCTGGTCGGGGGTTTTGCGGGCGTTTCTGACCCCGCAGGGGCCAAGGACTCACTGTGTAAAGCGCCGGGGGCCCGCGGCAGTCTCACTCAGATGCTCCGCCGGAAGGGGGCGCCTCCAGATCCCACGGCAGGTGTCGGTGTCCTCCGCTGGGCCCCAGGTCTCAGTCCTCGCCAAGCATCACCGTGTGTGGTGGCTCCGCTTCTTTTAGGCCCAGCACTAGCGTGGCGGCAAAGTGTAGAGGTTGCGGCAAGATGGCGCCGCAGCGCCTCCCCCCTTCACTTGCGCCGAGGGGGTAGAGGCTGGTCCCGGTGTGAATAAGCCAGGAGTCGCCGTGGCTACAGGAAGACAGTCAGTGGGGGCGCCAAACCAGGTCAGGCCTCGGGGGTCGGCCCCGCTCCTCAGGCCGCTACACGAGGCGGTTAGCGGGCCCAGCCGCCCTCAGCCCCACTCAGGCAATGTCACGGGTCTCACTCCCAAGGGCAGGGTCAAAGCGGCCAACTGCGCCCTCCGCCACGAGTGAATGTGGTGCCGCAGATGCGAGGTCGCCGCGGCCGGAGCGGGAGAGACCTCACCTCAATCTCCGCCCGTCGCGGCTGGCCAGATATGGATCCTCAGGTGCGTCTGGTGGGCTCCGGGCGCCACGCAACAGCGGGGCACGTCTCTCTCCGAATCGCTGGTCCCCAGGAGCTCCGGGCCGGGAGTGCAGGCTCTCCGCCGCGACGGCAGACGGCCCTCGTGACCACAGGTTCGCCGGGCAGAGGCCGTGGTGTCGAAAGCTGGCCTCGGCGGTCCCCGTTACGGGCCGTCCCTGTGTCAAGGCCTCTGCTGCGCTGTGGACGTCGCAGGTCCGGCCGCTCTTTACCCCGCCGGTATTTGGTGTCTGCGGCCGACCGCCGCGGCCGCCGATGTCAGAGATGGGGCGAGGCAGCCTTCCGCCGCCGATTTCAGCTTTCACCGGCCCTCTTGGAAGCTGTTAGGCGCTAGTGTCAGCGGACGGCGGGCAGGAGCTCCGGAGAACGTGTCCTACCTCGCCGCCATCTTGGCCACGCCCCCATGAATTAACTTTAAAGGACATCTGGAGCACACAGACCTCTATAACTCGACCCGTTGATACCTACAATGCTTATCTTGCTTTATATCAACAGGTCTTCATTACAACTGCATCTGGACTTTTGATGAAGTAATTTTGCACCTGAAATTACCAATATCGATACCATTGGTATTTCAGTGTGAGCAATTACCTTTGAATTCTGCGATATTCCCTCACGAATGGGGAATTACGGCGGAAATCAGTGTTACCACACTGCTTTGTGCAGGTATTTCAGGGTCATTTTCCAGGGACAAACTTCGCCAGGTTTGGCCTGGTAGGTATGTCTGAGTAAAACACCGTGGTAATCCTGCATGCTTTATCATTACATACATTATCACATTGCTCAGAATTTCCAATTGCGACAGGATTTCAAATTTTCGCCAGAATGAGTGATTCAGAGTAACTCGTTTTAATTGACCATCGCTGGATGTTCATGAACTACATCTCCTCTCTTCATATAACTTGTTTATTGAGCTTCAGATCTGTATGAATCTTTTTCTTTTACAAATGCCAATAATATTTTGCTATTTAAAAACAGGGAAACAGTCACAAGAGATAAAGGTCAAAGATCTATCCCAGATCTTTTCGTTTGGATTGGTTCCAGATCTCTCAAGATTCCGAAGTCCATGCGCGAGTAGATCATCCAGTCCGGGTTTTTGCTTTTCATTCTGGAACTTGTAGTCCTGTTTAGCCGTTTATAAATTCTGAACCACAAGTCCCTGAATGCAAAGCAAAAATCTGGACTGGACGGGCTACTCAGATATGGACCTGGACCTAAGAAGCCTGAAAGCTCTGTGGTTCGCCCACGGCTACTTCAGAATGCCCCATTTGTGTACATTTGATACCACAGGAAATTAAACGCGATTATAAACACTGGTCAGGGAAGAAAGCCTTTGCAGCAGAGTGCCTTTCATACACTTCGGAAAGTGTTTGTGTTTTAGTATTTATGACTGGCTTAAATAACGAAGAAGGGTGAAACATAACCACAGTCTAATTAGAAAGTAATTTTCCACATATATATTATTTATATCTTTCCACGTGTTTTGTAAATATAGTAATGTCCCCCAACAGCTCGCAATGAGGAAGTTAAAAGCCAATGAAAATTCTGTGGCGTCCCAGTGCATGTGTCTGCAGGACTTGTAATGGTACTCTGGGAGAAGTGCCCGGTAATTCTCCGATGCCACTGCGGTCATCCGTAACTCAGAGGACTGACGGGGCATAGGCAGGACTACTCCCCACCACAATTGTATGGGGAATAGTCCATGTTTCTGCGCGGATTGCTGCAAGTGTCTGCCCGGTGTTTGCCTCAGGCAGCCCGTCTGCTTTCAGTAAGCAGGGCCCGTTCTTGAGTGAAATCCCGTTCCAGCCAATTCTAGGATTTACCGCGCGGAGAATTAGTGGATGAAAACCCAGGCATGGTTGTTGGCAGGTGGAGCCATGCCTGGGTAAGTGGCACAATAATGGGGAAAAGGTGTGCAGCCGCACATGGTCATTTGGCGTCCTGCTTGGAATTTGCCATTACGGGATCATTACAATGGAGTTGTGCGCTAATAGCCTGGCGATACCGTACGGTACTGGTGGTTCTGGGCGTGGAGCTATTACCTGACAATTCGTGATCGGTTCCAAAGAAGTGTGGGGACCCGGAGTGTTCCCAAGGGTTTGGTAATCCCAATGGAGCCAGTAGCTCCTGTTACCAGCCCTATCCACATGTAACGAGGACCCATGCATGAAGTAATTGTTAAAAGCCTTGCCATATACAGTTGGGTCACCTTATTCTACATTTTCCTAAGCTTCATTCTCTACTTTCAAGTGCTAAGCCCATCCTATCATTCACCCTGGCCATTTTCAGCAAGTGTTGGCAAAGCCAAAACGTTTTGGTTTGTGGTAATGCTTATACCATACGGACATTAGAGCGAGACACCCAAGAATGATCCAGCAGGAGAGAGACAGGGGTGTAGTTGCAAAGTAGTTCCTCATGCATTTCAATGCAACCAACTGGAGTGGAGGTGGAACGATACATCCAAACAGCCAGTACTATTAGGTTAGAGATGAATACTCCGTTGACCTGCACCATCGTATGACTGACAAAGCCTCCAGCCTATGACGAAAAGATGCTTGTTGAAGAAAGCCAGTAGTTGCAGGGTGCAGACCCAAAGCCCTCTTCACCTTTATTGTTAGCAATAGGGCTGTTTGACAGCTCTACTTGCAAAATCCAAACCTAGAAATATCAAGTTGTATGGTATAGTAATATATCTATAGCATATATTTGTGATTTTACCAACTGCAAAGAAGAACTGTATTTTACAAACTTAAAATACTTAATCCCAAAAGCCATAGCAAAAGAGCGCATGGGCTTGGATGCCTTAACACTCCAAGGAACCCTGTGTTGTTGTTGAGGGTTGGTTCATTATCTACCAGCCAACCACGACATGTATCAGGATAATCCAGGGTCACCCACAGGGGTGAAACTGTAGAAGACGCCATTTCGAAAGTGCTTAGAACGCTCTTTTTCTGGGAGGACGTGAAATTCCGTCTCTAAGGCCTGATTGTGAAGATGGGCAACAGAGCATATCCCTGGGGATCGATGGATGGAGAGTGGTTTGTGCCACCCCCCACAATCATGTGGAGTTCTGTCCTCTTCAGTGAGTGATTCTGTTCTCACACTTGTTTTATCACAGTTAGTGTTAAATGGTCAATCAAGGGCATATAGCAGGCCCCTACAGCGCGGCGGGGACCCTTTAGGGAACCCCCAACTCTTCAGGGGGCCCCCACTGAGCCCAAGACCTATTAATATTTGTGAGATATGGGAGGCTCATCACATTCTGCAGGGGGCCGAACATTGTGGGTTATGCCACTGTGCAGTGGGACTTTGTGTGCTTAGTGCAGCTCACGCAGACCACCCGGGTGCCTCACTGCACAAGTTACTTTAGATGCACATTGGAGATAGGATTTCTTCTGTCACACCTGTCTGCACATGCTCAGTAGATGCAGCCTTACTCTGATGACTGGCACGTCGACCTGGAGGCTTCTCCTGAGGTGTAAGAAAGAGGCGACACTTAAGGAACAGGCTGCTTCTCTTAGACTGGAGGTTGCTGTTAGACATATCATTATCAGTAAGTTGGGAACTTAGGGAGAATGGTGATTTTACAGCATGTTATGAACACTAACATACCTTTTAGTCATTGGTGGCTTTTAATGTGGATAAGCAGAGGGGCTGGCACATGCACACACTCGCCCACCCACTTACAAGCGCATATGGATACTCACACCCACCCATCCACATGTACACCCACACACACTCATCCATTCACAAGTACATGCACATACGCCCACCACTCACAAGCACATACATACACAAACCCATTCACAGCACGTATGAGTAAATACACATACATTCATACATACACACATGAACGCATGCTCCAAACATTCAACAAACACCGTGCTGTGGTGGTTACAGCAGGAAGGAGAAAGGCCTCGGAGATTGCTGGAAGCTTTGTGGAGGGAAGGGTGCACTGAAAATCCTGCCTTCTCCTCTCATTGGCTGACCTTGTCATGGGTCAGCCAATGAGAGGAGGAGATTGGGATGGGATCAGTGAGAGTTGGTGACTCTAGCACACCCCACTCTGTAATATGGCATCATGAATGGACAGCCAGCCCTGGGCACTTCAGGGCTTAAACTTCAAGCACCTAGGGCTGAGTCTATCAGTGATGCTCCCGCTCGTCATGAGGTGGTCTCATAGGGCTTTGCCGTGCTGATGAGGTCATGCCCTCAGAGCTGTGAAATCTTCAGCCCGGTAAAGCTTGGATCAGGCTGCCAGGCGTCTCAGCATTATCACTTTTAAAGCGCCTGGATGCCTGACCCTGCCTTGAGGAGTGTAAAGCTGATCTTTGCTCAGGCTGAAAGTCGCTCATTGTCAAAACCCTTTTCAGAAGGCTACAGGGCAAGCAGGAGTTACTGGGCCCAGATGTGCGGGCTGATGCCTTTTACTCCTGATGTCCTGGGGCCCAGCCTACTATGGATCCTGAGCAGCTGAACCAAGTACCTCTTCAACACTTGATTCTCAGTAATAGCGTGGGTCGAGCAGTCCAAGCCTTTTCAGGGGTAGAGGTGGATACAGGGAGTGAACACAGGCTCTCAACTCAAAATAAGTGCAGCAGCAGCAATAAATGATTGTCCAGCTAAACACTTGGTTTTATGAAGAAAGAAATATTTTATTTTATTGCTACTAACACAAAGGGAAATATGACATTTATAAACAACTTTCACAGTCCCCTGAAGTCAGGGATCTAGTGTTTCTTTACGCGGTTCTCTGAGTTCCTCTCCCTCCTCTCTCTAGCTATAGCGATTATTCCCCATTCACTATGGGCTACATTCAGGTGACTAGACTCCTGAGACACAGACTAGCAGTTTGTGTCTCAGGAGTACCACTCCGACTCTGTATTTAAAGTCAAAAGTATTTCAGCACCGAAGCGTTATCTGGCAAGCAAATTCATCCTGGGCCAACTGGCCCGAAATCAGTCTTACCCACACCTCCAGGATTGGAGCAACTGGAGTCTCTAAGCTCGCCCCCTCCATGCAGCTGCGGAGGTTGTCTCTGGTAAGTTCTATGCATGCGGCCCAGGCGAGCTTCGCCTGCTGGTCCCCAAACTCCTCATATGCGATTGTGCAGCTGCAGCGACCAGAGGTTCTTTATGGCTCCTTCAAGCTGGGTAAGTTCTTTGGTACTTCCCACGGGGAGTGGAATGGGTGGGAAGTAGTGCGAAGGTCCTGACGCTGGTCCTCAGTCACGTGCAGGTCCAAGGGGTCCCCACAGCAGCCTCTCTCCTCCGATGACGATCCCTCCCAGGTCACACTGTGTGCTTGGTCCCAGCGGCCCCTCTGGCATACGGGGTCACCATCTCTCCACTGCGCAAGGGCTCTGACCCAATCGGCACAGCAGATTTTCTTCCAACAGCCCCCCTGGCATACGGGGTCACCTGCTCACCACCGCACGAGGGCTACAGCCTCTTCAGAATGGCAATCTATTCACAACGGACCCTCCTGCCATACGAGGTCACCAGTTCCTCACTGCACACAGGTGATCTCCTCTGGCATAAGAGGGTTGACGACTTCCCTGCTCAAGGGTCAATGACTTTCCCTGCACACTGGCATCAACCCAATCGGTGCAGCAGCTGTCTCCCCACACCTTGCTAAAGGAATCCACTTAACAAGATTCCCCACTCGACCTTGCTTCCTCCAACACGCTCCTCTTCCTCGCAGGGCACACTGGTCTTGGTAAGCAGGTAGGCACTAGTGCTTCAGGCTCCAGGGCAGGTGGTCTTGGATTCCCTGGATGAACTCCCCTCACCCAGCCTTGGCCCTTAGTCCTGGTCACAGGCAGAAGTCTTGTAGAGCTTCTCCTCCTCGCACAGTCCGACTGGCTGCTTGGCAGTTAACAACTTTTAGGGTCTCAAGCTCCCCTTCTTATAGTTCATTTCCAGAAACCAAATGGGATTTAGAGTCTGAGTCTTTGAAGTTTATGTTGGGGTCTGCTTCCTTTTGAAGTGCCCTCTCCTCTGCCCTCTCTTCCTCCAGAAAACAGCCTGTCACAGCAGGATCAACTCCAAAGTTGATAGCCCCACAGCACAAGCCATGGGAGGGATTGGGACTACACACCTAGATATGAGCCACAGTGATATGTGTATCAAAAGGTTACCCCAAGGCCACAGCTCTACTCTTGATGAATTCTCTTATCAGCCACATCGCCTTCCTGAGATGTGCCTAGGCCCTTCCGTGTTACCTCTCTGAATAAAAGAGTCCCTCTTTGAAATGCATTGGGGGAGCCTGTCTCTCCCTCTCTCCAGCATATTTCATCCAGCTTACAGGAATGCAGCAATATACAAATCTGTCTATCTCCTCATGTTTCACCATGCAGCCCTGGGTCTCCTAAAATGGGATCCAGAGTCAGCCATGTACTGTACCATTCACAGGCAAACATACATCCAGTGCATGCATATAACATACATGCACTGCACAGTACTACATTAGCCCTGTATTGTACTATTTACAGGCACACATGCATCCAGCACATGTACACCACCCATGCACTGTGCAGCTCTACAAACCAAACTGATGTAGGGTGAGTTAAGCACACAGCAGTGGAACCCTAAATGAGTGAGCCTGTAGGCCTCACTCTAGTGACACAGTGAAAAGGACCTGTTCACTCCTACTGATCACTACACAGTATGCTGTCACCACATCGCACGTCCTGCTTAACTCCTGATAAAGTCAGTAGCCTTTCACCACTGTGAGGGTAGCGCTTTGGATGGCCCACAGAGTCCAACAAGACCACAATCCATGAGACATGCCTATGTCATGGCACAGGCGCATGATCCGTGTTTACCTATGACAACAAAAATCAGCATTAGGGATCGAGACATCATACAGTTGGGGCACTCAGGGCAGGTGTGCACGTCCATTACCATGTGGAGGACTTTCCCATCCCAACACTCATCATGCTTTGGAAAAGGGAGGGGGTGTGGAGCCCCTGTACACTTAATTACGGTCTGCACCTGCTTTTAGTGAAAGTCTGCCACATTTTCTAGGGCAGTACAGGTCTCTCTCTCTAGGGTGAACCATTCGTCCTAAATGGGTGGTTTCTCAACCACCACTACTGGTGGGGTAGCAATCGTACCTTATGATACTAAATGGCAGAGACCGCGGTCTCTCCATTAGTGGGAACTCTGCAATCAAGGCATTTCTAAGCAGTCATGGAAGTACTGTTACCACCAGTGACTAAATCAGGTGTCTGTTCTTTGGATATGTTGTTTAGATTAGTCTATTCAGTATTTAATTTTGTTTGTGCTTGTGTAAGCCAGAACACTTTACTTTTGTGTGAACTCTTCAAAGATTACTGATGCTCTTGGACAAGTTCGGCGGGCACATCCCAATCTGGGGTTGGGAAGGGGAAATATGATGGTGGGGAAACTTTCTAGACCCTAATACTCTTCTTACCTTTTTCTCTTTTTAGCCTTCTGATTCTGGTGACAGCTGCCCAGAGAACCCAGACACAGTTCCCTTTTTCTGTCCCCCTGCTGCTGATATGGTGTACTCCCTGGTTCTGGGAGTAATAATTTTGGGTGTTGAAAGGACCCTTCTTTATGATGGCCCCAAGATCAACTCAGCTCAGTGCTCCACTCCATTGTTATAGGGAATATGACAGATTGTTAAGACTTTTGTGAAGACTTACGGGGCAACTTGGATAAGGTTTTAAAAAAGACATTGCCATAGCACTTTTAATAGTATCAGCTCAGCAGATGCAGAACTTCTCTCGTTCTTCCTAGAGTTTGCGAATTACAGAGCCTAGTGCAAACCTAACTCAGAATGCAAAGAGGGCTCACAGACATGCAGTCCTACCTCTTATATCAGACCCATCACTTTGGTGGAGGTTCTTGCAGGATAAGGAAGGCTTGTCTTTCAATCCAAGGAATTGCAGTAATGTTCATCTATTGGGAATGGGCACAAATGTCATCTCTCTTTTTACCAATGTAAAACAACACACAATAATTTGGGAGGGCAAAAGTCTATTGTAAATTCAACGGACCAGAGTATCTGCTCAAAATCCATTTGGAGCATATAATACTAAATTCTATTCAGATTAAACAGGATTTTATAGACTTTAATCTCAGTACAAGTCAACTGGAGCATGAACATGTGATAGAAACAAGGAAATGTGCAGGAGGCAGGATCTTCTCATGTAAAGAATGTGAGGAGTCTTTGAGACACTGATAGTGATGCATAAACATACTGCGGAACACTCTACTTTCTTAAAATCATGCTTGTGATTGCTTACCTTGGAACGAGGCTATGCTTCAGTATGAGATGCAGGACATGTGCAAATGTACAAC
Organism: Calotriton arnoldi; assembly: GCA_963921515.1. Lineage (NCBI taxonomy): Eukaryota > Metazoa > Chordata > Amphibia > Caudata > Salamandridae > Calotriton > Calotriton arnoldi. The sequence goes on from CAWUFW010000610.1 coordinate 2,487,874, forward strand.
ACTAAATAAAATGGCCTTGTGAATAAGAGAATCATGAAACGTAGCATACACATCAAGGTTAATATTAATACAAGAACAACTTTAAAACTTACTTAGGTAATATGTCAGTGCATATTTAGGCAATCATGTGTAACAAAGAATTGGTATTAAAGGCAACAAGTATATCAGGTTGTACTTTCTCACCAATGTAGTTTATGGACTATTCCAGGGAATTGAGAAGCTCTTTTACACAATGTCAATCACTTTACATGTGTCATACTTGTGTGCAATTTAGGGAAAATCAGAGCAGTCCCCTTAATTAACAGAAATTACTTCACCTATAAAGCAGGTTTTAAAACTATTGGAGCAGAAACCAAAGATCAGAAAATATGAATGTTACTGTGTATTAATGTAGCCTCAGAGAAGGCAATATAGATTCCAGTATGCAAGCAGTACACCCCTAGGCACTATTGCTGGCAGAAGAGACCTCCCACTGGACGCAGAACAGAGGCAAAGTGAATGAAGAGGGGAAAAGAATAGAATTGTGCCTGACACTACAAGACAAAGATCCCGAGGTTCAACCAATGCAGGTGAGGGGTAAAAGAATATTGTTTATCTAAGATGAGAGAGAACGAAGACAAAAAACAACCCCTGTTTCTATTTTCGTCTTGGGGTCATCTTCTCAGAAACTTACTTTTTAAATGTATTTAGCTCCCACGAGACTAAAGAGTCTGAGCCTCATCACAGAAACTCGGACTGGTCCATTGATATTTTTAGGGGTTTGTGATCCCTTCATTAAAACCTATGCTGTTAAGGCTTGAGAGAGCACAATCATATAACATTATATGTATGAAAACCCAGCAAAATGATATACTCAATCAATCAATCAGGATTTATAAAGCTTGGCTAATCACCTGATTCGGTATCCAGGCGCTTGCAGGGCCTGGAGGCTTATTTGACCGCCAGGTCTTGAGGGCCATTCAGAATTCCCAAAGTGAGGTGATGGTCCGGAGTTGTGTGGGGAGGCTGTTCCAGGTCTTTGCTGCGATGTGGGAGAATGAGCGTCCTCCACTTTTGCTTCGGTAGATGCGGGGAGTATAGGCAAGTGAAAGTGAGGTGGAATGTAGTCTTCTCGATGGTTGGTGGAAGTTCAGGCGGTTGTTAATGTAGGCAAGTCCTTGGTTGTGTAGAGCCGTGTGTGCGTGGGTCAGAAGCTTGAATTAGCATCTCTTCTGTACGTGGAGCCAGTGGAGTTTCCTGAGGTGTGGTCTGATGTGGGTTAGTCGGGCAAGACCAAGGACGAGTCTGGCTGCGGTGTTCTGTATGGTCTGAAGTTTCTATAGAAGGTGTGCAGCAATGCCTATGTAGAGGGCATTGCCGTAGTCTAGTCGGCTGGTGATGAGGGCTTGTGTCACGGTGCGTCTCGTGTGTAGGGGTAGCCACTTGAAGATCTTATGTAGAAAGCACAGAGTGAGAAAGCAGGTGGAGGAGATGGCGTTGATCTGTGATTTCTTGGTGAGCTTGTTGTCAATGATGATTCCGAGGTTTCTGGTGTGTTTGGAGGGAGTGGGTTCGGGTCCTAAATCTGATGGCCACCTGCAGTCATTCCATGTGTTGCTGCTGTTGCCAAAGATACGTACTTCCATCTTGTCTGTGTTCAGTTGCAGGCAGTTCTTCTTCTTCCAGTCGGCGACGTTTGTCATGCATCTGTGGAAGTTGGTTCTGGTGGTGGTGGGGTAGTCGGTGAGTGAGAGGATGAGTTGGGTGTCGTCTGCGTAGGAAATTATGTTGAGACCGCGGGATCTAACGATGTTAACCACCGGGTCATATATGCGTTGAAGAGTGTGGTGCTGAACGATGAGCCTTGGGGACACCGCAGGTGATCTCTTTGAGTTCAGAGCTGAAAGTTGGGAGGTGAATCCTCTAAGCTCTTCCGGTGGGGAAGGAGGTGATCCATCTAATTGCGTCCCCTTGGTTGCAGATGCGGTGGAGTCTTTCGATCAGTGTGTGGTAGGAAATGGTGTCTAAGGCTGCCGAGAGGTCAAGGAGGATCAAAGCTGCTGTTTCTCCTCGGTTGAGGAGGGTTTGGATGTCATTGGTGGCTGCGAACAGGGAAGTTTCAGTGCTGTGATTGCTGCAGAAGCCGGATTGGGAGGCGTCAAGTTGCTGGTTCTTCTCCAGGTGTGTCATGAGTTGATTGTTGATGATGTTTTCCAGTACCTTCGCTGGGAATGGGAGCAGAGAGATTGGCTGGTAGTTTTTGAACTCGCTGGGGTCAGCAGAGGTTTTTTTGAGTAGTGGTGTGTTTCCAGGCATTGGGAAATGTTGCAGTGGTGATTGAGGTGTTAAGTAGGGTGGTGAGTTCCTGGCTGATCCTTTGGTTTCCAAGGTTGAAGATGTGGTGCAGGCATCGGTCTGTGGGAGCTGCCGAGTGGATGGATTTCATGGTGGAGGTGGTGTCCTGGGTGGAGAGGATGCGCCAAGTGGTCAGTGTGTGGTCCGTGTTGGTTACGGTGGTGGCGTATTTGTCGAGGAAGTCTGTAGGAGTGGGTTGGGGTTCAAGGTTTCTGTATATGGTTACGATCTTGTCATGGAAAAACTGGGCGAGGTTGTTGCATAGCTCCTGTGAGGGTGTGATGCTGTTTTCGCTGGCAGCTGGTTTGGAGAATTCCTTAACAATGTTGAAAAGTTCCTTGGTGTTGTTGTCACTGGTTTTGATGCGTGCGGCAAGGACGTTCTTCTTTGTTGCCCTCAGCAGGCGGCGGTAGAGGTTGAGGGAGGTCTTGAAGTGTCCTGTCAAAGGTGTCCTTGCTGGTGCGCCATCTCCTCTCCAACAGTTTGCTGTCTCATTTCGCTGTTCTGAGTTCTTGAGCGTACCAGCTGGCCTTTTTGGAGGATTTTCTCTGGATGTTGCTCTTGATGGGGACGATGCTGTCTGTGTAATTGGTGATCTAAGTGTTGAAGTTTTTCTCTCCCTCTTTGGGGTTGGTGGCAGTAGCAGAGTTGGAGATGTTAGGAGCGTTCGCACAGCTGGTCTCTGAGATTTTGTTGCACCTCCAGTGGGGGGCGTTGGTCATCCTGGGGGTGGCTGGAGATGCTGAAGTGGACGATGGAGTGACAGGTCCATGTGAGTTCTGTGACATGGCTATATTTAAAGCAGTTGCTGGATGTAAAAATTGGGTCCAGTGTGTGCCATGCAGTGTGTGCAGAATCGTGGATGATCTGGGTCAATCCGAGGCTGCCCATACTGTCGAGGAAGTGCGCAGTGTTTTGTCGTTGTGGTCATTGATGTGGAGATTTAGGTTGCCGAGGAAGGCTAGGGGGTGCAATGAAGTCTGCGATGGTGTTGCAGAAGCTGGAGTGCTGGCCTGGGGGTCAGTATGCGAGGGTGCCTCTGATGGTTGTCTTTTCTTCCATGTGGAGCTTGAAGTTGAGATGTTCCATGAAGGTGGTGGTGTTGTCGATGGTTGTGGTACACTGTATGGTCTTTTTGTGAATGATGGCTGTTCCTCCTCCTGGCTTGTTGGTGTCGTCCTGGTCAGTGATTTTATATCCGCCGGGGATCGCTGTGGCAATGTCTGGGTTGGATGTGGAGTAAGGCCAGGTTTCAGTGAGGAAGATGATGATGGGTGCAAGGGTGGCGATGAGGTCCCATAATTCAGTGGAATGCTTGCATAGTGAGCGTGTGTTGAAAAGGGCGCATGCGAGTTGGTGTTTTTGTTCAGGTGGTATCTGTGGTGTGTTCGGGGTGGGGCTTGTCAGTGGGCTGGTGTGTGTGCAGTGGCAGGTGAAGTGGCAGTGGGTGCAGGTGAAAGATCCTACTGTGGAGCGTGGGTCGGCGCAGTGTTTGTTGCGGTGTCCGGAGTCGAGGGTGTAGAAGTCGGCGATGGTGTATGTTTGAGGGGTGGGATAGCCAGGGGTTGTGACACTGAGCATGGTCCAGGCGTGAACAGGCGCAGACAGGCTTACCTTTGGTGTGCCTTCGGCACGCCAACGGTGCAGTCGCACTGCGGCCTGCATTAAGAAGGTCCTGGGGTGGGCGGGGCTTCTCCTGGCAGGAAGAACAGTGAATGAGAATACCTGGTCAGGAAAACCCCAGCGGGAAAACCTGGGCAGCTGCAGTGTCACTGGATCAGTTTGGAACAAGCGGGAACTGGAAGCTACAGGCAAGTGGCAAGCTAGGAGTCCAGGTGCCTACTGATGTGGTCGCGCTGCGGCCTGCATTAAGTAGGTCCTGAGGTGGGCGTGGCTTCTGTTGGTGGGAAGAACAGTAGGTGGGAAAACCCAGTTAAGAAAACCTCAGAAGGAAAACCATGGCAGCTGCGGTGTCACTGGGTCAGTCTGGAACAAGCAGGAACTGGAGGCCACAAGCAAGTGGCAGGCTAGGTGTCCAGGTGCCTACTCTCTCTGTCACGTGCTCCCATATTCATTATTCCTATCAAACCAACACAGAACTCTACCCTTTCGTGAATAATAGACAGCATCACCATGGAAAACAGCTACCGCTCTCTCATTACTTTTAAAATGTAATTTATATTCTCTGAAAAAACACTTGTAGCCAATACATAATAAGGGCTCCAACAATTGGTGGCATACTCCTCTCTTAGACGAGATAATCAGTATCATATATCATAATTACACAGTGGAACTTATATTAACCCAGGCGAGTATCACCTCACTCAATGGTTCTAAACCTTTTGACCTCTGTGGATCCCCACTTAATCATTACTGGAATTCATGGATCTCCATTGACTCATTATTGGAATCCGGAGAACCCCACTGAGTCATTATTGGAGTCGGGGGACCCTGGCTTAGGCAAATTCTCCTATTTGAACCGCTAAACAATATACAAAAATACAGGAAAAAAACATTCATCAAATACATAAATGATTAAATATCCTATTTATTTCACAAACAAATATAAAAATAATCAAAATTTTTATTTTATTGGGAAGGTTGGAGCTTTTCTTAATTCAATTTAGGCCACCCACCATCCATATTATATTCTGTTTAACTACTCCTACGAATCAATCTGAAGCTACCAACTTCATTTTTAGCCTCCAATTTCAAATTCCTACACATTCATAAAATGTTTTAAAATTTTCAATCGTGCTGCTTTATTTATGTACACTTTATTAATCTGGTAATATTTGATTTTCTAAGTAGTCGTGGACCCCATGAATAGGCGTTGTGGACGAAGAGGGGTTCCCGGAGCACACGTTAAGAACCCCTGACTTAACTTATAGTTTAGCACCCCTGAGATCATTACCACCATCTCTCTAATTCCTCAATTCACCTACTGTACCTTCTAGATCTTATCCAGATCTTTAGGCGTCAGCCCCCAGCATAGATCGTATTCTCAATAACATGCACCAATCTCTCACCCTTCTCCAACCATGTAGATCCACACTACTGTCTCAACTCCAATGAATGTCTCTGCATTAGTCCTATATTGATCATCCAGGACTCCTGTTAGTTAAGCTTTAGTGTTGGATCAGAATTCATGTATTTCAGGGTAGTCAGTGGATAAACATGACCCTGTTGCATCTAATACAAGTCAGATTCGACACTAAACCTATACTGTGTATGCAGGTTCTATTGTAATAGGTTCTATTAAGGATTTTAATTTGATAATTAGACTGGATTGCTACTCTCCATGTGTATTGCAGTACTTTGAACCAGTCTGTATTCTCTACTCGCTCCATGTCAGTCACCCACAACACCATAGCCTCAAGTAGAGAGGGATAAGGCACCGTTGCTCACTCAATTCCCTGTGCCTGTAACCTGTACTTCACCTCTGAGTAATGAAGACATTCAGACATGGCCAACTCAAATTCATTCAGTGCCTCGGAAAAAGAGTATATCCTGGAATTAGCACATACATCACCCAATCTGTCCATGCCAAAGAGGTCCCACTTCCAGAGGTCTTTTGCAATTGTCACTGTCTCGAGAGCCACTCCACACAATAAAGGTGTTTGTTTTGTGATTACCCATGCACAGCTCAACACCTTGAGTACTAACTTCCAGGAGGTAAACATCGTGGAGGAGCATGTTTGTGGAAGGGTCACTCGCCACTGTCCCCCATAAATATGATAAGGGCCCATTGCTATTCTTTTCACCCTAAAGGAGGGTTCATCCCATGCTGCCTAAGACCTGTCAGTCAAGACCACTAGTTGGGTCACCAACTAGCATCCCCTCCGAAATGGCAGTGCTATTCCCTCTTTGAATTTAGTACATCGTAGAAAGGATTGCGAAATCTGGGGTACTCCGTTGTCCTACTGCAATTTTCTTAATTTTGAATCTCCCTGCCAGAGAAAGAAATCCAGATGCCATCACCCTCCACGCTCTCAACCCCGGACGGACACACAACTGCTTCAAGGCCACCCCGAAACGCACTCATGGCCCCTTCTCCTGCCGGAACTGCAGCTACACCAGCCTCAGAGCCACCGAAGCGCCCGCCAAGAAGGACCTCAACCACCTCCGATGCATCCTACTGAACACCCGCTCCGCACGCAAACACGCCGTCGAGCTCTGGGACCTTCTCGACACATCATCACCAGACGTTGCCTTCCTGACAGAGACCTGGATGAACGACTCCTCCGCACCCGACATCGCCATAGCCATCCCAGACGGCTATAAGAACACCCTGCAGAGACCGCGTCAACGGAGTAGGAGGAGGAATCGCCATCGTCCACAAGAACTCCATCAGGGTCTCGACCAGCACCGACGACCTTCTCTGCACCGCCGAACACATGCACTTCCAGATCCACACGGACCCCAACACCACCCTTAGAGGCACCCTTGTCTACAGACCCCCTGGGCCCCGACCCCAGTTCAGCGACTCCATCGCCGACTTCATCAGCACGCATGCCCTGACCTCTACCGACTACATCCTCCTCGGAGACCTGAACTTTCACCTGGAGAACAACAACGACAGCAACTCCACCACCCTGATCGACAACCTCGCCAACCTCGGACTGAGACAGCTCGTCACAACACCGACTCATTCCGCCGGCCACACGCTCGACCCCGTCTTCTCCTCAAGCTCCCACGTCTCCTTCAGCCACACCACGGAACTCCTCTGGACCGACCACCGCTGCATCCACTTCACCTTCCAGAAACCCACCACACACCACCGCACCCAACAGATCCCACGCCGCTGCTGGAGCAAAGTCACCGAAGACCAACTACGGGCAAACCTCGCTCTCAGCCCTCCCTCCGACCCATCCAACACCGACGACGCTGCCTACAACCTCAGACGATGGATAGACGACTGTGCCAACTCCCTCGCCCCGCTGAAAAACTCACCTACAGCGACACCACCAAAAGAGCCAGCTGGTTCACCCCGGAACTCCTAGCTTCCAAGCGTACCTGCCGGAAACTAGAGAAGAAATGGCACAGTGATAAGACACCGGACAGCCACGCAGCCCACAAAGACGCCATCCGTAACCACCACCACCTCATCAGGTCCGCCAAGAGAATCTCCTTCAAAGACCGTCTCGACAACAACGCACACAACAGCAAGGAGCTCTTCAACATCGTGAAGGAACTCTCCAACCCCAGCTCCAACACCAACGACATCCCGCCGTCGCAAGCCCTGTGCGACTCCCTCGCCACCTTCTTCCACCGCAAGATCGCCGACATCCACGACAGCTTCAACACCCAGACAGCCCCTACTAAGATAGATACACCAGACCCGCCGCACACCATCGACCATGACCCCTTGCCAGCCTGGGCCAGCGTGAACATCGATGACACCATCAAGACCATGAGCACAATACACTCCGGCTCCCCGTCAGACCCTTTCCCGCACCACATCTTCAACAAAGCCAGCAGCTCCATCGCACCCCACCTGTTCAACGTTATCAATCTCTCCTTCGAGACCGCGACCTTCCCAGAGAGCTGGAAACACGCAGAGATCAACGCCCTACTCAAAAAACCCAAGGCGGACCCGAGAGACCTCAAGAACTTCCGGCCCATCTCCCTGCTTCCCAGCCAAGGTCATCGAGAAGATCGTCAACAAACAGCTAACCCGATACCTCGAAGAAAACAGCATCCTGGACCCATCCCAATCAGGGTTCTGCAGCAACCACAGCACTGAGACTGCCCTCATCGCCGCCACCGACGACATCAGGACCCTGCTGGACAACGGTGAGACCGCAGCCCTCATCCTGCTGGACCTCTCCGCCGCCTTCGACACTGTCTGCCACCGCACTCTACGCGCACGCCTCCACGACGCAGGGATCCGAGACAAGGCCCTGGAATGGACCACCTCCTTCCTCGACGGCAGAACCCAGAGAGTCCGCCTCCCACCTTTCCGATCCGAAGCCTCCAAGATCATCTGCGGCGTACCCCAGGGATCTTCCCTCAGCCCAACACTGTTCAACATCTACATGGCCCCGCTCGCTCGCATCGCCAGACAGCACGACCTCAACATTATCTCCTACGCCGACGTATTTTTAAAAATCCACTTTCCTTTTCCGCCGTTTCTCGTCGTCGTCTCTGCTTCTCTTCTCTTCCAGATTCCGAGTCCGAAAGAAGCAGGAAGCACACAGGCTCCCCTAAGCCAATCACAACGCTGCAGATTTGTGATTGATCTGAGCGCTGTGGTTTGGCGGTCAGACGGGGACAGGGAGCCTGTGTATGTGCCCCACCAGGCTGTTCATTACAGCCTAGTGGGGAATATGCAAAGGGCGCATGACTGTTTGGCCGGCCCAAGACGGCCAGCCAAACCGTCATGCGCACTTAAGTGTATGAAACACTCCTACTGTCTGTACCACCACACCCGCCCCGCCCTGACCCAGCCCCGCAGCAACGAAAACTCAAATGATAATAACTTTATTATTATCATTTTATTTTTCCCTGCTCTCAGAGCAGTGGGGCGACGCTCCTCCACCTTAGCAGAGGAGCCGCCCCTGATTAATAGTGAAGCCGGGGTACGCCCCATATTTTCTAAAAATGTTAAATAGCCTTGGAGTCCAGGATCCAGGTGCAGCTGTGAATAGGAGGACATCATCTGCGCTCAGTGCGATGTGGTACTCAGTTTCATTATCCCAATGGAATCCTCTTAACTGTGGTTCTGTTCTACCCCAGCTTCCATATGGCTCCACTGCCACTGAAGAAGGCAGGTATAATGGGTATTCGAGCGAGTGTCGCATTAGGCTAAATGTCTTAGACATGATTCCATGTACCCTAGCAGCTGTGGTCAAAATGGTGTATAACAGAGTGATCCATGAGAGCGTATGCTGGGCCAACGCATATCGTGCAAAGAACATCGAAAAGAAAGTGCAACACAACGGAGTAAAATGCCTTCTCTGCATCCATTGTCTGAATCACCAATTGCCCCTCTAGGGTCTTGGCATAGTGCAACCTGCTATGAAGGTGCTTTAGTTTGAGCCAGGTAGAGCTGTGTGGCATGAAACCCATCTGGTCGGGCTGGGAGCACTTGATAAAACCAAATTTCCTGGAGAAAAATACTCAAGGCCAGCAGAACCCCCACAGTAAACATGTGAAAGGCCTACTTAAGTAGTGATAAGGGCCCTTACAATAGAAAATAACAGTGCTTTACTCTTTAGAAATACAAAAATTGCATGAAAAAAATGACAATATTATGATCTAAAGCCAACCTCAAAATTGCCAAAATTCACCATTTTTTTCACCCTGTCAATGCACATCTTATAACGTCACAGATGACATCAAAGAAGACAGCATAAATGACATCATCAAAGACATCACGAATGACATCTCAAAATACAAGAACATACAAATCAAGATGTCTCGCTAGATGATGTAATTTATTACGAACTTTGCCCCCAACCGCCTCCCTAATTAATGTATTTACAGAAGGCTCATGAAGAAGGTGCAATGACAAATCGAATATAAACCTGGACTTAAAATCATGCACGACAGCTGCAGTGGAAGAGTTGCTGTGAGGAGAAAACAGAGCGTACGGAGGTTGGCATACGTGTGCCTCTGCGTTATCTTCATGTGAGGTATTTCTTATACAGGCAGGCACACATACAGTGAAATATAAATCCCTAGGCAATTATGGAGTTACTAATGTTATAAATCTCTAAATATGTACGTCCATTAGATACACATTATTTGTGAACTCAGTGTAACAATCAGCAGAAAAAATAAAAAATTACAATTTGAATTTGTGGTAGTTAAAAATATAGTTTATTACAATCTTGAAATCAATTCATAATTTATTTCAAGATTGTAATAAACTATATTTTTAACTACCACAAATAAAATTGTAATTTTTTATTTTTTCTGCTGATTGTTACACTGAGTTCACAAATAATGTGTATCTAATGGACGTACATATTTAGAGATTTATAACATTAGTAACTCCATAATTGCCTAGGGATTTATATTTCACTGTATTAGTGCCCTGCCCTAGGAATTGCTGTATCAATTCGACAGGGGGTCCTTGTTATTTTCACTATACAGGCAGGCAGGTTTATTTTTACACCTGCCAGTCATCTATCAGTGTCACGGATGACCCCTGAGCTGCTAAAGACCAACAGGCCCACATTTACAGAAAGACAGACGCTGTGTACCCTCTATTTTAAGGGCCACAGCGTCAAGTACACTTTGTTTGGCACTATTGATATGGAACAAAACGTGCGGTTTGAATGATAAAATGTTAATAACTTCTCAAAACACTATGCGTCATCATCCGGGAATCTAGCGAGCTTTGAGCCGGCGTGGAGGTCGGAGGAGTCTTCACAGCCTCACCCTGAGCCTGGGCTCACGTTCCAAAGGGTGAAGTCTGCGGAAAAACATGCAGCGTAGCGCCTGCGTGTGACTGGCCGCAGTAAAGAGGACATTTTCCATCTGCACTTCACACAGAGGCACGCATGGAAAGTATTGTGCTACAACCCAACAACAGCCCTCAGGAGAGAGAGAGGAAAACCCACCGACTCGGCAAAATCCGGCTTCCCAGGGAGTCGCGGTTCTAATCGAGAGAGTTCGTGTTACTAGGGCGGAGATGTTAATCTTATTACGCTTTCCTTTGCAGCTACACATTTCACAGCCAATCAGGCAGCGCCCTGCTGAAATATAGCTAAATGTTTTAGTTTAGTGTTTCTAATGAGTTGAAATGCAGGAAACACGGCAGCTCGTCTGGTGCCTGGACAGTGATGATGGCTGTTTTCATGCTACTGTGGTAGTCTCACGGGCTAGGCGGCGACTAACCCCTAGAATCAGGGCACAAGTCCTAACACAAGCATTTGCAATGCACTAGGTATCTCGCATTTGTTGGAGTTGGAGCTATTGGCATAGTAAATGGCAATGATTTTTATGTTTTTTTGTTTGCAGTGGAGTGATTAATTAAAGAAAGAATGTGCACACTATAACATATAAGCTTTTACAGCAACTGAACAGTAAAACCTGCGAACTGTGGCTTGCACCAGCGGGGTGACGGGCACATTCGGGTTCATGTTTCAGTACATATACGTTCAAATGCACCATGACATGGTGTCTATTTTGTTTTAATTTACCATTTAGGCGAAATGCGGAAGACACACTTGGACAAACTAATAATAAATGCCTGGCGCTTAATGTTGCTCTTAGACTGATTCAGACAACTATACACTTAGGGGGAGATTTACAAAAAAGTTGCGCAACGCAGCACAGCCCCCCGCGAGTCTGTGCTGCATTGCGCGACAGGGAAGGAGCAGGGGAGCGCCATTTCTTCAAAGACATGGCTCTCTCCTCCCCTTTCCCTTGCGCCGGCGCTGATTACAGCTGCCGTGCGCCATGCACACACCTTAGCGCCGCAGCGCTAGGGTGTGTGCATGAGTCCAGCATAGGTTTTGTACAGGAAGGATACCCTTCCTGTACAAAATACTATGCTCGACACAAGGGAAAGCTTTTCCCACTTTGTATGCGTGCTGCACAGTGCAGCACGCATGCAAAGTCGGAAAAGGAAAGAGAAATGAAAGCATTTCTCCTTCCTTGCGCCTAGTTGAAAAGGGCGCAGTTTTCTCACGCTAAACCCAATCTACTGTTTTTAGTAAATTGGGTTTAGCGTGAGAAACCTTGGGTGGTTGCATGGGAACGCCCATGCTCCACCCTTGGTACGCCCCCATGGCGCAAAGTAACGCGAAGCAGCGCACTGCGCTGCTTCGCATTACTTTTACGTTATTTCCAGCGCTAAACAAGTTTAGCGCTGGAAAGTAAATTACAAAAAAAAGATTTTGCAACGTTTTGCGTCACTTTTGTGACGCAAACACGACGCAAAAGCTTAGTAAATCTCCCCCAAAGTGTGATGAAAGAATGAGTCGAGAGTGGACATGTACGTGTGTCCAGCAAGTAGCTAAACAACTAAGCTACCCAAGGGCAGCATATATCACACATATGAGGCCTGCCTATTTTGCCCACATGCAAATACGGTTGCCCATTCCTTATTACTGAAGCAGTAAGAAAGATGGAAATAGGTGTATGGTGTGTTTTTTCTTTTTTATTCCACCAGCGTAAAGTTTCTGTAGTCTGGCCCCTGTTGTTGGTGGCACAGCTCACGGGATGTGCGAGTGCTGGTTGGGCCCTTCGGTGCAAGACTAGAACTGATCTCTCAGTCATTGCGTGTTAACAGTCTTATAGATGTGCACAACACAAGTGTGCGCACCATTAGCTGACGAATGTGAACACTCACCACACGCAGTACCACTTTTAAAGTACCGAAGCACACCCTTGTGTATGACGACTTGGGTCGGGTATGCCCAGACGTGGGTCCCGTGCTCTCCATGCCACTGGAATCAAGCTATTCTGGCTGAAGAGGGGTGAAACCCCGAAACCGGTCCTAGGATGCTTGTTTCCAGTCCAGGGAGGACCTGGCTTGGCAGTTCGGGCTGGACTGTTCCCATGAGGCACAGGGTCAAGACTGATTTGCATATGGCTGGGTTCAAACTGGAATGGCATGGTGAGCAAAAAAACGATGGATTTAGGCCCAGATCTCTGTACTGGGGTGAATGTATGACATTGTTCTGCATTCTGTCCATCAACTGTTGTTTTTGCATTTGTCACCCCGAGTGGGACGGGTATGCCCAGACGTGGGTCCCGTGCTCTCCATGCCACTGGAATCAAGCTATTCTGGCTGAAGAGGGGTGAAACCCCGAAACCGGTCCTAGGATGCTTGTTTCCAGTCCAGGGAGGACCTGGCTTGGCAGTTCGGGCTGGACTGTTCCCATGAGGCACAGGGTCAAGACTGATTTGCATATGGCTGGGTTCAAACTGGAATGGCATGGTGAGCAAAAAACGATGGATTTAGGCCCAGATCTCTGTACTGGGGTGAATGTATGACATTGTTCTGCATTCTGTCCATCAACTGTTGTTTTTGCATTTGTCACCCCGAGTGGGACGGGTATGCCCAGACGTGGGTCCCGTGCTCTCCATGCCACTGGAATCAAGCTATTCTGGCTGAAGAGGGTGAAACCCCGAAACCGGTCCTAGGATGCTTGTTTCCAGTCCAGGGAGGACCTGGCTTGGCAGTTCGGGCTGGACTGTTCCCATGAGGCACAGGGTCAAGACTGATTTGCATATGGCTGGGTTCAAACTGGAATGGCACGGTGAGCAAAAACGATGGATTTAGGCCCAGATCTCTGTACTGGGGTGAATGTATGACATTGTTCTGCATTCTGTCCATCAACTGTTGTTTTTGCATTTGTCACCCCGAGTGGGACGGGTATGCCCAGACGTGGGTCCCGTGCTCTCCATGCCACTGGAATCAAGCTATTCTGGCTGAAGAGGGGTGAAACCCCGAAACCGGTCCTAGGATGCTTGTTTCCAGTCCAGGGAGGACCTGGCTTGGCAGTTCGGGCTGGACTGTTCCCATGAGGCACAGGGTCAAGACTGATTTGCATATGGCTGGGTTCAAACTGGAATGGCATGGTGAGCAAAAAAACGATGGATTTAGGCCCAGATCTCTGTACTGGGGTGAATGTATGACATTGTTCTGCATTCTGTCCATCAACTGTTGTTTTTGCATTTGCTTCCCCTGGCTGGCACAATGCAGTTTGCAAATATGTTTACTTAGCGCAGCATAATCTGTGGCGGCACCAAAGTGGCTCGAGTTGGCCAGGGTTCATGCGACAAACGTTTTGAATCACGAGAGAGTGCTCCAGGGTAGAAAAATTGACTTTAATTTTCTTCCCTGTCAAATAAAAAATGCCATTTCAAGTACCGCTTTGACCAGCAACACGCTCATTGGCACAGTACAAACATCTGTTAAGTGGAAAGTTTACTCAACAAAAACGTGATGCACATTGTCCCTGTGCCCCGATTCTGTAATTTTGCTCTTAGGTAACCAAAAGCCATGTTGGTTAGTTTTTCCTTCACCGACGTTGGTGTTTTTGGCAGTAGACCTGTCGGTTATGTTTGCCAGCAACCATTTCGAGATAGTTCTCTCGCGATTTAATCATCACAACACTAATAGGACACTATAGCAGTCCTACAGGTTTCTTAGCGCTTGGATAAATATGTGTTATGTACTATATAACAAATATCACACCGGGTAATACTAACACCTGTTTTACCAGTGCTAACAAAAAGCAAAATCTAAACTCCTGCGGACTCTATAGAAGGTAACTGTTGAAAAACCAGGTGCATCTAAGGATGTACACATCTCGGATTCATCTTCAGGCGGCAAGGTTGATGACAGTCACGGAGAAAATCGGCTTTCGGTACCCTTCCGTCACCTCTCGTCTAAGGCCTTAGCGCCTAGAAGCTTCGCCGTGGGAGTTTAATTAAATGTGGGCAAACATTTCTTGTATTTGGAAACCATTTAATGCTCCACAGCACTGCGACAGTTGCTCACCAATGAAGTTAAAGAAAAACAAATGAAACAGAGCGCTGTGTCCCTGAAGCAGGCGGCGCGCTCAACATTATAGTTAATAAAAAAAACTGAAACTGAGCGCGGTGTCCCCAAAGCGGACGGCGCGATCAGCATGCAATTTTATTTAAAAAAAATTAAAAGCTGAGCGATAGCGCGGTGTCCTTGAAGCGGACGCCGCGTTCATCTCAAAAGTAATATAGCGCTTGATGTAAAAAGCGGCCGCCATTGTCCTGTGTGGGCGCGCTGCAAATGCAAGAAGCAGCAGCCATTGTCCCCATTAGTTAGTCAAGAAACAAAATAGTGCTCACCGACTTAAAACGGAGACCGTGTAACAAGCCAAGTAAAAGGGCCAGTCACCATGGGAGGGTACAAATGAAGATAAGGTGGTACTAAGGAGGGACTAACAAGCCCGTTTACCAATCCGAAGCCAGAATTTTCGAAGGACAATGACGCAAGCCAATGACAAATATGGGCAGAGAGTGGGCGGGGCTTCCAGTGCATACTCCAATACAGAATGCCTCGCAGAGCGAGCAGCGCATGCGCGCTGCCACTAGGCTCGACCTAAAAAGGGACCATCTTTTATGATGCACAATAATGCAATTCCCTAAAAAGAAGCTATTGGCAATTGTGTTGAACAGGAGGATACACATGGAAAAGAAAAACTGAAGCAGAGAAAGGTCACGTTTAAAGGTTAGTTTTCAAAGGGGAAATGGTATGAGGTCAGCAGGAACCAATCGGGGGTTGTGTTTCAAATTAGTCCGACTGTCCATGAACACAGCTAGGAAAAGAAGGGCCAATGCCTAGATTTGGAAGCATAACGTTAGCAGCTGCCGAAGAACGCAAAATGTTTTCAGTAAAAGAGAAGTCAAGCTTCGAGGCACCGATAAACATTTTCTGAATGTGAAAATATTATTTTTGCAGCACTTCCTGCGAATCATCCTCCCATATAAACATTCATGTTATAGTTGTGAAACTGAGGAATGTGAAAATATAATAATTCAGTCGGTGATCACAGCTAAAGTCAGAGGACAAGTGGTGACTGCAAGTGACGACTCCCAATGCCTTGATCGTAGAAATGAACCGGGAGGCAAAAAATTACTTATGAGTGGTTGGAGTGAAAGCAGTCTGAAAAATTGAACTATGCCGTTGGGTGGCATATTCCCTCGCACCACAAGTGACGGATAGCTTAGCGATTTAACAAGCTTGCAGCTGACTTCTACAGTTCATAGGTTTGAACCCAGCAAGGACAACTTTAGTTTTCATTTTTCCGGGGACGATAAACTGAGAACCATTCAATAGGACAGACCAATATAACAGGCACCCAGAACGTGCAGAGGCACGACGTGCAGTAAAAGGGCGCATAATTAATGTCCTAGTATTAAGCAGCGGCTTCAAAATCTAACTGCAACTTAAACTCAGACTGCCGCCAGAGAAATCTGTCTAGAAATCTGAATCTATGGTGGAAGGTGTGTGGGGGCGGAGGGTATTTCCCACGACGACAAATACCGATAGCAAACAATGCAGCGGTTATAGAAAAACAAGCATTTGCAATGCAATAGGTCTCCAATTTACGCGAGACCTATTGCATTGCAAATGGTTGGCAACTTGGCATCACGGACACTGGGAGGGAGGGGGGGGAGAAGGCACAGACATCAGTAGGGAGGGCGGGGGAGAAGGCTCGGACAACGGGCGGGCATGGGGGGTCAGGAGAGGAGAAGGCACGTACAACGGGAGGGAGGGCAGGGAGGGGAAATGAAGGCACGGACAACGGGAGTGGGGGTACCATGGCTCCAAAGGAAATAGTACACGAGCGCCCCATGTAACAACCAAGTAAAGGGGCCAGTAGCTGTGGGAGGATACAAATGACGACATGGCTGTACTAAGGAGGGACTAACAAGCCTCATAATAAATCAGAAGACAGCATTTACAAAGGACAAACACACAAGCCAATGAAAATTAAGGGCGGGGGAGTTGGCAAAGCTTCTCTCCGTAATGAACTACCACAGCTCTTCGCAGAGCAGCGCTTGCGCGCTGGCTCACACTCGACCTAAAAAGAAGTGGGGGGACTAACCAGGTTAGGCAGTATCCAAGTGAAATCATGACGCGTGCCATCACAGCGCATGATGTCACGACGTGTGACATTGCACGTGACATAACAGGAAGTGCCCTCACTGGATGTGACATCACAAAAAGTGACATCAGATATTAAGACCTCATTCATGTATATAATGAGTACATTTCAGCGCATTATGAGATTTAACAAATGAGATTTGGCATTGGGATTGTGCCAAGAAAGTGGCGCAGCCCCGATGCAAAATCTGGGCCTCAACTAATATATTAATTTTTTTAAACACTATCACAAAAAAATTGGCAACAAGGAGAAGCATGGCAGTAGATCTGTTCTACTTAATTGTTTGCAAAGTCTGCATTTTAAAATATTTTATGGGTGAAGGCACCTGCTGCAGAGGTGCCCAGAAAATCTCAGGGAATAGTAATAATGGTGAGATAACTCTGGAGATGAATGCGCTTGTTGGATAGATCTTTGTTTTGCGAAATCCCAGATTTAAATCAAAGTAGCATAGCGGGTTAATGTGTCTCCTGCAAAGCACATTATGGAAAATGCAGATGACAGATTTTTATTTTATATAGATAGTAAAGTGGGTTACTGCTTTTAACACAGAGATCCTTTTGTTACCTGCAGTTCATAAATTGTAATCCTTCTAATATAGCACAGTGAGCTATGAAGGACATGTGACTCCTACACCTTGTAACCCTGTCTCATGTAACTCATTTTGTACATTTATTTACACATGTACATGATTTATTGTCAATATATAATGTGTATGTTAAGTAAAGAGCTCTGACACCCTGCATTGGGTTGTGTAGCGCTAAATAAAAGAAATAAAATAGTGCTATTGAAATTATTATTTGTGTAAATACTGTCACAGACCAACACACCTGACATTCTTACAGTTCAAGCATCTCTTATATACAAGGACTGAACAAAGGCAAAAGCAAGCCTCTCTTAAGTACCTGTAAAGAGATAACAAGCTGTGTGCCTTTGTTTCCCCTCTGTGGCATTTACATTTAAGTGTGAGGTTCCAGGCTGCCTCCAGTCAGGATATTCAGACAAAAGGAGGCCTGATGGCCCCTTAACTTCTGCCTTTATCTTTGGCCCAGCTGGAGGTGAAAAAAAAGCTCCCTCGCCGCCTGCACGGTGCTGCTGGGAATCGAAAGCAGACAACGTACAGGCGCTGCTGAACGTGTTCCGGTGTCTGAAAATTACACCGGGACAAGTTCATCTTATTTCTGTGGGGCCCAAGTTCTTGGCAGGGGGACGGCGTCCACCCTGTGAAATTAGTGGGTGGACGCCGTGTATCTGCGTGTACCCCCGACTTGTGCCCTGCGTAAAATAATTATTATGCTTGGCTGTTTGAGCCTGGCACCCTCAGAAGAAGCATTGACAAAGCCAATGGGCTTGGTTTTTAGGTCTCGCCTGAGACAGCAAATGCGCTGTTGCTTGTGAGATCTATTGTTCCAAACAAAAATCTAACAAGCATTGACAATGCCTATAGGTCTGGCTTTAATGGAATGTTGTATGGTAATGTGAAGCATTACAAATAGATAGCACTGGAATGGATCTGTATTTGTATGTGTTAGAAATGGGGGTCTCTAGTTGGCCATGGCTGGCGCCAATGCCCAAATAGGGACCCTTCTTCCTAAGTCAGGGCAAGTGGGCTACCCCCTTTGATAACCCCTGCTCAACCCTGTGGTAACGTAGCACGAGCAGTTAGGCCTATCTCAGTGGCAGTGTGTGAAGCATTTATGACCATGCACAATAAGGCAGTAACGACACCACAAAAGGACACAACTCAAGGAGGTCTAGAAAAATAGTATCTTTATCTAAGGTTTAGTAAGAGACTCTCAAAAGCGTTTTAACCAGTCACAATGCACGTAAATCAGTAGGGACTTTAAAAAGGCAATAACGTATTCACCAGAACGTGGCACTGACTGAGTTCAAGGCCTGGGACTACGCAACGCGTTGTGCACCAGATACCTGCCGTTGGACGGGGACACAGTACGTAGCTTCTCGAAGAAGCAGAGACGGTGACAGGCGGACTCCCAGCGACCACAGTTCTCGACTGCAGTGGTCCGCAACGTGCACTCACAATGATTCGGGCACTCGGGGACAGGCGGGCTCCCAGCGGCTGCGGCGGCCCGGGCTGGTGGTGGCGATGACTCTCGTCGTGCAGCTCCGTGGTGGGCGCTCAGCGGCAGCAGCTCTCTCCTAGCTGCGGCGGGCCACAGAGCGATTCACGATGATGCAACGTTGGCAAAGATGCGGGCACTCAGCGGCAGCAGCTTTCTCTTAACTGCGGCGGCCCACAGGACAAATCACAATGAGGCAAAGTTGGCAAAGAGGTGAGCACTCAGCGGCCACAGCTCTCTTAGCTGCGGCGGCCCACAGGACAAATCACAATGGTGCGAAGTTGGCAAAGGTGCGAACCCTCAGCAGCCGCAGCTCTCTCTTAGCTGCGGCGGCTCACAGGACAAATCACGATGATGCAAAGTTAGCCAAGGTGCGAACCCTCAGCGGCAGCAGCTCTCTCTTAGCTGCGGCGGCTCACAGGACAAATCACGATGATGCAAAGTTAGCAAAGGTGCGAGTACTCCGCGGCAGCAGCTCTCTCTTAGCTGCGGCGGCTCACAGGACAAATCACGATGATGCACAGCTGACACAAGTGCGGGCACTCAGCGACAACAGCTCTCTCCCAGCTGCGGCGGCCCACAGGACAAATCACGATGATGCACAGCTGACACGAGTGCGGGTACTCGGCGGCAACAGCTCTCTCTTAGCTGCGGCGGCCCACAGGACAAATCACGATGAGGCACAGCTGACACAAGTGCGGGCACTCAGCGGCAACAGCTCTCTCTTAGCTGAGGCGGCCCACAGGACAAATCACGATACTGCACAGCTGACACAAGTGCGGGCACTCAGCGGCAACAGCTCTCTCTTAGCTGAGGCGGCCCACACCGATTCGGCGAAGGTTCTGAAGATTCAAATTAAGGCGGGCGCTCAGCGGCGGCAGCTCTCTCTTAGCTGCGGCGGCCCACACAGATTCAGCGAAGGTTCTGAAGATTCAAATTAAGGCGGGTACTCAGCGGCGGCAGCTCTCTCTTAGCTGCGGCGGCCCACACAGGTTCAGCGAAGGTTCAGAAGATTCAAATTAAGGCGGGCGCTCAGCGGCGGCAGCTCTCTCTTAGCTGCGGCGGCCCACACACAGAGTTAACAAGGGTTACCAGTCCGCGGTCCTCACAGTAGAACTAGAGGTTCCGGATTACTCGACGGAGGCCTCACCTGCAAGTAGAATCCCTAGCACAGGAATTCAGGCGGCTGACGGGGTGAAGTCTAATGTCCCTGAGACTTCAGCAGGAGGCGCTCTCAATTCAGGCCCTTGGGTAGTTTCTTCAGCAAGCTTGGTGAAAGTTTCAAAGTCCGCTCGGACAGAGTTTCGTCTTGACATCCAGAAGGAACACACCTGAAAAAGGTTTCAGCGCAGCGTTTTATACCTAAAAAGTCTTTGTTCTCTGCAGTCACAAATCACTGCATCCAGCCAGAACCAGTTCGGTGGGGTCGGGGAGCACTTGGTTTACGAGGTGACATCCTGCCCTTTGAGAATCTGGGGGTCTGCTATCAGACGCCCAGTGGGAGGTGGAGCCATCATTCACCTTGCCAGGCACGGCCCTGCTCAGATCAAAGAGTCACCCCTCACCCTACTCTAAATGCCGATCTCTCTCTCCAGCCAGGTCTGTCCAAGCTGGCCCTGCTGCTCCAAAACCAGACGGCCAATACACACGCTAGCAAAGCCTACAGGAAAGCTTAGGTCAGAAAATACCTCGTTTCTAGTAGAGGCATTTTCGAACACGGGCTACGCTAATAATCCTTACTAAAAGATGTATCTCAATGTTCTGAGCTTAAACATATCAAATTCGATGTTCCTATCAGGTTCCTGGGGGCAGGTAGGATTAGGGCATGTAATGCTCAGCCTGCCCATTCTGGCCTATGAGAACGGATAGCCTCACAATAGTAACCAGGGAAATGGAGGGTAACTCGCTATTAGAACATGCTACACAGACATACTTTGAAAGCTGCTTCGGTGGGTAGCGCAAATCAGCGCATCCAGGCCCACCAGCAGTATTTGGTCTACCAGCCCTGGGCACACACAGTGCACTGATACTAGGGGCTGACAGGTAAACCAAACGAGCCAATTATGGTTATCCCAATTCATACAGTTATCTTTACACAGGGAGCATTCGCGCTGTGTCACTGATTGGCAGTGGCACAGCGCCCAGAGCATCTAAATCCAGCCAACATAAAAGGTCAGAAGCGAAAAGAGGAAGGGAGACCCGCGCCAATGATGCCAGGTCTAACACACGTCCCCTCCAGCTGAAATGTGGGGAGAACTAACCATTCCCTTGGGAGTTCTCATCACTAAGGCGGAAAAACCTGGACAGACCGTCAGCATTGGCGTGTTCTGTACCAGGGCAGTGTTCCACCGTGAAATCCATACCCTGTAGGGAAATGGACCACCTCAACAACTTGGGATTCTCACCCCTCATATGCATCAACCATCTAAGGGGCCTGTGGTCTGTCTGAACCCGGAAGTGAGTCCCAAACAAATATGGCCTCAGCTTCTTCAGCGCCCAGACCACAGCAAATGCCTCACGCTCAATTGCACTCCACCTCTGTTCCCGGGGAAGTAACCTCCTGCTTAGGAAGGCTACCGGTTGGTCTAGTCCCTCCTCATTGATCTGTGACAGAACAGCCCCTATACCATGCTCTGAGGCGTCTGTCTGGACAACGAATTCCTTTGAAAAGTCGGGCGCCTGAAGCACGGGTGCAGTGCACATGGCAATCTTCAGGGCGTCAAAAGCGTTCTGACAGGTGTCAGTCCAGTTTAGCTTCTTTGGCTGCTTCTTAGAAGTCAGCTCAGTCAAGGGTGCAACAATGTTGCCATATCCTTTGACAAACCTCCTGTAGTACCCCGTGAGTCCTAAGAAGGCTCTCACCTGCGTCTGAGTCTTGGGGGGTTCCCACGCCAGGATAGTTTCAATTTTGGGCTAAAGGGGCGCCACCTGGCCGCTCCCCACCTGGTGCCCCAAATACACTACAGAACCCTGCCCAATCTGGCACTTACTGGCTTTGATTGTGAGGCCTGCCTTCCGCAGTGCCATCAATACCTCCCAGAGGTGGCGCAGGTGGTCCTCCCAAGAGGAGCTAAACACCGCAATGTCATCCAGGTAGGCGGCACTGAAGTCTTCCAGCTCAACCAACACCCTGTTGACCAGCCTCTGAAAGGTGGCAGGGGCATTCTTCATTACAAAGGGCATCACCCGGAACTGGTAGTGCCCATCGGGTGTGGAGAAGGCTGACCTCTCCTTTGCTCCCTCGGTCAAGGCGATCTGCCAATACCCAGATGTCAAATCAAATGTGCTGAGGTATTTTGCAGCCCCTAACTGATCTATGAGCTCATCAGCTCTGGGGATGGGGTGCGCGTCAGTCTTCGTGACTGAATTGAGGCCCCGATAGTCCACACAGAACCGAAGTTCTGGGGTGGTACCAGGCACTGCAGCTTTTGGTACCAGGACCACTGGGCTGGACCAAGGGCTGCTAGAGGACTCAATCACCCCAAGGGCAAACATTTTGGTAACCTCATCCTTAATGTAGGCCCTTACTCGGTCAGTCACTCGGTAAGCCTTGTGCTTAATAGGAGGACTGTCCCCGGTGTCCACGTCATGGACACACCAATCAGTGACACTAGGTACCAGGGAGAACAGATCACTGAATTGCCCCAGCATTTGGCGACAATCCCCCTGCTGCTCAGGGGTCAGTGTGGTGGAGAGGACCACACCCTCCACTGACCCATCTCGCTCCCCTGCACACAGGAGGTCAGGAAGGGGCTCGCTCTCCTCCTCCCTCCCAGCATCTGTGGCCAGAAGCATGCCCACTTCAGACCTCTCAAAGTGGGGCTTCAGGCGGTTAACATGCAGGACCCGCAAGGGGTTCCTGGGAGAATGCAAGTCCACCACATAGGTAACAGGACTCTTGCGCTCCACCACCTCAAAGGAGCCGGTCCACCTATCCTGGAGCACACAGGGCTCCACCGGGGCCATGACCCAAACCTTTTGTCCAGGCTGAAACTCGATCAGAGTGGCATTCTGATCGTGCCAGCGTTTCATCTCTTCCTGGCTGGCTTCCAGGTTTGCCTCTGCAAGTTTCCTGAAACGCCGAGTTTGGTTCCTGAAGGCCAGCATGTAACTAAACACATCCTGGGGAGGTTCCCTGAGAAATTGCTCCCAGCCTTCCTTGACCAGACTCAGAGGCCCTCTTACTGGGTGACCATAGAGCAGCTCAAAGGGACTGAACCCTAAGGACTTCTGTGGCACCTCGCGGTAAGCAAACAACAGGCATGGCAAGAGGACATCCCACTTACACCTCATGGGCTCACCTAGGCCCATAATCATGCCCTTGAGGGTCCGGTTGAATCTCTCAACCAGCCCATTCCCCTGGGGGTGGTAAGGAGTGGTGAACTTATACGTTACCCCACACTCCTCCCACAGAGACTTCATGTACTTGGAGTTGAAGTTAGTTCCCCTATCGGACACCACCTCTCTGGGGAATCCCACACGGGAGAATATCCCCATCAGTGCCAGTCCCACCACGGGGGCCGTCACGGTCCTGAGCAGGATGGCCTCAGGGTACCGGGTGGCATGGTCCACCAAGACCAGGATGAACCTGTTGCCCATGGCTGTCTTGGGATCCAGAGGCCCCACAATATCAATGCCCACTCTCTCGAATGGGGTGCTCTCAACGGGAAAGGGCTGTAGTGGGGCCTTAATCTTCCCCCCACTCTTCCCACTTGCCTGGCAAGTCTCACACATCCTGCAGTGAGCATCTGAGCTCCTGTGCATCTGGGGCCAATAGAAGTGGGTGACCAGCCTCTCAAAGGTCTTGGTCTGCCCCAGATGTCCGGCCAGTGGCACATCATGAGCCAACCCCAGTAGGAAGGTCCTGAAGCGCTGGGGTACCACCAGCACACGGGCTGACCCAGGCTCAGCAACCTTAGGCTCGCTGTAAAGGAGGTCGTTCTCCCAATAGATCCAATGTGACCCTGTCTGGTCACCTGCTGCTTGGGCGGCGGCCTGCCGCCGCACCCCTCAAGAGAAGGGCAGGTTCTCTGTTGCTCGCAAAATTCCTCCCTGGAGGGCCCCCCTTCCTGCTGCCAATGGGTCAGCTCCGGTAGGTCCCCCAGTTCGGCCACTTGTTCCCCTGTAGGTTCCAGGGCAGCCCCCTCAAGGTCTGCTCCCTCTGGGACCGTGGGAACCGCGGGGGCCGGGTTCCCGCGCCCCCTACCCCTTCTCTTTGAGGCAGGGGCCTGGGCCATACTTCCAGGCTCCAGACCCTCCTGAACATCCTTCTGAGCTGTCATGGACCGAGTGGTCACACACGCCCACTCAGGCAGACCCAACATTTCCAAATGAGACTTTCTCTCCACCGTAGCCCACGGGGAGTTCTCTAGATCACTGCCCAACAGACAGTCTACAGGCATGGCGGGCCTCACAGTCACTTGAAGAGTTCCTGAGACCCCCCCCCCACTCAAAGGGAACCTGAGCCACTTCACACTGGCTCTCTGAGTTGTCCGCTGACACTACGGGGCAGAATGCATGGGGGACAACCTGCTCTTTGGACACCAACCGGGAGCTGACAGCAGTTACACTAGCTCCGGTGTCCCTGAGAGCCTCCACCCTATGGCCATTGATGGTCACCCACTGCCGGTACTTCTGAGTGTTATTCGGCAGTGTAGGGTTAGGGACCTTCTCAAAGTCTCCTAGCGAGACAAGGGTTAACTCTACGGGATCCCACCCACCTTGGACCTCCACCTCCCCCCCCCCCACAGGGCTACACTGGCAATCTGGCAGGATGGTGCACGGGGTGGTGCACGAGGGGATGCATTGGGGTCCCTCTGGGGACACTGGGGATCATAATACCGGTGGCCCACTTGACCACACTTGAAACAGGTGAGTGGCCCCCTCCGAACAGGCCTATCTGTCGGGGACACTGGCTTCTTCTCAGGGAGAGGCTGGGACACCACTGCTTGGTTCCCTTGGGAATTACTTTGGGGCCCTCTCTGGAACTCCCTCGGCTTACCCTTGTCCCCCCCACTTCTCTGCTGAGGACCCTGCCCACCTCTGGCGAAGTCTCCCACAAAACCTTTGCGGACCCGGGTGTTCACCCAGCGGTCCGCCTCCTCAGCAAGCTTCCTAGGGTTAGTCAGCTTGCTATCAATCAGGTGCTGGCGTAGCTCTGGAAAACAGTTACTAGGAAAATGCTCCCACGCAAACAAATCATACAATTGCTCGAAAGTTTCCACTTTGCTACCCTTTACCCAGCGATCTATTGCTCTGCAGAAAAAAGACACATATTAAACCCACGTGGTACCCTCTAACTTCTTACAGGTCCTAAACCTCTGCCTGTACATTTCTGGGGTCAAACCATAACGGGTCATCAAAGCTTCTTTCATATGGGCATACACCATCCTGCTCTCCTCAGGCAGGTCCAACAGGGTATCACTACCATCACTCACAAAGCGCCCCCACAATCCCGCTCCCCAATACTGCTCAGGGACCCGGTGGGACACCATTGCTATCTCATATGCGGCAAACCATTGCCCAATATCCTCACTCTTGTGAAAATCCTTAATGACATCCTTAGGAATATAAACTCTACTCTCAGGAGTTACTAAAGGTATGCTGCCACCAGAGGGGGAGACCGGGACACTCCTCGCCCTGATCTCTATCTCCCTCAACATTCTCTCATGTTCCATTCTCATTTTCTCAAGTTCAATTGACAATCGATTCTTCTCAATGTCTAACTTCTTACTCTCAAGGTCCTTCTGCCCTTCCAATTTCGCCATCTCCAAACTATGCCTCTTATCTCTCTCCCTGTCCTCCAGCTCTTCTGGGGTCAGGCTCCTTTGGGATACACTAGTACCTGGATTGGAGGGTGTTCTATCTCCCCCCCCCTCTGCTGCCTCATCCTGCTGCCCTCCAGCATTCTCTTCCTCATCCCCAGCGGACCCTCTGGCTTCCCACCAGGCCTTCAGTGCCTTGTGGTACTCCTCCTTCCTAGAAAGACCTATCACGGGGACTGCGAATTGCTTACAAAATGACTTCAGCTGTTTGGCAGTATAGGTATCTCATCTTTCCTCCTCAAAGGCGAGATCCTCCGAAGCACTGGATGTTAGCCTTCCCATATTAGCAGTACTCATGGCTGCGATCAACAATTCAATACTAAAACAACCAACCAAAAAAAAAAAAAAAATTCGAAGAGGAAAAACAAAATCCGCACGTGTCTGCGCTTTGGTCTGTACTCACTAGTGGTATCTACCAGTTATTGTACGTGGATCATAAATGCAAGTTCTGATCCTCACCGCTGACCGCCAATGTTAGAAATGGGGGTCTCTAGTTGGCCATGGCTGGCGCCAATGCCCAAATAGGGACCCTTCTTCCTAAGTCAGGGCAAGTGGGCTACCCCCTTTGATAACCCCTGCTCAACCCTGTGGTAACGTAGCACGAGCAGTTAGGCCTATCTCAGAGGCAGTGTGTGAAGCATTTATGACCATGCACAATAAGGCAGTAACAACACCACAAAAGGACACAACTCAAGGAGGTCTAGAAAAACAGTATCTTTATCTAAGGTTTAGTACGAGACTCTCAAAAGCGTTTTAACCAGTCACAATGCACGTAAATCAGTAGGGACTTTAAAAAGGCAATAACGTATTCACCAGAACGTGGCACTGACTGAGTTCAAGGCCTGGGTCTATGCGACCCGTTGCGTACCAGATACCTGCCGTTGGACGGGGACACAGTATGTAGCTTCTTGAAGAAGCGGAGACGGTAACAGGCGGACTCCCAGCGACCACAGTTCTCGACTGCAGTGGTCCGCAACGTGTACTCACAATGATTCGGGCACTCGGGGACAGGCGGGCTCCCAGCGGCAGCAGCACGTGGCTGCGGCGGCCCGGGCTGGTGGTGGTGATGACTCTCGTCGTGCAGCTCCGTGGTGGGCGCACAGCGGCAGCAGCTCTCTCCTAGCTGCGGCGGCCCACAGGGCGATTCACGATGATGCAATGTTGGCAAAGATGCGGGCACTCAGCGGCAGCAGCTTTCTCGTAACTGCGGCGGCCCACAGGACAAATCACAATGGGGCAAAGTTGGCAAAGAGGCGAGCACTCAGCGGCCGCAGCTCTCTCTTAGCTGCGGCGGCCCACAGGACAAATCACAATGGTGCGAAGTTGGCAAAGGTGCGAGCACTCGGTGGCAGCAGCTCTTTCTTAGCTTCGGCGGCCCACAGGACAAATCACAATGATGCACAGTTAGCCAAGGTGCGAACCCTCAGCGGCCGCAGCTCTCTCTTAGCTGCGGCGGCTCACAGGACAAATCACGATGATGCAAAATTAGCCAAGGTGCGAACCCTCAGCGGCAGCAGCTCTCTCTTAGCTGCGGCAGCTCACAGGACAAATCACGATGATGCAAAGTTAGCAAAGGTGCGAGTACTCCGCGGCAGCAGCTCTCTCTTAGATTTCGGCGGCTCACAGGACAAATCACGACGATGCACAGCTGACATAAGTGCGGGCACTCAGCGGCAACAGCTCTCTCCCAGCTGCGGCGGCCCACAGGACAAATCACGATGATGCACAGCTGACACAAGTGCGGGCACTCGGCGGCAACAGCTCTCTCTTAGCTGCGGCGGCCCACAGGACAAATCACGATGAGGCACAGCTGACACAAGTGCGGGCACTCAGCGGCAACAGCTCTCTCTTAGCTGCGGCGGCCCACAGGACAAATCACGATACTGCACAGCTGACACAAGTGCGGGCACTCAGCGGCAACAGCTCTCTCTTAGCTGCGGCGGCCCACACCGATTCGGCGAAGGTTCTGAAGATTCAAATTAAGGCGGGCGCTCAGCGGCGGCAGCTCTCTCTTAGCTGTGGCGGCCCACACAGATTCAGCGAAGGTTCTGAAGATTCAAATTAAGGCGGGCGCTCAGCGGCGGCAGCTCTCTCTTAGCTGCGGCAGCCCACACAGGTTCAGCGAAGGTTCAGAAGATTCAAATTAAGGCGGGCGGCAGCTCTCTCTTAGCTGCGGCGGCCCACACACAGAGTTAACAAGGGTTACCAGTCCGCGGTCCTGACAGTAGAACTAGAGGTTCCGGATTACTCGACGGAGGCCTCACCTGCAAGTTGAATCCCTAGCACAGGAATTCAGGCGGCTGACGGGGTGAAGTCTAATGTCCCTGAGACTTCAGCAGGAGGCGCTCTCAATTCAGGCCCTCGGGTAGTTTCTTCAGCAAGCTTGGTGAAAGTTTCAAAGTCCTTTCCTCTGTCCGCTCGGACAGAGTTTCGTCTTGACATCCAGAAGGAACACACCTGAAAAAGGTTTCAGCGCAGCGTTTTATACCTAAAAAGTCTTTGTTCTCTGCAGTCACAAATCACTGCATCCAGCCAGAACCAGTTCAGTGGGGTCGGGGAGCACTTGGTTTACGAGGCGACATCCTGCCCTTTGAGAATCTGGGGGTCTGCTATCAGACGCCCAGTGGGAGGTAGAGCCATCATTCACCTTGCCAGGCACGACCCTGCTCAGATCAAAGAGTCACCCCTCACCCTACTCTAAATGCCGATCTCTCTCTCCAGCCAGGTGTGACCCAGCTGGCCCTGCTGCTCCAAAACCAGACGGCCAATACACACGCTAGCAAAGCCTACAGGAAAGCTTAGGCCAGAAAATACCTCGTTTCTAGTAGAGGCATTTTCGAACACGGGCTACGCTAATAATCCTTACTAAAAGATGTATCTCAATGTTCTGAGCTTAAACATATCAAATTCGACGTTCCTATCAGGTTCCTGGGGGCAGGTAGGATTAGGGCATGTAATGCTCAGCCTGCCCATTCTGGCCTATGAGAACGGATAGCCTCACAATAGTAACCAGGGAAATGGAGGGTAACTCGCTATTAGAACATGCTACACCGACATACTTTGAAAGCTGTTTCGGTGGGTAGCGCAAATCAGCGCTGTAGGCCCACCAGCAGTATTTGGTCTACCAGCCCTGAGCACACACAGTGCACTGATACTAGGGGCTGATAGGTAAACCAAATGAGCCAATTATGATTATCCCAATTCATACAGTTATCTTTACACAGGGAGCATTCGCACTGTGTCACTGATTGGCAGTGGCACAGCGCCCAGAGCATCTAAATCCAGCCAACATAAAAGGTCAGAAGCGAAAAGAGGAAGGGAGACCTGCGCCAATGATGCCAGGTCTAACAGTATGGAAGCAAATAACTGAAGAATAATATTGGTATAGGGTAAAAGGTCAGGTGACAGTTGCACTGCCAAGCCAGACCTAAAAATCCATGTAGATTTATGACTGCCCTCCTCCCATCTGTGCTGGTGCCAGAGAAAACACGATAAATTATATAGTTATGTAAGACACTTTAATAGTATTACAATGTCGTGTGTGACCCTGATAGTTCAAGCTGAGGCAGCTGGAAAAACAAAATCATCACAGTTGGGTGGAGGGCATGCACTTTTTTATGGAAGCACATAACTTCTGCCCAATCAGAACATGTACATCTGACTCCCAACATGTAGGTGGAACCGAAGCCACTCTCATCAAGATTCTCACATAATTGTCTGGCGACAGCTGTTCTGTTAAGTCAGACCGTAAAAAGGGCTTAGAGCCCACCCATTACTTATCTTTGGTTGACTTCCTCGTCACTCTCAGTAGCTGGCTTCATTTTTCTGGTCTCATGCCAGATGCCTGTAGAAGGATTTTGGTTACACCCTCTTTAGAGTCGACACACACACACAGAAACAGCAGCTTCAACTCCACACTGCACATTTTTGTTGTTGTTGCAGTTTTATATAGTGCAAACTTGACCCACAGGTATTGGAGCGCTTTACATGAGCACCAGCTACATTGCACAAGGTCGCATATTTTTTTTTAGGCGCCAGCAGATTAAGTGATTTTCCCAAAAATCACAGGATTTTGAGCCAACGCCGTTATTCGAACCTGGTTCCCCAGTTCCAAAGTCAGAAGCTCTGGCGTAATGCCTCATCTTACCCAACATTGCATATCACATAAACTGTGACATAGACATACAAGTTTTACGCTATGTCTACAGCCGGGACACTAACACAATTGTGTCTGCTAACACTACTTGTGTTTGATTCTGCAGACATTACGGATGTTAGGACTGATCTGATATGAATTCCTAGCCCAATTATTTCAATTATTTAATTTAATTTATGTTTGAGGATTATGCAATTTTGATCCAATCGCTGTATGGGTCCTTGTTTTGCTAATCCCTGTAATGTGTTCTTGAAGGAAACTCAGTCCTGCATAACCTCATGGAATTGCAGCATTTCCTAATTAATGCCATCAGCCTCATGCTGGAATCACAGCATGGACCCAGAGCAGAATCGTGCTGGTGCACTAGTGTGAAAGCAGCTGCTGCAAAGCTAAACAGAGACCATAGTGAAACTTAGGCTCTAATTTCGTTGGGTCAGTGGGTCACCGTTAAACTGCCAAAAGATGCCAATATCAGAGCCAGCATCCACTGTTTCCAGCTTCCACAGGGGCAGCGTTACGAAAGAGGCCCAGTAACTGTTGGCTAAGAGTATGCCCAGAAGTGGGTCCTGTGCTCACCATTCCACTGGAGTCAAGCTAGCCTGGGTGATGAGGGGTGATACCCCGAAACTGGTCCCAGGATGCTTGTTTCCGGTCCAGGGAGGACCTGGCCTGGCAGTTTGGGCTGGACTGTTCCCATGTGGGTGAGGGTCAAGACTGATTTGCATATGGTTGGGTCTAAGCTGGAATGGCATGGTGAGAAAAAGAAATATGGATTTAGGCCCAAATCTGTGTACGGTGGGAGAGTGTTTGACATTGTTCAGGATTCTGCCCATCACTTGTTCTTTTTGCATAAAGTACCTCTTGCCATACATTATAAGGATGTTGAATGTCACAGAGGAGTTCTCATACAGAGAAACAAACCTGAAGGCTGCGTTCATTCATAAAGTCATGGAGCTCCAAAGCAGAGGGTATTTTTTTTCTTATACTACATGATCACACATCATCCTTTCTACAAACGACTTAAATCCCAGTATCTTTTTCTTTCATGTGTAAGCCACAGTTTGGATGCAGACATGAAGAATAAAAGAAGTATCTGTAGTGCGAAATTAAATACACCAAAATGCAGCAAGTCATTTGTTAAAAAAAAATATTTGAATAATTTGAATATACATCAGATAAAATAATCTGGCGCTCAGAATGTGTATAAACATGCAAAGAGATTCTATCCTTCCTGCAAAGGGTTCACTGACACAACATCGATGTAAAAAATTACGATGTTAAAAATATTGAGTAAAAAATATAGACAACAAAAATATCGACTCCTATAAAAATATTTAAACTTAAATTTCACAATACAATGAGTGCAACAGTAGGGAAAGTGTTGGATAGCAAAGGTGTAAAAATAACTATCCCCACTCCAGTGACTGCAATAGTAGGGTAAGTGTTGGATAGCGGAGAAATTACATTTACTATTCCAACTCCAGTGAGTGCAACAGTAGGGAAAGTGTTGGATAGCGGAGGGGCAAAAATTACTATTTCCACTCCAGTGAGTGCAACAGTAGGGAAAGTGTTGGATAGCGGAGGGGTAAAAATTACTATTCCCACTCCAGTGAGTGCAACAGTAGGGAAAGTGCTGGATAGAGAAGAGGTAAAAAATACTATTTACACTCCAGTGAGTGCAACATTAGGGAAAGTGTTGGATATCGGAGAGACAAAAATTACTATTCACACTCAGTTATAAAAAATATATATTAAAAATGAAATCTAGTCATAAAAATAAACAATATTTAATAAATAAAAAGTCAAATATATTAAATATATAAAAAGAAAAAATATTATAATATTAATTACATATAACAAAAACCTACAAATATTATATAAAATAGAATAATAAATACATTAAAAAAAATAATTTTTAAAACTAGAAAATATGGACAAACAATTTTTTTATACATAAATGTATTTATTTTATTTCCTACCCTATAACACCACACCAAAAACAAAACACTTCAACATTTTAAATTAAATTTACTTCCATAATTAACATAATTAATAATCAATTTTAAAAATATTATTAATAAAAAAACTCATAAACATTAATTGACTACACACACTTTAACATTATAATATCCACAACACACACCTAAATTAAACTATAAAATAATAAAACACAATTAAAACGTATTTTTAAATTAAAAACTATTACTATTAACCACTAATAATAAAGTAATTAAAATGTATTTAATACCCACCCTTTACCCCTTTAAAAGTAAAAACAACACACACAAAAATAAACAATTACCCAAAATAAATATCAAATAATTAACATTGATTAACAGCTATATATTAATTAATTAAACACAAATTACTTCCCACCCTTTACCCCTATAAACACTACAACACACACCTCAAACTAATTACACAATTACCATAATACAATTTTAATTAATTTAATTAATATCAATTAACAAAAAAACAAAAACTACTTAACACCCTTTACCCCTATAAACCCCAAAACACAATTATTTAAAATTAATTAACAACCAATTATTAATTCAATTAAAAATATATTACTTCCCACCCTTTACACCTATAAACACCACAACACACACCTAAAATTAATTACACAGTTACCATAATTAATTACCAATTAATTAATTACAATTAATTAACAACCAATTATTAATTAATTAATAATAAATTACTTTACACATTTAAAACTATAAAATCTCAATTAAACAAATATTAATAAATACAAAATAATCAATTAATTTAATATATTAAATTACTTCCCACCCTATTCCCCTATAAATCCACAACCCGCTACGGAACTAAAAACGCAAAATTCAAATAATCTTTTGTTTTATAACTACTAAAATTTTAACACATATATTAAAAATACAAACAATTCTTATACACAAAAACATACATCACATACATATAAAATATATACTAAAATACATAACATTAATTAAAAAAACAATATTTTTAACAACTATATTTTTGCAAACGATATTAAACACTTCAATATTTTTAAAATCGATATTACTTACCTTAAGTCGATATTCTTGACCACGATATTCTTGCTGTCGATATTTCTGAACCACGATTCTTGCTGTCGATATTTATTACTCGATATTTATTACTCGATATTTGTGCACCTCGATATTTTTTACTTGATTTCTGTCTGCACACCCCTGCAAAGGTCTGTAATGGAAAAAATAACCATGTTGCCATGAATATCTCCTCTCTGCTATTCCCTATTCATTTTAGAAAAAAACAGATCAGAAGAAGGAAAGGCCAGTTCTAACTTTTCACTGTTTAAACTGCAGTTGTAACTATGCTCTGTGACTTGCCTTCCATCTTGGCTGCTGGCAGGAGGTATTATGACTTCACAACTCAACTGCAGTAATTTAGCACTAGGGGTGGACGGAACTCGCAGAGTTTCACTATGCGGAATTCCGTGTGGTTACATAAAAACTCTGTGAGATTCTGCAGAGTTCTGCGAGCGGGTGAAGTTCGGCACATCGCGCTGCTCACGCTGATTTTTCACGCCAGAAGCTTGTTCCGCACTGTAAAACCAGCGCGAACTGCAACACACGGCACGCCAGAGGGCGCTGCTTTTTTCTGCCACTCGAGTAGATTTTCTACTCAAGTGGCAGCTTTCTTAACGCGAATGGTCGCAGCCTGCAGTGACTGCCCGCATTGAGCAATCTCGCCGGGAGGCATTTTAACACCTGAAAATCCCGCTAGGGGATG
The DNA here is from genome assembly GCA_963921515.1 of Calotriton arnoldi. Lineage (NCBI taxonomy): Eukaryota > Metazoa > Chordata > Amphibia > Caudata > Salamandridae > Calotriton > Calotriton arnoldi. Next base: position 2,521,640 of record CAWUFW010000610.1, read on the forward strand.
CAAATTCTCACTCGATCTCGCCAACTTAACGTTGGTGAGCTGCACATGAGATAAAACTGCGCCACACAGCGGTTGGTGGAGTTCAGCTGGAACTCTGCATTCCAAGCGGAATGCAGATTGGGCAAAAATCTGCGAACTCCTACTGCAGAGCAGAATTATTCACCCTCCCCTACTTATTACAAGTGAGCAACTACGTCATTTCATTATTGCAGGTGAATAGAGATGTCACAACTCGACTGTAGTAAGGAAATTAGAAACTGGCTTTTGTGTAGCCATTGCAGGCTCCCATGTGATATAAAGTACAGTGGTTAAAGCGCTCCATAAATAAATGTAAACAAATCCTTTCCTTGCTATTAATGATAGAAAAAACTATAGTTGTTTACCTTATAGCAATGTATTCAGGCATCAAGAGACCCTTTGTCACAAACAGGAAATTAGGAAGTCAAATTAATATAGATCTTACAAGACGCTGCATTGCATATTGTCACCAGAACCTGAATGTATTTTGGAAAGAGGCGAAAAGCGAACACTATTCACGTCTCAAATGGAATTCATACTGTCTTTAAGTAGCTCCATTGAGGAGAAAACTTCTTCTGGATTTCATGGACACTTTTCCTTAGCTTTCCTCACCAACCTTTTTTGGTGGGAGTAGTGTTTCTCTTTCATCTCTTTCTTTAATACTTTCATTCATAATTATTTTTTATTTATGACCTATTTAAAGGAATTACTATAGTGTTTGAACTCTAGGCAGTCCAACCGCTTGTTTTAATTGAACACGTTTGCAGATGCACACTGTGCTTGACAGCTTCAAAGCTGTGTTTTGGAACTTGTAGGCTTTGTTTCCTATTAGCAGTTTTATTATAATTTTCAGCAGGTCGTTTCGCTTTCAAGTTTCCTTCTCAGGCTGCCTTTAAGACACAGCCTTTGTGTAAAATGTTGGTGTTCACAGCAGGAAGCAATGCGGCTTGTGAGATTGCAGCCCCTGAGTCATCCTTCCAGAAGCGGGGATCAGGGACATAGGAGTCTGGGCCTGGCCTAGAAACTTCCTCACCAGGAAAATCAGAAACTGCAGTGTCACCCCCTCGCCCCTTCCGTCTATCAACTGTCAGTGCTCAGGAAAACTAATCTGCACCTTTTAGTTAAACAAAGGGCCTCATGGAATTTCTAAAGGTAGCCCGGTCTCTCCTTCCTCACTTCAGTGTCTGGGTCTCCTGCCTGCAGCTACAGGAATGCAGGGAAAACTGATGCATTGTCTGGGCAGCTGTCCTCACTCCCCATCATGTCATGCTAAACTAGGAGCATCCAAATGGATCTTACTTCTCTTTGGTAATAAATACTGTGAGGCAAACTTTAAGAGCAACTATAAAAGAAATCCATTTCAGCACTTTCAGAATCTTCTTTTCGATGTTTAAATTAGATGTCTGTTTTATTTTCCCTATACGTTCTCTGACGTTTCTTTGATCATGAGGTTACTACTTCACTCAAGTGCAGCCTATAGCTCTTGATGTTTCCTTATATATGCGTCCAGACATAACTTTTTACTTTAAACTCCTGAGTTGATCAGCTGCCGTTGCTTAAGTGGTGGTCTATGAGTAACCTGGCGGCAGACAGGCTGTTCACTTAATCCTATCTCACATACCAATAAGGATGGTTCTTTCTCTAGTTTTACATCCTTAGAGTGCATACTATCTCAAAATTCTACTCTATGTTTCTTAAAACCCTGCATGAAAATTGTCTGAAAGTATTGACCTTGATTTGAAACCTATCGCTGTCGCCTCTTCCTTTTTTTAACCCTTGCCTTACTTTCCATCCACTGTATCCCTCCTCCCTCTGAGTACAACTATACTGTAAATCATGTGCATGTTTGCCTTGATCTCTATTATTGTATTTCTTCAATTCGCCCATATCTCATCTCAAAGATCACAACTTGTCCTTCTTTGAATGCCATTCCATGCAATCTAGCAAAACTAATCTCTTCTAGCTCTTCTAATGATCCCACCTACCATCTTCGTGAACTCAAATACCCCCTACTAATGATCTCACTTGACTACTACTAATTTATTCCACCATAGAGACACTGGAGTAAATGCATGGGATGGTCTTTTGAGAGCACAAGACTAACCCTAATAACTAACCATAGCAACTGGATTACCCACTAACCTTGGGTTCTGGAGCCGAGTGCTGCCCGGTGTAAAGCGCTTAAATGCCAGTGGTAGTAAGCGCTACACAAATGCAATTTACAATTACAATTAAATACAGCTGCTTGACCTGGAGATAGTGACCTAAAGAGCAGATGAACTTGCAGTCTGGTAGACATGATATATAAACCACTGGAGTACAATAAATTCTTACACCGTCATGACTAGGGTGTCTATTTGTGGCAAGGCCAGTGAAAGCAGAATCTAGAACATTTACAAAATCTGATCCGGCAGAGATGCACACATAGGGCATATGAAAGGCAAATTCGTTCAAAAAGGAGGTCCTGAGATGTCTGTTTAGGAGACCCTCGTGCATCTTGAATTGTACTTATATCTGTGTTGACTTCTCTGCTTGGAGCGTCCACGTCTGGATGCTGCCTCTGGACTGTGCCTTCTGAAGTCATCACCATTCAGCGATGGTAAATTAGCTGCCTCTTTGTTGCTGTAAGAGCAGGGCAACAGAGCTCTGAAATATGCGCCCGCCTGCACAAAGAAGAAAGGAAGATTAGTCATTTCTTAACTCAGAGAAAAAAATAAATGGAAAAAGAACTAGAGCAAGACACTGTACACATTCATCACATCCTGCTGCAAATTACACCCAGATGCACTTCTATTTTGAGCCGCATCTGACAGAGAAGGAACCTTTTAAATCACTTCCTCACATTTGATTCCTAAGGAACCTTTGCTATCGTCTGTTTCTAAATTAGTTCGGAAATCTACTTTAATATTCTTGCTTAATTAACATTATCGGACTCGGTTTCATGCGGTGTGACGTCTCTTGTGACAATGTTCATGTGACTCCACACATCACGTGCTTGGCGTGAGTCAAAGTCACTCGAGGTCTTGAAGCAAGTTTCCTCCACTGCTTCCTGTGAACGCTTGGCTTACAGTACCTCTTTCTCCCTCCGGTTTTTTGCGGTCTGTGACCAGTCTTTTGAGTTTTGTGGCTTCTTTCGCCCTGTTCAGATGTTTAGACCACTGTCTCTCACACTCCGCCACACCACGGCTCTGATCTTTTCAATTGCTTCTTCATTGCATTCCACAGCGGCTGTTGCTTACTTTGGAACTCCTGTGGAATCGCATCTCTTCCCAGCAGAATACTTTTTTCTTCTAATATAGAAAAAAACCTCTGTAAAATGCATGTATGTTTCATAGTAGTACTGAAAGGGGTACCTCCTGCAGGGCAGGGCAGATTGGGCTCAGATTCACCCACAGCAGCCAATGCACCGGAATGAGTGGTGAGGGAGGGCTGCTAGCTGCATCGGGGTGATTTGGGCAGTTTGTGTCCGCTATGGCGTCGGGGTTTCTGTCCCTTCCCTGTTGCCTGCCTCCGTTGTCCAATTTCCCTCCTCGTTTATCTCAGTGTCAGGTCCCTCTCGGGTGATCTTGAAAAACTAAACATTCCTGGTGATCTCTTCTCCTTTCTGCCATGCCGTGATCATGGTGCCCTGCCGTCAAACTACCACCTACATGTGTTGCTCGAATGGCAGTCAGAACTTGCTCCCAGGATTCCTGTCGTTGATGAACACCCGGTCCCCTATCTGGATGTCCGCTAACTTGGCCCTACGGTGAATGCGCGCTCGTTGGTTAGTGGTCTTTCTCTTCTGCCCCATCCTGTCATCATCATTTGGAGGCGGTACCCATTGTGGGTGGTAGGGAATTGGTGTTCATGACCACCCGACCCATGATGACATGTCCTGGGGCCCGCCCTGTAGAGGTCTGACGGCATTCTCCGAAGAAAGTATATATGGCCCATTCCAAGGCTATTGATTAGCATGGGCAATTCGGATTACTTTGTTGAGCGCTCACATGAATCACTCATCATCGCTTTTGGGTTGGGGCCACTGTGGAGTCACTCTCCTGTGCTTGATGTTACACTCTTCAAAGTATGTTGGGAACTCATAACTTTGGAATGGTGGACCTTTGCCGGTACATATCTCATTCAGCAAACCATGTGTTGCCATCATTTTTCAAGTTTCAGCAGGCTCTCAGTGGCTGTCTGGGAGGCTCCAATCTCCACTTCCGAATTTTTGGTGTAGTCGCCCATTAGGACCATAGTGTACCACCCATCTGGGAGACAGCTGAAATCGAGACTGGCTCATGTCCATGGCTGTTGCGGACTGCTTGCCATAATTATGGGGCGATGGGTCTGGGGGCCCAGCTACTTGGCACCATGGGCATGAGTTGACTATGGTTTCCACCATTGTATCCATTAACGGGAACCACATCTTACTCCTGAGGCAATTCTTTGTCTTGACTACTCCTTGGTGTCCGGTGTGCACTAACTGCACTACCTGTTCGGTGAGGCTGCTGGGGATGAGTAGGCGCGGACCCCTGAGTAGGCACCCTTCAGCGTTAGTCGCTACCTCTTGGCACACCTGATAGAATGAGTCTAGTACCCGTTTTGCTTCTGGTGTCTGGTGCGCCCAGTGTTCCTTCAAGGTCTTCCCTTTTCCTGTCTGTAGGGCTGCTGGGGCTAGCTGTAAGCATTCGTCTCCCTCTGTTTCTGTGCTGACCTTGTCGCGTGATAGTGGTAGGGGTCGGGACCATTCCACCACATACTTGACATGCTCTTCGGTGTCCTCTGCTTCCACCACCTCCTCCTGTGTTGCTACTTTTTGGTACAGGGAGAGGTAGTCTGCTGGGTTGCTCGCCCTGTGCTGCTATACTACTTGGCAATCACAGTCTTGGGTCCATTTCTCTATGCGGGGTGGTGGCTTAGAGGATGTGCCTTTGAATAGTGGAAATAGTGGCTTGTGGTCCGTGATCACAACAAAGGGGTGTCAGTAGATGTAGAGGTGGAAATGCCGTCACATCCAATGGATGGCAATCACCTCCTTTTCAATTTGGGAGTACCTTTGCTCTGTCAGAGATCTGCTGGTGTAGGCGACGGGGCCCATTCTCTGCAGGATTGCTGTTGTGTGAGAACGGCTCCTAGTCTTGCCAGGCTGGCGTCTACTGCGAGGGTTGTGGGTCTTGAAAAGTGGAAGTAGGACAATGTGGTGTCTGCTGACAATCTGTCTTTTGTTGCCTGAATGCCTTGGCTTGGTCTTCGCCCCATGTCCACGTGGTCGTGGCTTTAGTGCGTTCCCTTAAGGGCTGCATCTGGTTGTCCAAGTCTGGAATGAGCGACCAAAGTAATTGACCATGCCTAGGAAGTTATTTCAGAGTCACTGAATGGTGTAAGGGCTTCCTTCACATCTTGCACCTTTTTGGGGTCAGGCGCATAGCCATCCGTGGAAAAAGTGTATGCAAAGAAACTGGGGCCATATATATGAAAATCGGAATTTGCGATTCTCAAAATGCGATATTTTGCGAATCGCATTGTGAGAATCGCAAAATACGATGTATCAAGAAAATCGCAATTATTTAGCGATTCGCCTAAATTCGCAGAATAATTCTGAGAATCCCAATTTGCGATTCTTTATTTGCGAAATTCGCTAATAAGGAATCGCAAAATGGGGAATCTGCCATTCAGGTGCAGCTTGATGACATCACAACCAGGAAGTGTGACTGCACAGCTGCACCTGATTGCCAGAAGCACAGTCAGAGCCTGAGGGGAGAGTGGAAGAGCACTGCACTGACATCCAGGGAGGCAAAATGAATCCCCAGGAGCAGGAGAAGGAGAAGGAGGAGGCAGGAAGGAAGAGAAAACCCAAATTCAGTGACAGGGAGCAGGAAGTCCTGATAGAGGAGATGGTAGGCAGCCATGAGCTCCTATTTGGGAAAAAAGCCCTGAACGTGCCAGAGGCAAGGAAGAGGAAAATCTGGGATGCCATACAGGACAAGGTGAATGCCATAGGTGTAACCCACCGCACTGTGGAGGACCTGCGCAAGCGCTGGTACGATATGCGGCTGAGATCTAAAGAAAAGCTGGCAACCAGGTTGGCTGAGGCGAAGAAGACCGGGGCGGCACATCCAGTGCTACAGAGTCCACGCCCCAGGAGGAGTTGGTGGAGTCCACCTTGCTATCGGAGAGTGTCAGTGGAGTGGCTGACCTGGACAGCTCCGACCCACCCACCACCAGTCAAGGTAAGATGCATGCCATCTGTCCCCTTCCACTCCACCATAGCACCCACACAGTTATGAGCCCCCAGCAACCAAACAGTTTTTCAACTCCAGTACATGGTGTTGTGTACACCCTGAAATGCATCATGGGAGATGTAGTCACATGCACCAAACAGTGTAGTATTGAGACACAGCAAGGTAGTAACAGTGACAGTGAGTTAGGGAATGCAAAATACAGGCAGACAGGATGTAGGTAATGCAAAAATAAGTAGATTTAACCTCTTACAAAATGAGAATGAGTACACTACAAATATTGTCTGTGCTTCTGTCTTCACAGCACCACTGGCAAGGCAGGAGGGCAGTGCAGGGCATGAGGAGGCAGATGTCACCGATGAGCAGGCAGGGGAGGAGGAGCAGGAGGCACAGACCCCTGAAATCCCTGTTGCATGCAGAAAACGCAACATCGTGCCACCACTACCACAGATGGAGGCAGACCTACAGGGATGCGGAGACGAATCCCAGGCAGGCCAGGCCCAGCTTACAGTCCCACACAGGCAACAGTCCCCTGACCACCAGAGGGAAGGAGGAGGAAACAGACGCAGGGCAAGGCAGTCCACCAGTGCTGGTGATGAGGAGCAGCAGTCCGTGTTCTCCGGCCTCGAGGGCACTATGGTGAAGGTGCAGCGGCTGCAAGTAAAATCAATGCGGTCAATGCAGCGTCAGTTCCAAACCCTAAACCATCACATGAGCAACATGAGGGGTGAGATGAGGGAAATGACTGGTGCCATACGTGAACTGTGTGCCGTGCAGAGGAGATCCAACGCCCGCATGGACACATACAGCAAGGCGGTCAACCGCCTGTGCACTGTTACATCCCTGCTGTCACGTAGGTGTGTCAGTATGCAGGTAGAAATGGCACATAACAGCCAGGATATGGCCAAGGTCTTGGTGCAGGTGACACATGCTGTGGAACTGATGCAGGCGGCTGGCTCAGGTGGGACAGGACCCCTGCCCACAGGGGACAGTGAAGACCAATCAAGCCGCAGCAGCATTACACCACCAGTACCTGAGGTCAGACGGCGGAGCGTGAGGCAGGGGAGAACCCAGGATGACCCGGGGGAGAGCAGTGGGCACCCAGAGCGAGGTGCAAGCAGCCGTGCACGCAGAAGATAAAGTGGCATCAGGGAAGCATGGCCATGGGTGACTTAACACATTGCTGTGGACTGAAGTGTCTAGGACACCTTTGCATTGTGAATTTAACAGTTGCAAATATCATTCACACACATTAGGTGTGCGTCAGGCTGTGTGCCAGAATTGTACTAGCACCAAATGGAATAAAAACACAGTTGTGCATCAATACATAGCATACTGTCATTATTACTCACCTAGAAATAGTTGTGCGTGATCTCCTGGCGCCTCTGCCATCCGGCAGCTGCCCCAACACCACCTGCTAGTCCTGCATGAGGAGCCGGTCCCTCCTCATCGGATGACTCTGATTCGCTGAGCTCCACTGGGGTGCCCTTCCTGGTTGCTATGTTGTGCAGCATGGCACATGCGACCACTATCTTGCAGCAGGTCTCCGGGCTGTATTGCAGGGCACCTCCGCTCTTGTGTAGGCACCTAAATCGGCTCTTTAGGATGCCAAAAGTCCTTTCAATCACACTACGGGTCGACCTGTAGGCGTTGTTGTAGCGGCGCTCCGCAGCAGTGGCTGGATTCAAGTAGGGTGTCATGATGAAATCCCTCACTGCATTCGCGCTGTCCACTGCAGGGTGCAAATGAAATGGGTTACACACTGTCATCCCACTCAAGGCCTCAACTGTATGTGTGAATGTTAGCCATTTTTTACCTAGCAAGTAGCCCTCACCAAACTCCCCAGCCAAGAGGCGACGGTGTAGCCCACTGTGGCGGAAAATTAATGAATCATGGATGCTTCCAGGATATTTCGCAACTATGTCCGTGATGACATGGGTGACATTACACACTACCTGGATATTCAGGGAATGATAACAGTTTCTGTTCCTGTACACATATTCTGTCTGGGAGGGGGGGACAGGGCGACATGGGTCCCATCAATGCAGCCAATTACATGGGGGAATTGGGCTATCTGATAGAACCCCTGCTTGGTTTGGTCAAGTGCCTGCTGCGTGTTAGGGAAATGGATGTGGTGTTGCAACCTCTGCATCATGGCATCCAGGAACCTGTGACAGAGGCGTGACAGGCTACTCTGTGTCACCCCTCCTGCTGCTGCTATCACCCCCTGAAAGCTCCCAGACGCCAGCAGGTGCAGTGAGCACAGGACCTGCACATGGGTGGGGATGGTGCGTGTCCTGCGTGTGGGGTGCTCCAGCATGGGCTTTAGCTCCTCAATGAGATCCATGATGCTGTCTGGGTGCAGCCTGTACTTTTCTTGGATCTGCTCCTCTGTTTGCTGGAACAAGGTGATGCGTGCACTGAAGATCCTCTCTTTGCGTCTCCTTCTCTGGCCAGCAGCTCTGATCCTCAGCCTCCTAGCGATGATGTACAGCGCAGCCATTGTGAAAGCCCCTGTTGCATTTTGGGCCAGCTTATATGAGTTGCACCTGGTTACCACCTGCTCTGAGTTGGTGGTAATTGCGAGGTGCTAAATTGCGAATTTTGCTAATTCGCAGACAGCGAATTTTTGGTACATCTCATTGCGAATTCGCTATCTGCGATTACGTTATTTGCGAAATTCGCAAATCGCGTACAGCAATATGCGAATTCGCATAAAATATTCGCAGAATCGGGCTCGCACATTTGTGCGAATCGCTATTTTTGCGATTAGCAATTCTGCGATGCGATTCCGTTTCATACATCGCAAAAGTCATTTTTGCATTCGCAAACACTGAAATTTAGCGATTCGCAGTGTTTGCGATTGCGAAAATGCTTGATACATATGGCCCCTGATCTTTTGCCTCAAAGATTCTCATTTGTCTCGGTGCAGGGTGAGCCCTGACTCTTGGATTCTTTGCAGGACCTCTCCGAGCCGTTCGTGGTATTCTTGGATTGTGGTGGCATACACAAGGATGTCGTCACTGATATTGACAACTCAGGGTAGGTTGGCTAGCTTCTCTTGTAGGGCATTTTGAAAGTTTTCAGCAGCACTGGAGATTCCAAAGTTTAGGCGGCAGTAGCTTTGGAGCCCTAAGTGTGTCGAAAAGGCTGTGATGTACCTCGACTCTGGGTGTAGAGTTAGTTGGTGATACCCTGTCCCTACTTGTAGGGGACATTTGGGCAGTGGTCGACGGGTGGCAGTGGTGTTGCCAAGTGTAACACTTGCTCCATGCTGTCATCGTCCATGTCTTCTATATCTTCCTCTCCTTCTGTGAAGGTATTTACAGTCTCTTTGATCTTCTTTCTTTTGAATGACCAGCACACCTTGGCAAAGTGGTTCTATTTCCTGCATGTGCTGCAATTTTCCCCCCTCGCTGGGCAGTCTGTTGGCCTGTGGGTGCGCCCTCCACAGTAGCAAAATGGTCTGGGTGCTTCTAGTGCACTATTGGGCTTCTCCGGTGAATTATTTGGTTGAACCGCGCTCATAGGCTACATTTTAACTGTTCTGTGTACTGCGGCTTCCCAGTGCAATGCTCTCGCCTTCGAGAGCTCTTTCAACTTTCCCAGCGTGAGAATGTCTTGCAGGGACTTTCCAGATTCTTGAAAAATATTCTCCCTTAACTTTGTTGAGGCACACCCTTGGATGATCTGTCCCAGAACTTCTTCCTGTTTGTCAGGTGCTGGCTAGTTTTCTTAGTCTTCTGTAAAATCTGTTGAGGGATTCGCCTGCCTCTTGGTGAGATTGTTGGAATATGTACCTTTCGTAGTCTTGATTAGGTATTGGCTCGAAGTGAGCATTGAGGGCCGTGACCAGAGTGTTGTATGTTTTGGGCTTCACCTTATTGAGTGTCTTGTATATCTTGTGGATTCCTTTTCCACCTGGATGAAGCAGGGGTACTCTTTCCCTCTCTGCTGTTTCTTCGGTGGCCTCAAAGTATAGTTCAAGGCGCTCGACCCAGTCTCTCCTTTTGGGTGCTTGTATGCACGGTGCTCCCTTGACGATTAATGGTTCTATCACCAGTACACCTGGGTAAACATCCTTTTGTACGCGGTCATTACACCGCGTACCATTACTACGCAAGCTTTACTACGCATGCGCTGTAATAACGCATAGCCATTTCTACGCATGTTATTACAACACATGCGTTGTAAAGCGAAACTGAGGCGTTTCCTCACAACTACGTGCAACGATCACCGCCTCTCTGAAGACGCAGGAAGGAGAACATAGGACACAAGGAGAGAGAGGTAAGAGGGGCTATTTTTAAGGGTTTAGGGTAGGGGGAGGTCGTAAAGGATTAAGGTAGTGTTGTGTTTGAGGAGTAGTGTTTTGGGGTTTAGGGTAGTGTCGGGGGGTCGTGTAGGGGAGTGATTGGGTGTAGGGACAGGATTGGGGGTAGGGAGAGGGTCGTGCTGGGGGTAGTGTTTTAGGGTTTAGTGTAGTGTTGTGGTGTTTGTGTAGTGTAGGGTAGGGTTTTAGGGTTAAGGGTAGTGTTGGGTTGTCGTGCAGGGTAGTGTTGTAGTGTAGGGAGCGGACTGGGGGAAGGGTGAGGGTCGTGCATGGGGTAGTGTTTTAGGGTTTAGGGTAGTGGTGTGATGTAAGTGTAGTGTAGGGTAGTGTATTAGGGTTTAGGGTAGTGTTGGGGGTCGTGCAGGGTAGTGTTTGAGTGTAGGGACATGACTGGGGGTCGGGGGAGGGTTGTGCAGGGGGTAGTGTTTTAGGTTTTAGGGTAGTGTTGTGGTGTGGTGTAGTGTAGGGTAGTGGTTTAGGGTTTAGGGTAGTGTTGGGGGTCGTGAAGGGTAGTGTTTGGGAATAGGGACAGGACTGGGGTAGGGGCAGGGTCGTGCTGGGGGGAGTGATTTAGGGTTTAGGGTAGTGGAGTGGTGTTTGAGTAGTGTAGGGTAGTGTAGTGTTTGGGTAGTTTTTTAGCGTTTGTTTTGTGTAGGGTAGTGTATTTGTATTTAGCATTTAGTGTAGTGTTGTGGTAAATGTCTGTTTTTATTACTATGCAAGTTTTAGTGTTTAGTGTAGTGTCGGGGGGTTGTGATGGGTAGTGAATGAGTGTAGGGACCGGAGTGGGGGAATGCGTATGTTCGTGCAGGGGTTAGTGATTTAGGGTTAAGGGTAGTGTAGTGGTGTTTCAGTAGTGTAGGGTAGTGTAGTGTTTGAGTGTTTTGGTAGTGTTTTCCATTTTTAGATGTGTAGGGTAGTGTATTTCTATTTATTATTTAAAGTAGTGTTGTGTTTTAAACATTTTAAAAAAGGGGTTAAATGTCTTTTTTTAATATGACACGTTATTCCGCACACCATTTTTATTACTAGGCAAGTTTTTACTTCGTATACATTATCACTTTCAATGTAATGGTATGCGAACTAAAAACTTGCGTAGTAACGGTTATTGCTAAGTAATAACCGCGTAGTAATGGCATGCGAAGTAATGGCATGCGAAATATTCGTACACCTGCAGTTGATGGAGCAGGGTAAATATAAAAATTTTAACCTCCTAATATTTTCGTACAATATTAATAAACATGTTCGTTCAAGTAAATAACCAACAATGTATGTAAAGGGTTAATGGTAACACACAATTCAGTGTGCAAAGTAATGGACTAATAATTGTTTACGTTTCTAACATAACATAATATTTTGCGTACTAAAATAATAATAAAATGCATGATTTGTGCTTTTGAATAAAACGTGTGGTTGCAAAATAAAGCGATGGTAAGTAAGGGACAGCTTTATATGTTGCTTCTGCTAGGTAATACCTAATTGGGGTACGTAGAAAGACGGGAGGGAAACGAAAGGGTTTATATTTCTTTGTTTTAATAACATTTTGTTTTCTTTAAAAATAGTGCGCTTAGGCCTGCCGAGCAGCAATATAAAATGGCCGCGAGATACTAGAGTGCGCATGAGCGGATGCGACCATGTGATAGAGGAGAGAGGCTGTGGAAAAGGGATGATCACGTGCTGATGCCGAGAGGCTAAGATGAAAGTATGGTCAAGGCTGCTGTGACCCTTCTAAGCAGATGTGTGCCAAGATGATCAGCAAGAAGCGTGAGAAGCCTGGTTGAATCAATAGAAGGAACTGTGTTATACAAATTGTTGCAGAAAAAGATACAATTTGGACTGATCAGAACGGATGAGCAAGTGCATGAACTGTGGGAAACGATGCTTGCATGGACATTCCACACGGAACTGGTTAAGACCAGGAAGTTTGATTAAAATGTATAGGGACCTGAGTTTTTGACCAATGAGAATGAATCGCGCCATGTAAGAAGAAACATTTTAGGCTGTAAGCTAGAATTAGGGTATAAGAAGACCTACTCTTGGTGGGAGGGGTTAGAATGCTGCGGGATGCTGCGGGAGATGCTGAAGAAGTTAGATGCTGTAGATGGGAGAGTTTGCGGTTGCTGATGCTGACGAGCTGATGCTGCTGCTGTTATTTTCCTTTTCCAGTTGAGTATAAGATGCTGTTTTAGGAGAACTTTTATTTGATAGGTTTTTATTAGAATTGTTAGGATTTCCAACAGAGATAGATAGGTTGATCTATAGAGTTATTAGTATGATAACCTCATTTTCCGTCTAATAAAAGTGCCATGCAATTTCAACTATTCTTATATTGATGATAAATGCAATGATCTGAATAATAAGATTAATCTCAAATTTCCTGCATTCAAAACTTTATATAAACTTTATTATTCTTTAAACAAATGACTCAGTGATTTTTCTTTAGTATAATGATTAATAATGAAATGGTAAAGAGTTCATTGTGATTGAGCTGGTCTTAATCACCATCAACTGATTCCTACTAATTGGTCCATCGACCAATGAGCGGAATACCTTACAAGAAAATGAGAATTATTGTGTCATTATAAAAGAGGTATCCCGACTCCTTCCAGCGAATCGTTTTTCTCCTAGGTTTCATGACGGAGGAAATCCAGGGAATAAATGAGTAAGTGAATGTATATGCGGTGTTATGGGCCCCACCGTCATATGGATAATGTGTGTGTGTTAGAGAAATAATTGCACCTGGATGACCAAAAAGCATGATAGGAGAAATTATTTTTATTGTAAGCGCTGGATCAGATTTCTTGGTAGCAGAGTTATGGTTATTATAGATTAGTTTGGTGATTATTGAATTTTGATTATAGATTTGCTAAGTTTATGTCTAACACTTTTTGTTGGGTCGCGTTATGTTATATGTAAGTTTTCACGCTTCCGGGAAGTAGGAAGTGGAACACGTGTGGCAAGAGAAGTCGCATGGAATTTTACACTGTCTGAGTTCATTTTGGTAATAACACAGGTTGTGTTATTTAGGGACATTTTGCGTATAAAAGGTGTGTAAGTGAAATAGTGATCGGTTTTCTTGTGAAACTCTGGCCTTAATTCTCAGGAGCAGTATAGTCTCCACATGTGTTTTATCCCCAGAGAAACGGGTTTACCGCTTGCTTGAAAGAAGGGTAAGGTAGAGGGAAGTGCTACTTTATCGACGAAACTGAAAGTTCTGTGGTAGGGTAGAGGTAAGCGCTGCCTACTGGAAAATACAGAATTCTTGTGTGAATGGTCAAAGCTATCTTTTCGGTTTAGCAAATCAGACAATGGAAATGTGGATAAAATGTTGTAACTAACAAGAATTGTTGAAAAAGAAATTGCCGATAAATTTTGTAAAGGAGGGGTCAAGAGCAGAAGTGACGTAGACAAAAACCCGCGCTGGGATTGGACAGTGCGATAGTCACATGAGAACAGGAGCAAAGTGACGTAGACAAAAGCCACGCTGGGATTGGACAGTGCGCCGTAGACAGAAATCGTTGTAATTGGAGTGTTGGTGTGAGTCGCGCTAGCATTGGTTGAAATAACGCATAGGGAACAGTATTGAATTGCGGATTGTTGAAGGAGAAAAAGGTTGTGAATCATGTCGTACTATGAGTATGGAAAAGAGAAAACGTCTTGGATGTCGAAAGTTAAGAACTTCTTTAAGAAGGACAAAAAGGTAGTGACTAGAGAGGGACAAATAATTCCTCCGCCGAAATCACCAGCCTCACATATGATGCTGAAATATGGATATCATACATGCATATGGTTAGAAAATTGGACAAAATACACCAAGAACGATGGAGCATTGGCTTTCCCTGAGAATGGTTCATTTAATGTAGCTGTATTACGGAACTTGCGAGAAAAGATGGTAATGTTAGAACCTAGACCTAGGCCGACACAGTTTGAAGCTTTAGCGGAATGGGAAGATGAGATGTATGAGCGAGAGAGATCCAGAGGATTGAAGAATCATGAGTTTATACCCGGAAGGTTGTGGGGAATAAATCATGAGGACAGAGTAAAGAGTTGGAGATACGCTAACATGGCAGGAGGTTTGTTTCCAGCTTTTGCGGTTGAGGAAGAAGCAAAGAGAAAGTGTACCGAGAAAAAGAAACATGTAGTGGTAGAAAAGTATGTGTATGGTGGTAGTGAAACAGATGACGAGTTGCTGGAAGATATTTTAAACAGAAACCCACCTCCATACCAACAGACTTCTGTAGTGGTGACACCTAATGCACCACAAATGGAAACTGGGAGGAATAAAAAACCCGAACGAAGAAATGAAATAAATAGGTCACAAGAAACATTTAAATTTTCACAAAATGAAGAGACAGAAAGTGACAATGCAACTGAACTAGCAAAAACGACAAAAGAATTGACTGAGAAAATAAGAGAATTGACAAAGAATATGGAAGCTGTAACTGTACCAGTAACGATAGGTCCAGTAATGCCAATTTTTGAGAATCAGAAAATAAATGAACATTCTTTGGTGATTCCCATGAATTCACATTTGCAAAGAAAAAGAGAAGGGATGGAACTGAATAATGAAGGCGCACATAATTCGGTTAGTACGTGTAGACCAAGTCCACCTACAAATTTGACGATAAATGAGAGTGAGATTAGGAGAATGCCTATGGTAACAGAGTCCGCATCAGGAACACCAGAAAGAACCAGTGATTGGATTGAGTTAAATAGTACGCCTGTAGGTCCGACTCCAGAAGAGTTAAATGAATGGATGAAAGCGCTAAAAGCAAAAGAACCTGAAGAAAAACCATTAGATGTAATTAGGTTAAAAATAGACATGGAAGAGTTGATTTTGGGAACAATTGGAACGGAAAAACTAAAAAATTATCAGGATGACGAGATTATGTTTTTGTGCAAGAGTCTTACTTGGAGAGCTAGAAATTTACATGACAAATTGGAAGAGATTGCAGGTGAACTAGGAGTGGAATTTGTGAAAGTGAGGACGTTGCAGAAACCGTACAGAGTAGATTTTTGTGAGAAAGACATAGAAAATTTGAACACATCAGGAAGACTGACCCAGATAAAAGAGCTGATTGTTTTATTGAGAAAGTGGGGTGATGTGGATAGATGGAGAAATAGATGGACAAAGAGGAATGAGAAAACAACAGATAAAGCATCTTTGGCTTTTGCAGTGACAGATAGGGAACCAGTTACTAGGGAATACCCGATGAGAGAAACACCAGGTGGTAGTTATGTGCATGTTCCGTGGACCAGACAGGATATACTGTCATTTACAAATGACTTCCCAAAATTGAGAGAGAAACCAGTAGAATGGTACAGACAAGTGGAGAGATTTGTTAAGGTGTCAAAAGTGCTGTGGATAGATCTAGATGGATTGTTTGACATAGTAGTGCCTGCTGATTTATGGACAGAATGTAAGATTACAATTGATTGGCCAACTGTAGAATATCCAAGGGATGCCAAAACAGGAGCGCCAGGTCCAGAAGTGATGAGGAAGTATGATCAGGTAGTTACCTTTTTGAAGAATAAAATTCCACCAAAAGAAACAGATTGGGTGAAAATAGACAGAACAACACAGGAAAGCAAAGAATCAGTGCACGCGTACTATGAGAGATTGTTGTTGGTTTTCAAACAGTATAGTGGTTATGAGACGCTAAGTGAGAAGGACATGAGTCACTTTGTATATAGGTTTGTGTATGGATTAACACCAGAGATAAGCGAAAGGATTAAGCAGCATTTGATAGGATGGCAGAATAGCACAGTGGATGAGGTTTTGAGATATGCTAAGTATTGCAGTGATGAAATTGAGAGTAAACAGCGTAAATTGAAAGAGAAAGCCATGTGGGCACAGGTGAAAGTTGTGGAGAAACAAGAAGCTCAATTGAATAATACTAGCAGTGAAACAGGACAGTTTAAATCCCGACCTAATATAGGTAAAGGAAAAGGACAAATGAGCATAGATGAGGCAAAGAAAAAGTGGCCATGCCACAACTGCGGAAAGCTAGGGCATTGGAGAAACGAGTGTAAATTTCCTCCAAAACCTAATGTGGAAAATCAATCATTAAATTCACAGGTGCAGAGTGAGGTAGTTACTCAACAAGGTCAGGTGCCACAACCACCACTTCCCAAGAGTGCTAATCAACAGAAATACAGTGCAGAAACAGGATTCTACGGAGGAGAACAGGTAAAACAGTTGTCACGTGCAGCTGAAATTTCACAATATTGGTTACGACAGAATGAAGATGAGTCGTATGAAAGTTCATGACGGTGTCTAAAAGAGAGGGAAGAGTGCGTGCTTGGCGCAACTCTAGAGGTAGATCAGTCAGGTCCATTTGTGGATGGAGAAGTGAATGGTGCAAATGTAACATTCCTTGTTGACACTGGAGCTACCCGTTCTACTGTTAGGTCAGTGGAAATTCCAAATCTTCCTCTCTCAGGTGAACATATACAAGTGGTTGGAGTTTCCAATCAGCAAATTGAAACGCCTCTTACTAGATTAGTAAAGGTAAGAATTGGTCCATTTAGTGAAATGCACCGATTTGTAGTGTGTGATTGTAGTCCCGTGAACCTTTTAGGACGCGATTTGTTGTGCAAAATGAATTGCACAATTTATTGTACTCCAGACGGAATTGCATTTCAGACTCCAGATGAGGATGTGCTGTATAAAATGACAATGGTAAATTTAGAACCAGAAGTAAATGGCTTATTTCCTGTATTTGATGCAGAGAAAATCCCAATTGAGTTGAAAAAGACAGTGAAAGAAGAAGTGTGGGACTTGACAGGAGAAGATGTAGGATTAATGAAAGGAGTAGATCCCGTTAAAATTACGGTAAAAGAAGGAACGAGTTACCCAAATACGCCCCAGTATAAATTGACTCCAGAAATAATTGAAGGAATAACGCCAGTAATAAATAAAATGATTGAACAAGGAATTCTAAAAGAAATCATGAGCAGTCCATGTAATTCGCCAATAATGGGACTGAAAAAGCCAAATGGAACATATAGAATTGTACAGGATTTAAGAAAAGTAAACAAAATTGTTGTGCCTTGTTGCCCAATAGTACCGAACCCTGCTGTGATTCTATACCAGATTCCACGCGAAGCAGAGTGGTACACTGTAATTGACTTATGTCATGCATTTTTCTCTATTCCATTGCATCCAGATAGCCAGCCAATATTTGCGTTTAGGTTTGGAGAGCGTATTTTGGCATGGTGCCGAATTCCTCAAGGGTACACAGAAAGTCCCTCAATCTTTAATCAGATCCTGAAGAAATCATTGGAAGATTTAAGAATGCCAGAAAAGTCAGTAATGGTTCAGTATATTGATGACCTACTGGTGGCATCAAAAACGAAAGAAGCATGTGTCAATGATACAATTGCTTTACTGAATCATTTAGCAAAAAGAGGACATAAAGTGTCCCCTTCAAAATTGCAGTTTTGTCAACAAGAAGTCCAGTATTTAGGGCATAAAATTGAGAAAGGAGTACGAAAGGTAACGACAGAGAGAATAAAAATGATTCAAGGAATGAGAGCTCCAATGACACAAAGAGAGGTAAGAATGTTTTTGGGAATGGTTGGATATTGTCGACAATGGATAAGCGGTTTTTCACTAATTGCTAAACCATTGCAGAAACTGACAAAGAAGGATGTTAAAGATCCTTTTGAAATGAATGATGAAGAAATGAAAGCATTCAGAGAGCTGAAAAAGAAATTATGTGAGGCTCCAGCATTAGGAATGCCTGATTATGAGAAAGATTTTGAGCTGTTTTGCAGTGAAAGAGATGGATGTGCATTTTCAGTTTTGGTGCAGAGACATGGAACTATGAAAAGACCAATTGCATACTTTTCAGCTGTTTTAGACCCTGTAGCGAAAGCGTTGCCTGGATGTTTGAAAGCAGTTGCTGCTACTTGTGTGAGTCTGGAACAGAGTGAAGGCATAGTGATGGGGTATCCATTGAGAGTGTATGTTCCCCATTCTGTGGAAATTCTTTTGACAAGAACGAAAACCCAATACATGACACATAGTCGGCTGACTAGGTATGAAAAGGTAATTTTGAGTGCAGATAATGTGACCATCGACAGATGTATGAATGTGAATCCTTCAACATCATTGCCAGATGAAGAGAATGTGATTGAAATGGATGAAGTAGATCACGATTGTCTGAATGTGCTCGAATACTGTACAAAACCAAGAGCTGATATACGAGATGAGCCATTGAAAGAATCAGATTATATTCTGTTCGTGGATGGCTCATGTTTAAGAATGAGTGATGGAGTTTTAAGTGCAGCATATGCAGTTTGCACAGTAGCAACTGTGTTGGAAGCATCTTGTCTGAAAGGTGTACGGTCTGCCCAAGTTGCAGAATTAGTAGTTCTGATTCAAGCATGTAAGTTGGGAAGAAATGTACGGGTTACGATTATGACTGACAGCCAGTACGGCTTTGGAGTCGTGCATGATTTTGGTCAGATTTGGCCACAAAGGGGTTTCTTGACGTCTGCAGGGACACCCATCAGAAATGGAGATTTAGTGAAAAGGTTACTTGAGGCGATACAGCTGCCTAAACAGATCGCTGTGGTGAAGTGCAATGCACATAAAAACGGGGAAGACTACATTACTGTTGGCAACAAATATGCTGACGAAATGGCACAGTACTGTGCAAAGAATGTGGTTTCTTTGAATAAATGTCGCGAAAGAGAGCATATTTCTTGTCCTTTGCTTTTTACTAACTCAATTGAAACATGGGATGAGGTGAGACAGTTACAAGAGGCTGCAGAAGACGAAGAGAAAGATACATGGTTAAAAGCAGGATGTAGGAAACATGAAGAAACTGATGTATGGGTTTACAGGGATGAGAGACCAGTTATGCCTGATAGCATGATTTCTGACAAGGCACGGATGTACCATGGACAAGCCCATATTGGGAGAGATTCAATGATCAGACTTTTTAGACAAACATGGTACAATCCAAAATTCAGAGCCATAGCTGAGAGTCTTTGTCAGAGATGTCTTATTTGTCAACAGTTAAATCCAGGAAGGAAGACAGTAGTGAGTCTAGGAAGAATAGGACGAGAAGGGGGTCCTTTCACCAGAATGCAGATGGATTTCATTGAAATGCCACCCTGCAGTAGATTGAGGTATGTTCTGGTGGTCGTCTGTTTGTTTTCTCGTTGGGTGGAGGCATATCCAACAAGAAGGAATGACAGCATAACAGTAGCAAAACTTTTGCTGCGAGAATTCATTCCAAGGTATGGTTTTCCAGTCACGATTGAAACAGATAGAGGAACACATTTCCAGAACGAATTAGTTAAACTGATTTGTGAAGCACTTAGTATTAAACAGAAACTGCATTGTGCATACAGACCAGAGGCTTCTGGAATAGTAGAGCAAGTAAATGGAACGATCAAGAACAGGTTAGGAAAAATGTGTCAAGCTACAGGACTGAAATGGCCAGATGCTTTGCCATTGGTTCTGATGACAATCAGAAGTATTCCGGAAAGGAAGTCTGGACTCAGTCCACATGAGATAATCATGGGACGAGCAATGAGACAAGCACAAGTACCTGTCAACAAGCTACTGACTATAACTGATGATCTAGTACTGGATTATTGCAAAGGATTGGCTGATGTGGTGCGTTCTGTGTTTCATCAGGTTGGACCGGATGCGACCACTCTTGAAAGAAAACCAGCTCACGACTTGAATCCAGGAGATTGGGTTCGAATAAAAGTCCACCGGAGAAGAAACTATTTGGTTCCTCGCTGGGACGAACCACGACAAGTGATCCTAGTGACGACCACCGCAGTCAAGTGTGCAGGAGTGAAACACTGGGTACATGCCAGCCACACCATCAGAGTTCCAGAACCAAAAGATCGACATGTGAGTCGGCATCTAGAAATATCAGATAACAGTTCATCATCAGAAAGAAAAGAGGAGACAAACAGGGTGCCAGAACCTGAAGATCGACCTGTAAGTCGACATCTGGAAGACCCAACTACAAGGGAAACAATAGAAGAAGAAGAAGAAATAGAAGAAATAGCTGAAGTTCCAGAATTGGAAGATCGACCTGTAAGTCGACATCTGGAAATATCTGATACCAGTTCAGAATCTGATACAGAACATTCAGAAGGAGAAGAAATTTCAAAAAGAAAGTGGAATTTTGAAAGCATAAGAGAAGAAACTGAGCCAGAAGACGGTGACAGTGAACAACCAAGTACCAGTTGTGGTAAAATTCCTTCGAAGATAATATTAATAGATGAAGAAGGGAGAGTTACAAACCAAAAGTTAGAAAAATCGGAAAAACCCCGAGGAGCAGTAGGGACAGATAGTCAAACACAGGAACAGGGAAATTTAGAAGAAGATAGAGAAACTGACACAAAATCGGAAGAACCTCGAGGAGGGACAGAAATAGGTGAACGAAGGAAGATAAGAAAAGAACCACAAGTAGATGAAAGCGAAATCATAAGCTTCAAAATAAGAGGAAGCAACGAAAAGATTGAAACAGAATCAGAAGAAAGTGGAGAAGAAAGAAATGAAAAAATAGAGACAAGAAAAAGAAATTGGAAAACTGGAAGAGAGGAAAAAGGAAGTGAAGCAAAAAGGCCAAGAAAAGGAGACAATTGGCCCAACCAAGTAAGAAAATTAAGATACAGAATCATAAAATTGGATGGGAAAAGTGCTGAACAAGTGAATGAAATAACAAGTCAAAAAGAGCAAGGAAAACAAGGTGGTAAACACTTGCAGAAAACAAAAAGAATAAAGAAGGTGAATCAAAAGTACAGATCGCCTGAATGGTTGTATCGTGCTTTGACTAGTCACAAAGAAGAATTGAACACTCACGAAAACCCAGAACAAAGAAACCTGATGGGAGAAAGTGAAGTGCAACAAACCTGAAGCAACAAACCTGAAGAAGTTTAGATAGTTTACCGGATTTGACAAAACACTGAACTGACGAAATTACCGGATGTGACAAAGAAAAGAATTCTGAGAAAGAATTAAAAAGAAAGTACCAAGCAAAGACAAAATATTGGAAATACAGAGTGGCAAGCAAGTCATTTCTGAGGTGTAGTGACACAATTTTCTAGAAAACAAGTAAATAAGGTTAAAAGATAAAATGGAGAATGTTAGAGATAGAAAATGTAGATGTGAGTTTTTAAGTAGATGGTGCAAAATGTGCTGTTTTTGTACAGGTTTATTAATAACAGTATGGGTGGTTTTAGCAATAACTATTCCAATTAGTTTAGCTGTAGTGGAAAAGTCTAATAACACTGAGAAAGAAAAAGGAGCTAACACTCAAGAACCAGTTATTTTAAGGAGTAGTGCAGAATTACATAAGGACAAATCAATAACAGATTTTTCAAAGAATGTTTTTACTAAATTACTGTATGAGTATGTGGAAACAATGGATGTAAGAGATTGCTATGTTTGTATGCAATTGCCTGCATCTGTAGCAGAGGGTGTGACTTATCATCACCTTCCTTTGACATATGGAATAACATGTAGTGTTTTAGCAAGCTTATTTTATAAAACAGGTAGATTAGAATATTATTACACGGATATAGATAAGATTTTTGCAAAGGTTTCTGTAGTTACCGAGCTTAACAAAATAAAAGAGGGAAAGACGTTTGGTGAATATTTTTTAGAAGATAAGATTTTAACATCAGATAATATATTTAGGTACAACCTTACCTGTGAGTTAAAGAAGGAAGAAAAGGTATTTCTAGAAATGGTTGAAGAGAGAAGGGTAAAATTTGAAAGAAAAGTGATAGAAGAGACAAAAACACCTCTTTGGGCGTTTGAGGAAGACCATCATGATAAGAAAAAGACAAATGCAGCTATGACTCTGGATTGGCCCCAACAGGGAAGGTTGTGCATTAGAAGAAATAAGACAAGATATGACAATTATTTTGTGGGTTCCAGCAATTGCTATGACAATTACAAAATTTTAGGTGGATGGGAATTCAAAGGGGGAAAAGATCCAATATTTCCAGGGATTTATTACGTTTGTGGGAATAGGGCTTATTATAGGTTGCCGGACCATTGGTATGGGTCATGTTATTTAGGCCTGGTCTTTCCAAAGATTTTTCATGTGGATAGAAAATAAAAAAGAACACACAAAATGATAAATTCCTTTACACGTAGAAAAAGGGAAAGTTTTTCAGAAATAGTAGGTGATATTTTTGGTGCATTGATACCAGCAGTGGGAATATCTTTGAATGCATTCAGAATTCGGAAATTATCCACAGTGGTAGATCGTTTATCTACAGATACTGCTGGAGGGTTCTTAATGGTAAATACCGAGATGGTTGCCATGAGAGCTATGGTGATGCAAAATCGTCTTGCCCTTGACATTCTTTTGGCAAAAGAGGGCGGAGTCTGTGGAATGCTGAAAGTCCAACATTGTTGCACTTACATTCCAGATAAAAGCGAAAATATACAGAAGTATATAACAAATATTACAAATTTGCACAAAGAACTTGTTCCACTGGAGGTTGAAAGTGTGTGGGGAAAACTTGGTAAAGGTTTTTCTTCTGTAACAAATTGGTTAACAAGAATGAGTGGATTAATAATAGGGAAAGTTATAATAATAGCAACCATGATAATAATAATAATATTAGTATTGAAGCTTGCAGTAACATGTATAAAGAGAAGAAGAAAGCAGAATAAGATAGAAAAAGAAAATATGATAAACAGGGAAAGAGAGAGAGAAATAGGTGAAATAGAGTTAGAAGAAATAAAAGAGAACATGTACAAGAAAACGAAGAAACAAGTTGAAAGAGATACAGAAGTATAAACTAACAAAAGCAAATGGATAAAAGATATATGCTGTCTGAGAAAATTGTATAACTTGGGTTTTTGTGGTGATATTAAAAATCACCAAAGGGGGAGTTGATGGAGCAGGGTAAATATAAAAATGTTAACCTCCTAATATTTTCGCACAATATTAATAAACATGTTCGTTCAAGTAAATAACCAACAATGTATGTAAAGGGTTAATGGTAACACGCAATTCAGTGTGCAAAGTAATGAACTAATAATTGTTTACGTTTCTAACATAACATAATATTTTGCGTACTAAAATAATAATAAAATGCATGATTTGTGCTTTTGAATAAAACGTGTGGTTGCAAAATAAAGCGATGGTAAGTAAGGGACAGCTTTATATGTTGCTTCTGCTAGGTAATACCTAATTGGGGTACGTAGAAAGACGGGAGGGAAACAAAAGGGTTTATATTTCTTTGTTTTAATAACATTTTGTTTTCTTTAAAAATAGTGCGCTTAGGCCTGCCGAGCAGCAATATAAAATGGCCGCGAGATACTGGAGTGCGCATGAGCGGATGCGACCATGTGATAGAGGAGAGAGGCTGTGGAAAAGGGATGATCACGTGCTGATGCCGAGAGGCTAAGATGAAAGTATGGTCAAGGCTGCTGTGACCCTTCTAAGCAGATGTGTGCCAAGATGATCAGCAAGAAGCGTGAGACGCCTGGTTGAATCAATAGAAGGAACTGTGTTATACAAATTGTTGCAGAAAAAGATACAATTTGGACTGATCAGAACGGATGAGCAAGTGCATGAACTGTGGGAAACGATGCTTGCATGGACATTCCACACGGAACTGGTTAAGACCAGGAAGTTTGATTAAAATGTATAGGGACCTGAGTTTTTGACCAATGAGAATGAATCGCGCCATGTAAGAAGAAACATTTTAGGCTGTAAGCTAGAATTAGGGTATAAGAAGACCTACTCTTGGTGGGAGGGGTTAGAATGCTGCGGGATGCTGTGGGAGATGCTGAAGAAGTTAGATGCTGTAGATGGGAGAGTTTGCGGTTGCTGATGCTGACGAGCTGATGCTGCTGCTGTTATTTTCCTTTTCCAGTTGAGTATAAGATGCTGTTTTAGGAGAACTTTTATTTGATAGGTTTTTATTAGAATTGTTAGGATTTCCAACAGAGATAGATAGGTTGATCTATAGAGTTATTAGTATGATAACCTCATTTTCCGTCTAATAAAAGTGCCATGCAATTTCAACTATTCTTATATTGATGATAAATGCAATGATCTGAATAATAAGATTAATCTCAAATTCCTGCATTCAAAACTTTATATAAACTTTATTATTCTTTAAACAAATGACTCAGTGATTTTTCTTTAGTATAATGATTAATAATGAAATGGTAAAGAGTTCATTGTGATTGAGCTGGTCTTAATCACCATCAACTGATTCCTACTAATTGGTCCATCGACCAATAAGCGGAATACCTTACAAGAAAATGAGAATTATTGTGTCATTATAAAAGAGGTATCCCGACTCCTTCCAGCGAATCGTTTTTCTCCTAGGTTTCATGACGGAGGAAATCCAGGGAATAAATGAGTAAGTGAATGTATATGCGGTGTTATGGGCCCCACCGTCATATGGATAATGTGTGTGTGTTAGAGAAATAATTGCACCTGGATAACCAAAAAGCATGATAGGAGAAATTCTTTTTATTGTAAGCGCTGGATCACCATGGTGTGGTGGGGGATGGTCCTGTGTGCCGAGGTCTCTTTCTTCCCCTTTCCTTTAGGCGTGTTGTTGCACTCGTGTTGCGGGTCGCTGGTCCACCTGTCTGCAGGTGTCAGTGCACAGGCAGGTACCTCGCTAATTACTGTCGGGGCCTGTGGTTGGGGCTCTCCACATCGTGCGTGGCTTGGCGCCTGTGCTTCAGCACGGTTGTAACCTTGTGCGGTTTGCTTGCCGAAGCCTTGGTTGGGTGGTTGAGCTGCAAGCCAGGCACGAGCACCGCCAACATAGTGAATTGGTTAGGCAACCTATTCCGCGGCACGATCAATTCCGGCATTCTTGATGGCGGGCACCCACCGAATTCGGGGTCCGCGATGGGGTGGGCCTCACTATTACCTCCCCAGCCCCCCTGCGGCACGAGCATGGCTGCAGTTTGCGAAGCCAGGCAGCCGCCACACTCGGGGTCACAGACAGGCTTTGGACAGGTCTCGACGGTCATTCAGGCTCTTACCACCTCATCACCAATGTAGTGTTCCTTTTGGGACCACCTAGGCACTGCTAGGCCGCTGGCGCACTTAAAGGCAGGACACACGAGCCCAGGATGTACTCGTTCAGTTCGGTGTGGAAACAGAACTCCAGTCCATGCCCCTCTCTTTTATTAATATTATCTAGGTCACTGGTGGGTTAAATCATATGCTCACCGAGGGCAGGGTCTCCATATGCACTGCCCATGCATATTGTGTATGCATATTGTGTCGCCCTCAGTGACGTGTCCTCATGCGCGGGGAACACTACACAGCCTAACCACAGGTTTCTCCATACGGTCCCCATCTTTAGAGGCTAGAACCACAGTTGCAAAGTCAGCATTAGGTCATCAGATGATGAACGGCGACAGAGAGCAGTGACAGATTGTGTCATACACAGAGCAGCGGTCCTGCATGCTGTGCGAGGAGACACAGACAAGTGAGCCTCCCGGTAATTCTCCTGTGCCTTTCTTGACCAGTGCTCAATGCAGTGGCTGCTGCCGCCAATCAAAACCGGTAGGGCGGCTGCGGGGGGTGGGGAGGGAAAGGGAACGAAAAGGAGGGGTTGGGAAATAAAAAAATTAATAATTAAAATCACTTACCTGCCACTCTGCTTCGCTCCTGCTGCCGGCCCCATCCTTGCTCCTCCTCCGGAAGTAGATGGGCCTGGAGGCACAGGCTCCCCACCCAATCCAGACGCTGCTCTCAAGCATTAGAATGTGCATGATTAGAAAAGACAAATTATTTGTGAATTTTTTATTCTTGCAGGGGCCTCATTGATAATATTTGTGTCTGGTTTGTCCATGCCCAGGGAGTTGCTGTGCCATCCTTGACTTCAACCTCTCCCACATCTCTGTGTCCTCCCCTGGCCTATTTCTAATAATGTTTGTTGATCCTTTAGAATTGAGGCCCCATTTGTTCCTTCCAAGGAATCCGAGCAGTCACTGGAATCTCCTCATGACTCAGAGAATGTAACACGTTTCTTTTGTTTTTCCGAACGGCTCCCAGGGCGATTATACCCAAACCCCTTCCAGGCGGCGAGTCCCCCCCCCCTCCTGCTCGCCCCCCGCTTGCTACCGCCAACTGCGCGCTTTCCCTTACAATCACCACTGACCACTTCTTTGGTGCCTGAAAAGGTCGCAGTTTATTTTCAATACCACAAATTTTTGTTACATACAATTTTATATTTCAACGTCCATGGTCATAAGCCCTCTATGTCCTTGTTTAGCTTTCCTCAATTTCTTTTTGATCTGGACTTCCAGCCTCCTCGACTTTCTGGGAGAGGAGGGAGGGGCACCTTTCTCGGGGTTTCACGTCGCGGGTCTAGGCTTCAACTTGCTACCGATTTGGAGGGTGTCCGTTGGGACCTGCCCGGGCTGCAAGTGCCGTCCCGCTCGCCCTGGGCCTTTTGGTGGGCCCTCCCTTCTCCCGGGGGTCCCTGCCGTTTGGCATCCCAAGGACCTTGCCTGAGCATTTACTCTCTCTTTCCTGAGGCTGAGTCCCTACCATCTTCTCCCTCTGTACCCCTGCCATAAGGCATCCCAAGGGTCCTGCGGGAGTGTCGCCTCTATTCTTTCTCTGGCGGCACGCCGCCCCCTGGCTCCCTCAGTACCCCTGCCGTGAGGCATCCCAAGGCCACTGGGAGAGCCTCCCGTCTATCCTCTAGTGATCTTGAGTCCTACTAGCTTCCTTGTGTTTGATCCGCTACCCTTTCCCTGTTACGGCTGCGACGCCCGTATTCCTAGGTGTGGGTGGGTGGGTTTCTTTCCTCCTATCTCCTCGCCAACGGGGGGGGTGACTTGTGGTTCCAAAGGGCCATTGGCCCCCTTCTTAACCCCCCCTTTGGCTTACCTGCTCGCCCCCTGATTGGGGGGGAGCCTTCTTTGTCTTTGTGGGCCAATCCTGGCCCCCTCCCCGGCTTAGCCGGGCATTTACATGTGGCGAGGGCGGGGAAAGGGGGAGGGTCCCCCCGCCGCCGGCCGGCGTTCAACCCGGGCCCCTACTGGGTCCGGCTCTGCCTTCCCGGCCCGGGTCCAAAGTGGGGTGGTTCTATTAATGTAGAATTCTTCAGATAAGTATGGATAGGTTCTTACTATTTAA
The DNA here is from genome assembly GCA_963921515.1 of Calotriton arnoldi. Lineage (NCBI taxonomy): Eukaryota > Metazoa > Chordata > Amphibia > Caudata > Salamandridae > Calotriton > Calotriton arnoldi. Next base: position 2,549,335 of record CAWUFW010000610.1, read on the forward strand.
TATGTTTTGAATTTCTTTTTTAGCTTTATTGGATTTTTCCCCCTGTTCAGGTACAATAAACTCCACAATAGTCTTTGCTACCTTTACTAGAATTGCATTTGGGTCTGCAATATCATCGGATTCATTAATCTGTCTTTCCAGCTCAGATTTTTCTTCGCGGAGTTTCTCACAAAGTTCTGAAGTAGTATCTATACCTAAAACCATCCAGTGCCTAGAGCAAGTGGCTTCTATCTGACTGAAACATTGTTTATATTTTTTTTATTCTCTGTGAATATACCAGGAAGATTCCTGACTTTTAACATCAATGGAATGATGTCAGTCATCTTTACAATATATATATATATATATATATATATATATATATATATATATATATATATATATATAGCGATATTTTTCAAGTTGATCAACAAGACATGATGGTTGGTGACGAGATGGAGGAACAATATTTCTCTAATAAGGTGGGGCCATGTAGGATATCCCGAATATTTGGGTGTGGAATCGGACATAATATGTGTGTCTAACCAAAAAACAGCACAGAAAAGGAACAGAACGTAGACATACCGAGTGAGTAATCCTATTGAAAACACTCTTGCAATCCACTGCTTGCAAAATTTGTGTTATTGTTAAGAATGGTATACCATGGAATCCCTATTGACCTGGGACAGTCAGAATTTTTCAAAGTCATCTCTCACCCCCAGACTCCGATTATTCTAAGTCCTTATGACGAACCCATATTCTTTATGGATCGAAACGCCTTTAGCTTTGCTATTTACAATCCCTAGTAGCTAGTAGCCATTATTATGCTACACGGGTCGTAGGTCACCACCACGAAGTGTGGTGCACTCATATGATGACACTCTCAGCATTACTGGATTTTCAACACGAGGCTTTTCACACACTCCTCATACTTCGAGCATCTTGACACACCTCGAGGAATGCTGGGAATTCATGGATTCATGCTGTGGGATAAGGCTCTGGGCTATGTTTACAGGAATAGGAACAATCTACAAAAGTTACCAAAAAACAACACAATTGTCACTTCACTGAGGCATGGCTTAGTTTTCTTGGCTTGCCATGAACTCCTAATTTCCCTTTGTTTCCTCTTTTTTTAACAGAATTGTACTGTCCTTTAACATACAGCGGCACTGGCATTGCCCAATTATACAGTAAAATATCAACAGTGCAAATGTCATTGTGGCCAAACGACTTAGTCATACAACAACATAATACAGAACATATCAAATCTAGTATTCATAGGTACATAACATACCAATGTGCATATCAATTGTTCTTAGGTAGTACAGCTCACACATATATATGAACCCAGGGCCGCCAGGTGAGGTCTCACTCGGAGTCATGAAACATTCCATTCAGCCAGACAAACTACAGCCCCCCTCCCTGCCCCACCTTCCTCCCCTGCGGTGTCTCCTTCCCCTCTCCCAAAATGAGCCAGTGGATCAGGACTTGGTAAAGCCAATCCCCCTCATGCATTCTGTGTCAGCTAGTCTCCCCTGGGTGTCCTCCAAAGCAAGGCAAGTAGTGGGGCGACAGTTAGGGCCAAAACATGTCTTTTAGTAGCCTTACCAAGGGCCTCGTTGCAGTGAGACAGATTCATCCCTCGGTGGGCTTTTTAGTCAGTACCATCCTTATCGCTCTCAGCCTCACCCCCCTTGGAGGTCAGCCAGAATCGTGTCCCATGCTTGTGCAAACTCTCTGCGCCTCCTGCCCTGGTGCACCTCTTGCAAGAGTGCCACATCCTCCCATGTAGCCCATCATATCAAATCTACTTTCCATCCCTTAGCCTGGGGTCCCTCAGCACGTTTCCAGTGCATCGTAATCCGTTGTTTGGCAAGCGTCAGGGCCAAGTCGATAAACCGATAGGGACTTTGTGCTTGGCAGTTCAAGGATATAGTACCAATAAACAGAGCCTGGGCGAGGGAGTCAAGGGCGATCCGTAATCTCTGCCAGTATACGCAACACTTCAGACCAATAGGGGGGTCAAGCGAGGGCAGCCCCAAAGTATATGGAGGATATCCCCATAGCTGAGTTTTAGGGGTTTGAGGTATGCTCGATGCAATACATAAACATTTATGAGTCTGAGCCTGGCATTTCGAGAGATTTTGAGTGTAAACTCCCACATCTTAGTCCAGTCCCCATCCATCAGAGAGGAGTCCAGGTCACTTTCCCAGCATTCACGCAACAGCGATAGGGGAGAGCATAGGTTCCCACGCAGTGCACTGTACAGCTCTGAGTCAGCCAGCGTGTATCAGTGGCAGCACGGAGGAACTGACAGCTGCGGAGCAGCTGCGGTTCCGCTTCCCTTCTCCCCCAAATCTTTTGTACCGCCGCAGTCAGGGTGCCATAGAGTAGGAACTGTCCAGCTGGAAGGCCAAAGTCTATACATAGGTCCTCAAATGGCCATAACACACCGTCCATGTATAATGCACCCACTGTGTCCAATCCCGAAGCCTTCCAATCCTGGAGTCGTCCTCCTTCCACCGCCTCTAACTGTGCAACTATGGCCCAAAGTGGAAGTCCGGATAGTACGGAGCCCGAATCCGCACCCATTTGCCGCCCCTCTGCCAGCAGACTCTAAGCACCTAAGGTCAAGCCGCCCCGTGCAGTGGCCAGCCGCGGCTGAAGCAAAAGGGGCCAAAGCTGTGCCACGTCAGGGGGGTTTCCTTTGCCTCCTCTTCATTATATTGCCTTTCTAACATTACTTGTCTAAGAATCACTGTAGATGTTTTAATCACTGACTTTTTTCTCCAGTAGCATGTGTAGAAAGCACAGTTAGATAAGAGTCTAAAACGCCAAGTATTACAGACTCCAGAGCCAATCAATAATGGCAGTTATTGGCCCATATACAGGGCCGGACTGGTCATAGTGGGCACCTGGCATTTTCCTGGTGGGCCGGAAGGGTAGGGGCTGATTTTTGACCCGATGGGGCCGATTTTGTTACTGGGGGCCGGTTTTGCAGCAGTGCTGCAATCTCGGACCCCTGTAACAAAAGCTGCAGCCGTGCTTGACACTAGCACTCCCTACCACCCTCCTCCTCAGGCCGCAGTTTGAGCAGCAACCCCCACTCCACCCGCCCACCGGTCGAGCAGAATTGCCAGGGCTGGTTTCTGTTCCCAGTCTGGCCGTGCCCATATCTGGCAGGTAAGAGTTCAAAGGAAGGCTAAAAGGCAGTAACCATTAATATTAATTGTCTTCACCGCCAGCATTTTAGACCCTTGTAGAACTCTAAGGATATTGCACAGCTTCAAGGTCAATGGTGCTATTAGTACATGTATGTGCCTGCTCTGTAAAACAAACTTAGGGGCCTATTACGATGGCGGTCGGATGTCCACCGCCGGGCCGGCGGTGGTGACCGGCGGTGGACATCCGCCCGCGATCGCAACCAAGAAAACCGCCGGTCAAATTAGGATGGCGGTGGTGACCGCGGTGGTGGGAAATTCCGACCGCCGCTTTTCCGCCGGTTGCCTTCCGCACTCCTGCCTGGCGGACGGAGCAGGACCGGGATAATGGTGGCGGTGCAGAGCAGGCACCGCCGGCAGGATTATGATGCCGGCGGTAGCCAGCCTTTCCTCAGCGGTCAGACCGCCATGGAAAGGCATGCGGAGATTGTCTTCCGGGGGCCCGTTACGGGCCCCCGATGTTTTGGGGGGGTGTGGGTGCACTGGGGGGGTACCCATGGGCCCCCCTCTACATTCCCCTGTACCAGGTGGCAGGCACTGTGCAGTGCCTGCCACGCAGTGCAGGGAAATGCAGGACATGCACCTTTGGACATCGCGGCGGTGCTGCGGGCAGCAGCGACCGCTGCAATGTTAAGGCCCGCGAACCGACCGCCGCGGTCGGATTTCGACCAAGGATCATCGTAATTCGATCGGCGGTGATGTCGCGGTCCATGCGAGCGATCTTTTCCCGCTACCATGGCGGTCGGGGAGGTTTTCCGACCGCCATCGTAATAGGCCCCTTAGTTGTCTGTTCTGGGAACTGGAGTAGAAGGTTTGTACCTGAAGCTACAGACTCTACAGGAATCTATTTGGCTGGTTCATTCTCAACATTCCAATATTCCAAAGCATATGCTAATTCAACTGTATCAAACATGCAGAATGGAGAAACCTTAATTGCCTTCACCCAACTTGTCTTGAGCCAAACGCCTTCTACCGGAGGATAAATAAAAGCTGCTTACGACTCCATACTCTCTTTTAATTTGCGGTTACATCCTGTCTCAAAAGCAGAAAAGGGGTGGATGGAAATGTTTGAATTATCAAACCAGCCTTGATCCTGCTCTGATAGGAACAGTCCTGCCTGAACTACTAGGCCACGTTCTTTCATATCATTCCTGTTCTGCTGCAATACACCTATTCCATGGTTCCTCTTTCTCTTTGTTCCATGTGTCATTCATGAGAGTTCTGGAATCTTCTGATTGTTGCTTCATAGAAGGGAAGGCAGCTGTATGAGAAGAGGCACAACAGGAAACTAAACCTTGATCCACTTCTCGTCCATGGCTTTCATTACGAGTCAGGCGGAGCAGAGTTATTGCATGGAATTCCGCTCCGTCTGTTTATGAGTGGGTAGGTTTTTCCACACCATGTTTTTCCAGGTGTCAGAAGACCAGACCTGATTTTACCCTGCGTAATTCCATACGGTAAAATTGCAATGAGACTTTGGCCTTTTTTTCTCCCCCTGCCAGAACTTACCTTTCTTCCACTTCTAAGATGCATCCACATGAACACTGCACATTCTACCGCTAGCACTGTGAAAAAAGATACTATTCAAGTTACCAGTTTTACCCGCAAGTTTTTTTATTTGAGGAGTTTTGTATAGCGCTGGCTAGACCCGGAGGTATCAGAGCGCTTTACATGAGGAATCACGAGTTACAAAATTACATTCGTTACTGGAGCCTAAAATACCAATAGGAAAAGACAGTGTTACACAGTAACATGAGTTCTAAAGTAAAACATAACAAAGACAAAACGTCTGAAGGGGCGTAGAGAGGGAGAAGTAAAAAAGGGATTGGGAAGACGATCGGATCAGGCAGACCCGTGAGGGGGAAAGTATTTCAGAGAAACCCAAAGTCAGAAGAGAAAGTTAGACAAACCGGCAGGGGACCAGCATTCACCACATCCAGTGTCGCGGTGACTGAACAAGTTGAGAGGGGTGGAGGGGACCTGAAGGGGGGGTCAAAAAGAGGAAACAGACAAGTAGTTTAAACATCCGTTTCCATGGTGCACGTCTCATCTTGGTCCTTTCAGTTGTAAGTTACTTTTGGCCTTGCAGATCTGCTGTATTTGCAGAGCCTATGAGGAGAGAGGTATGAAACACTGAAAGCCCACTGTTCTCTCTAGTTCTAGTGGCATCATACAGATAATATCTTATTAGTTTATACCACTGCAGGAGTTGCAGACAGCTGCCTGCTATGTCGTGAAATGTTGAAGTACTGATGACTATGGCCTCCTTGATGCTACTCATTGGACACTAAAGCATCTTAGACTTTAGAACCCAAATGGCATTCACACAGGACAGCTCAGGGCACCCTCATGGGTGGCATTCAGGTTTCAGGTATCAATCATATTAGTGATCTTTCTGTGATACCCTTGTGGCCCATGAGTCTGAGTTGTGACTCCATGGTGGCTATGGAAATCATGTAATGTATTGCTACACAATTGCTGTCTATGCCCTTGGCGGAGAATCCACCCTACACGGGAATCAATGGAAGAAAGGTGCCTTTAAATATGTTGTGGCTGGCTGCCTGTGGCCCTAAATTTGGTTTACCACAGCAACAAAAAATGTTTTATAGGTTTACAGAGTAGGACCAGAGGGTCTAGTGGTGTTTGAACACCTGTCTGATTTGTCTGAACACAGTCAGAAAGAAGATGCTCTAAATGAATGTAGGCAACCTGTTGTCAGGAAATTCTGAATACAGATGACCTTGATAGCCCAATTACTTGCCCCTCCTGTAATTTCTCACTCAGCATCTCCCAAGCTATACAAAAGGCCAGAGAAATTGGGGGACCTCGCCCAAGTAAAATAACAAGGAGTCAAGCTCCACATTAAATCAGTCTGAAACCTGATTGAGGGAGACCTCTGCACCAGATATAGCTTGTGCTGTCCCCAGTGGCTTCACATTGATACATCAGGATTGTGAAGGACGCACGGGAGAGGGACTGGCCTTGATATATTGCTCACATTTCTCTTGCACCATGACTAATCTGGAAGGCATGCTGGAAGGAGAAGGTTTCATCTTACCAATCAAAATTACTCCCAACTCCACTTTTTGAGGGGCATTAATATTAGGGCAGGTGACTTTTGTATTTAAAATTAATAAACAAAACACGTTATTTCCCTCACGTTACTCCGTGTTCAGAATTCCGAGCTGTCCCAGTGTGGGCTCATTTGAAAGTTGAAGCCCAGTCAGGGCTCCAGGAGGGCCGATACTTTCTCTCTAATTACGATCTTGGTCACTTGATGTGCACAGATTACAAGAATGGGTAATGCTCTAGCGGACAAAGGGTGAGGACCATGTCACAAATTGCCCGGGATGGTGTCCTGCAGGCCTGGGGAGGGGTCCCCTACTTGGCCTTGATGAGGAAGCTCTGATCGGGGTCCGAGTCAGAACTCTGCCTGGGCTGTAAGCCTCCATCCCTGGGCTTCATTCCCTGGCTCATTGTGTCGCACAGTGCCAAGGGTAGGGTCCCACAGGCCCAGGAAGGCCTCTCCTGCCTGCCCGTATTAGGAAGCCCTGATCGGGTCACGGGTCAGAGCTCCAGCAGAACCGGGGGTGGAAGGCCCTGGGCTCCCTTCCCCGGCTTGCCATGTTCCAAAGTGCCCAGGATGGGGTCTGGCAGGCAGAGGAAGTCCTCTATTGCCTGCCCAGGTTAAGACGCTCTAATTGGGCCCCAGGTCAGAGCTCCATCAAGCCTGCAGGTGGAAGCCTTTTGCCCTGGGCTCCATTATCCAGCCCTCTGTGTTGCAAAGTACCGGGACGGGGTCCTGGGAGGACTCCCATGCTTGGCGGGTAAAGAAACTCTGACTGAACCCTGCGTCAGAACCCTGGCAGGGCCAGGGGGTGAAACCCCCCAGCCCTGGGCTTCCTTCCCTTGCCCTCTGTGTGACAGAGTGCCCAGGATGGGGTACTGCAGGCCCGGGAAGGCTTTCGCTGCCTTCCCCAGGTTCAGAAGCTTTCACTGTGCCCTAGTCAGAGTTCTGGTGTGCCCAGGGGTAGAAGTCCCCAACCCTGGGCTCCCTTTCCTGTCTTGTCGTGTCGCAAAATGCCTTGGACAGGGTCCCATGGGCCCAGGAAGACCTTCCCTGTCAGCCCGGTTAATAAGCTCTGACTGCAGTTGTGTGATAGAAAAACGCTTGCCTTAACAACGCATGCCTTAACCATGCGGTCTAAACCATGACTGCATCTTTACCACGCATGCCTTTCACCACGCATGCCTTTACCACGCATTTTCATGGTAAAGACATGTTTGGTAAATGGGCATGTGTGGTAAAGATCACACTCCTGCCCCTCTACCCTAAACCCTAAAGACACCCTAACCTTAAAATCCTTACTTTCTGCCTACCCCAGCCCAACTGCCCCCTCGACCTGCAAACTGCCCCTATCCTGTCCCCTACCCTCTTCCCCCTTAAAACGACTCCGACCCCAGCCCCCTTCCTGAGCCGTAAAACAAGCCCCCACCCCCTAAAACCTAACTCCACCTACCCCTGCCCCAGCCCAACTGCCCCCTCAGCCTTAAAACTACCCCATTCCTGTACCCTGCCCTGAGCCCTAAAACTCCCCACCCAAGCCCTGAAAACTACCACGATCCCCCAAACCCCAAAACTACCCCCAACCCAAATAATCTACCCTTACCTCCGTCCCCTGCCCGGAGCCCTAAAACTCTCAACTGCCCCCTCCACCTGAAAACTGCCCCTTTCCTGTTCCCTGCCCTAAGCCCTAAAACTCTCGCCCCCAGCCCTAAAAACTACCCTGACCCCCTCCCAGCCCTGAAAACTACCCCACAACCCCAACAAACTACCCCCCACTCCATCAAAACCCATCTTACCTCTCCTCCTCGTCCCGATCCTTCCTCTTCCTGCTCTTCCGCCCGGCAGCAGCAGCAACTAGACCGCGCACATGCCTGAACCACGAATATGTGTGGTTAAGGGATATTCGTGGTTTAGACGTGCGTGCTTCCGCCTGTGTGGTTCAGCCCCGCGTAGCTCATGATGCGTGGTTAAGGCTGTTTCCCTCTGACCGAGCACCAGGTCAGAGCTCTGGCAGTCCTGGGGGTGGAAGCCCTCGGCCCTGGGTCTTTCTCTGGTTCACTGTGTATGAAAGTTCCCAGGATGGGGTCCCGCAGGCAGGAAAGGCACCCATGCCTGTCTGGGTTTAGAAGTTCTTACCAGGCTCTGGGTCAGAGCTCCGGAAGTTCCTTTGGGCGAAAGACTTAAGCCCTGGGTTCCCTTCCCTGGCCCATTGTGTCACTTTAAGGCCGGTACGGGGTCCTGCAGTCCAGACAGGGCTCCCATGCCTGGCTGAAGAGAAAGAGCTCCGATCAGGCCCCTCGTCAGAGATCTGTGAGGCCTCCTGACAGCTCAATCCCTGAAGCCCAGCCCGGGCCACAGAACCCGGCCTGGCAAGCCCCCTGACCCTCCAAGGGCAAGCAGAGGCTGTTTCATACCACGTGGTGCCACCAGATGGCCATCCTTGAAGCCTGACCATCTGGTCGCTCTTAGCCCGGCCATCTGGTCGTGCATGCCATAGGAATGAATGGTGTGCCCAGATGGCTGGGCTGCCCTTGACATCCTGATGAAGGCTCATTTGATTTTTAGAGCCCAGCCAGGGCTCCAGGTGGTCAGACAGATTTACTCGAATGTCCCCCTCTGTCACTCTCTGTGTACAGATTAAAAGAAAGATGATTAGTCTTCCTCCAGATTAGTAGGGACAAGGTGCTAGGGACTCCTTGTCATCGGGTTGTTCATCTTGCGTGTCACAAGGGCTTGGGCCGGCCTGCTCCAGGCCCTCAGGGTCCCGGTCTGCGGCTTCCTTCCATCCCTGCCCGGTGGGCCTTTTCTTCTAAGCCTGCATCCAGGAGAGCAGGCAGGGATACAAAGCTGACATCCCTGTGTAGGGCAGCCTGCTTGTGGAGAAATTAGCCAGCACTGTACTCAGATTGATTGGGCACCCTTGGTCCATTTAGGGATGGACTGTTTGGCCAGCCTCGGCTGCTGTTTCAAGGAAAGAGCTTCCACCCCACCTGGACTGTCTCACTCAAGGGACTGCCTTTGGCGAAGGCAACCCAGAAGAGTGAAGGCCAAGCTGCATGGCAGCTTGTACCTGCCAAGAGGTCTGACCATAGTGGATGGGGTTCGGTGGTGCTAGTCCTGGATACCGCCTGGAAGTCTGGGCCCCATGCATCTGTCCGTTGCCCTTCTCCACCCAGCACATTTACACAGCAGCTCGGAACGGCCGTTCTGTGGGATGTCCTGGCTGCCCAGGCAAACACCTGTGTCTCACTCATGCTGCACCTCGGCCCACCACTCCCTTCCTTTGTCACAGAGTGGGCTTTTCCCACCAGTGCCCGTAAATGAATTACTTAGACAAGTGATTACAGGGGAGGGTGTCAAGCACAAACAGGACTTGGTAAGACTTGTTGTGGAAAAACTAGCAACAAACTGCAAGATAACCTGATGTCCTATCTGGGGTAGATGAGCATATTTGAGGTTTGTGAACAGTGTTTTTTCATGTTCATAGGTATCTTAGTGGCCATGAGAAAACTGCTCAAGGAAGGAGCATGATGGCTGCCACACCAAAGTTGTATATTATTCATTTTTCGTTTTTCTTAGGCGGCTGTAAAGTGCTGTATTCCACTTTGCCGTAACCTCAGAGTGCTTTAAATGTGATACATGTAAGATGGAGAATGGATCAAGTTCTGGATCAGTCATCAATGTTATGTTAAGACTAACATTAAGTATAAGTACAATAATGAGAAAACGCCTGCAATATCAAGGGTCAGGGTGCGAGTGATGACTGTGGTGACCACTGATAGGGGCCCTCTGGATGATTATATTATATGCATATGGGTTACTTAAATTGGCATCAGTATGGTACTTACTAAGTAAGAGGTCCAAGCTATAATATATGGGGGAGTTAGGTGTTGGTTATTACTGTGGAGTGCCTGATTTACTCTTCAGACAGATCAAAATTGTTCAAGGTGATCATCATAAGCAAATGGGCTATATGCTGTGTCCTTAGGGATTTGTAAATAGATTGCTAGTTTTCAGGGACGGTCATATAACATGGATAATCTCTAAGGGGCCAGGAATATTACAGGACACTTTCTCTTCAGGTTGTCGGTTGAAGGTGAAGTAGGAGGGATGAGCAATGAGCTGGTAAATGAAGAACTAGAAGTAAATGGAAATACTCAATGGATCTAATATTCTTGCATTCACAGTGGTAATAGGATGTGTGATTATATTTGAGTGTTAGATTTATCTATTTTGCATATGGATACATTTGTTACACACCACTTCAATATGACACCCATTGTGAGAATTCAGAACAGTCTTAATATAGCATTGCTGAATAATCCAGAACTTCATCTCTCAAATAAAATCTGGCTCTCCTTTGGATCCTTGTCCGCCCAAAATATTAAGTCTAGCTTCGGATATCATCTCAAAGCATCTCGCGAACATCTTTAATCAGATTCTCAGCTCTGGGTACTTTCCACTTGATTGGAAACTGGCATCAATCCTTCCCCTTTTCAAAAAAACCTAAGTTAGATGACTCCAATCCAAACAATTACTGCCCCATATCTCGTCTCCCTTTTCCAGCAAAAACTATTGAGAAGGAGGTTAATTCCCAGCTCACTACCTTAATGGATGAGCATCATCTTCTTGACAGCTCTCAGTTTGGCTTTAGAAGCCTCAACAGTACCGAACATGCTGTGATTACGGCTACTGAGCAAATTCGACAAACAGTTGACTTAGGAGGAAACGCTGCCCTATCTTATTAGATCTGTCCGCAGCATTCAACACTGTTAATCATGATATCCTGCTTGTACGCCTGGCATCCTCTGGCATCAAGGATCTAGCCCTCTCCTTTGTGAAATCCTTTCTTTCAGACAGGAAGCAACTCGTGGCTCTTAAAGATTTTAAATCTCCATTCTACTCTCTTCCATGTGGGGTTCCTCAGGGATTTACCCTGAGTCCTACCCTATTCAATATTTACGTTGCTCCCTTGGCTAAACTCATCAGATCTTTTGGTTTTTCCACCATATCCTACGCCAATGATACTCAAATCGTGGTCTTTGTGTCCAGCGATCCGATTGAAACGGCCCTCCAGTTTCACGATTGCATGCATCAGGTCAGTGAATGGATGACTCAAAATTGCCTTAAGCTTACCTCCGATTAAACGGAGGAGTTGTTTTTCGGAAAGAACACCGCCTTGTGGACCCCAGCCTGGTGGCCATCGGAGCTAGGTACTCCCCCGATCCCCACTCCCAAAGCAAAGAATCTTGGAGTATTATTTGACGGCAAGCTCTCATTTGAGGGCCATATAAATTCAAATACTTCTGCATCATTTCACACTATGAAACTTCTTAGGAAAACCTTTCCTTTCATTCCTAATGATCTGCAGAAATCAGTGACCTCTTTGTTAGTCCTATCGAGAATAGGTAATGCAATGCCCTCTTCAGTAATTTGAAGAAAAAATCTATAATAAAATTCAGATCTTACAAAATGCGGGCAATAGACACTAATTTAATATTCACTGCTCTGTGAAGGAGAGCACTAAAATGCTCTGACGCTTTTTAAAACCATATTATTTCATCCTGGTTTTGCCCCATGAAGAGCCAGGGGCACTACCAATTTTTTTAAATATTGTTGGGGGCTACAGTGGGTGCAGCAGACCCTGAGACATAAAAAAAACACAGTAAGTCTCCTGAGTCATTGCAGCCATGACTCCCAAGACAGCTTATCATATTTTTTAATGCACTCTGAGCCATAGCTGTATGCTGTACAGCTGGAGTGCAGTAACCTCTTGGGCTGTAGGGTTGCATTTTGTGACCTGAAAAATGTTTAAAAAAGGCTCAAAGGCAAGTTGATGTTTTATTCTCAAGTAAGGATTTATTAAAAATATTTTTATGACAGTCACTTCTATTAAACATTGCAATGTGTGAATTTATAAGGTATATACTTGATTATAACTATTGGTGACTTTTTGATAAAGACAATTTGTCTGCTCTATATATGTTGATGTGCTGACACCTCAATAAAGCTAATAGGCTCGCTTTTTATATTTTGCTGTTCTGACCCTTTGACAAAGTCAGTAGGTCTGCCTTACTCAAAATGACACCCTTTGTATTGCTATATCACATAGTCAGTTCAGGGGGCTGGGCACCAGCGGGGGGTTTGGGTGCAGGGCCTCTAGTCAGGTCCTGCAACCAACCCCACGCCAGGCTCAGCTGTGCCCTGCGGGGGGAGGGAGGATGCCAGCAGGGGTTGGATGCAGGGGATGGACATCTTACTTTATGTTAAAAATTAACCATAGAAATTCACTGAAAGAAACAAAGGTTATGGTGACATTTTAGTTAGGAATTGTAATAAGTTCTTACTTACATTAATAAAAAATCTTAGAAATTCAATGAAAAACCAAAGGTTAAAGGGACGTTATAGTTAGGTGAAAATATCAGTTAAAATATACTATTTTAAACAAACAAAAAGCACTGAAATGAATCAATTACAGCTATCCCAAGTAACTATAACACATGTCCTAAAGTAACTGTAACTCGTGCCCTTGCATGTTCTATATCATTGATAACATCACTGCAATATTTGAAATGACATCATCGATGACAGCACTGTGCATGATGGGGCGTGAGTTATAGTTACTATAGGGCATGAGTGACAAACATTCTAGGGCCGTATTATATAAGTGCTCTGGGGCGCAACAGGCGTTCGCGCCTGCTTTGCGTGCCCCCGGGCACTTAGGTATTACAGAAGGGGCAGCCGACGCTTGTGCGGCCCCTTCTGTAATACCGATAGCACTGGCGCACATAAAGCGCAAGCGCTATCTTCAGAGGGCGTTCCCTCATTTGCATGGGGGCATGCCCAGATTTATAAACCTGTCACTAAATGCAGTGCAACACCCAAAGTCGATGCGCTGCATTGCAGACATGGCGAGAGAAGGAAAGTGCCATATCTACAGAAATATGGCACTATCCTGATCTCTCTCGCTAGCGCAGAACCAAGCTATCTAGCGCCATGCAAACTCCTTTGCACATTAGTGCAAAAGTGTCTGCGTGAGACTAGCATGGATTTTGTACTGGAAGAGTACCTCTTCAGTACAAAATACTAAGGGGCATATTCTCAAGGACTCATCGCCGATTCAACGGCACTTTAGCGCGGCAAAAGTGGCGATAGATTCATCGCCCTATTCCCAAGCTGGTGCAAACTGCCCATATCGCCAGTTCAGCAGCGATAGCTGCCGCAAAAAACATCGCCACGGATGAGAGCGACAACTAACGCTAATGATATGCAGAGTAGGCGTTCCCGTGCAAAAACACACGAAAACACCACTTCGCGATATTCTCAATGACCAGCCCGAACTGTGATGCGACCCAAAAACAGGCGAAAAGGCGCGTTAGCAGCAGGGATTTAACACCTGCCTTTTACTGGTGGTAAGTAGGACGACAACCTGCAGTAGAAAGGGAGCCCAGCCCAGAGCCACATCGGCAGACCAACACATGTCATGGAGCTACTGATCATGCAGCTCGGAGCCCCAAGAGGACCACAATACCCACCGCCACCTCCCCCCAAGCCCCCCACCCCCCCAGGACCACCCCCCCGGGACTACCACCGAGGCAGTGCAGAATGAGACAGCGGTCTTTCTGAAAACGCACCAGCCTCGGAGACTTAACGCCAGAGGAAGTCATTGCCCACTACAGGCTCACAAGGACGACCATCCTCCGCATCCTGATCCACATTGCCCACAGGCTGACGGTACCAACACAGCGGAGAACCAACATCCCTCCGCAGACAAAGCTGCTGGCTGTGCTGCACCTGTTGGCCTCTGGTACCTTCCAACCAACAACTGCCTGAATCGGAGGAGTCTCACAGCCAGCCCTATCAAAGTTCCTCACACCTGTCTTGGATGCCATCATCAGCTTGGTACCCCAGTACCTTCACTTCCCCCACACTGCGCAGGAACAGCTGGAGACCAAGCAAGGCTTCTACGCCATAGCTGGCTTCCCGCATGTGTTGGGGGCAATTGACTGCACACATGTCCTACTTGTGCCCCCTGCCGACACTGCACACAATTACCGCAACAGAAAGCACACGCATTCCATCAATGTGCAGGCAATAGTGGACCACCCGGGACTCTTCACCAACGTCGTCGCCAACTACCCAGGCCGTGTGCATGATTCCTACATCTTCCGACAGTCCATCATCAACCAGCGCTTCCAGGATGGCACCTACGGAAATGCACTGCTCGTCGGTAAGTACCAACGGAACACACCACACACCTCAACTCCACAATCATGCAACTCACAACTGTGGGAATGCACACTTTACAACATCACATATGACATGCCAAACAACATGCCCACCACCAGACACGACAACACATGGTAATGTTGTAACAGGGGCCAGACATGCAGACAAGCCATCCACGTCATGGCACCTCTGCCACACAATAGCAGGATGTGGTGAGAGGCGGGAACCAAGTATGTGCGAGGGAGGCAAGTGACCCATGAATCAGAATGTACACAATGCCAAGTGTGGAGGGGATGTGCTGGGCAGACTTAAGTATGCAGAGCACAGACATGTCCATGTGGACATATACTGCTGGTGTTTGTAGTGTCGTAGACAGTGGGCGCTACGATGTTACCTCAGGCAGTGGGGTAGACCCTGGACATGTAGCCATGTCGTCCCCCCTGTAAGCGTAACGGAGTGGGCTGGGCCAGCGTAGGAGTGGCAATCAATAGCCCGGGGCTCAGGGCGTGGTTCACTTCCGGGATGGCCACCTAGGCAACTACTGCGTGTGTCTCTGTTCCCTCCATGTCCCGACCATAGGCCTACGCACACGTGGACGACCAGCTTCAACGGCCAATATATCAGTGTCGTTGTCAGGCTTGTAGACATGCGCAGACAGTCATGACAATGGTGTGTCCTAGGAGTGCAAGTGTTGCAACCGCGCAGCGCACACAAGTAAATAGGCTCGGGGGAGTGAGGAGCAGCTGTGAGGCAACGTACTACACATGGATGCCACATGCAAGACAAGTCAGACATGTATCCCAAAGTACCACACATCACACACCAATATACTGATGAGCCTACCAACACAGGATGCCGAACCACCGATTGACACATCTCTCTCCCCTGTCACAGGTGATCAAGGATATGCACTATGCCCGTGGATGATGACACCCCTCCGAGCCCCGAACACCCAGGCCCAGAGGCAGTACAATGCGGCCCACATACGCACCAGGGGCATTGTGGAGCACCCATTTGGCGTGTTGAAGTAACGTTTCAGGTGCCTGGACATCACAGGTGGAAGACTCCTATACAGCCCACAAATAGTGTGCAAGATGATCATTGCATGTTGTGTGTTGCACAACATATGTGTACGCACCAATGCCCCATGGATCCAAGTGCCTGATGCACCGGACGATGATGATGAAGATGAGGCAGGTGGACCACACCCCGGTGCAGCAGCAGCTGGGATGGCATGAAGGGACACTATCATTCACAATTTCTTCACATAGGCACGTCACATGGGGACTGTCCTTTGCAATCATGGGACAGGTCAAAATGACCACAGTCACAGCATGTGCAAATAAATTCATTCCTAGTCACATTCCCTGTGTGCATGTCACTCCTCTGCTTTGGCACATCGCTCTGACAGGTGTATGTGCAACATTTAGTGCTGTCAATTACACCAATGGCAATTGGATGGTGGGAGTGCCACCTCCGTAATCAGGATCCTGTTTTCCTGCGGACTGAATCGCGGGTTCCTCTTCTTCTTCTCCTTGAACTTCCCTGACCCCGGGGTCCCAGGCTGGTCCTCCGTGGGGCTTGTGGGGTTCGGGTTGTCCTCTATACTTGCTCCAGCTCCTTCCATTGTGCTTCGCAGTTGTTATGTCTTTTTTATTTCTTTCTGTTTTTTTTGCTGCTTTTATGGTGATTTTACCCGCATGACGTGGGTATTGCAAGCCTGGCGCTGCTTGTCGCCCATTTTTCTATCGCGGTTGGGCCCATCGCAACTTTTTGCACGTTCGGGTTGTGGTTTTTATCGCCGTCCCGGTAGTGTTATTGCGGACATTTGCCGCGTAATCGGGTTACTATCGCATGTTACCGCCGTGTTGTGGATGCCACGTTGACACAGGGTTATTTTCCCGCGATAGACGGCGATATGTAAACTTGCGTTAACCTATTTTGGCGATGATTATCGCACGTTCTTGAGAATATCCCCCTAAGTGTAAACTGAGTTTAAAACTTTTCCTACTTTGTATGTGTGCTGTACATTGCAGAACACATGCAAAGTGGGAGATGTTAGGAGAAATAAATGCATTTTTCTATTTTAACACCTGATTTCAAGTAGCGTTAATATTTGGCGCAAAACCCTGTCTACTATAGTTAGTAGGGTTTTGTGTCAAAAACCATGGGTGGTTACACAGGAACGCCCATGTACCACCCAAGGAACGTCCCCTTAAAGCACAGTGAAGCAAAGCAGTGCTATGCACTTGCTTTGCATTACTTTTTCACACAAATACTTATTTGCGTTAGTTTGTAAATCCTGAAAAGGATTTGAGTTGGGTCTGCGTTGTCAAAGTAAAGCAAACATGACACAAAACCTTTGTAAATCTAGCCCTTAGAATGGTGTGGCAGTTTCGAACACTGCAAGTACCGCAGCTGGCAGTATCAGTATTTACCTGGGTGCACAATTGTCACCTGGAATTGCAGCCTAGCTAAAATGAGGCCTTTTGTATTTCGGGGCCATTTTTAATGCACAAAGTAAAAATCTTGAATTTGCACAGGCAGGCCTTGAACATGTTGGCATATTCATGTCATACACAACGTCAACTGCATGGGTGAATCAGAGTCTGCATATTTATTTATATGATGTTTTGATATGCAGTTTTAATTCCACTTTACAGAGCCCATTTTAGATTTATAACCTGAAAAAAGTTCAGTGTACAAACCCATGAAGAAGAACGTTTTACAGGCATATAGTACAACGTTATGAGAAAATGCTTGAAGGCCCTGATTGACTAAGCCCTTGCATTGCCATTGCGTCACACAAGGCAAAGGTTTAAGTGATATTTACCAAGCCACTTAAAGCCACTGTGCGTGGCTCTGCATGGCTTAGTAAATCCAGAGTAATGCAAGGCAGTGAAAATCACTGCCTTGAGTTACTCTGGGTTGGGAAGGCGTTTGAAGTAGGAGAAGGTTCTGGAGGTTTCCACCCACAGAGGTGTTTGGAATTTCCTGTCTTCCTGCCCTGGCCCCAGCTTGTATGAGGTCACAAAATACTAGTGTCAAACTGTTTGTGTGAGTACTCAGGCAGAGACTTCGTGATGTGCAAGTGTGTTAGGTGACAGCTCCTCCCCCTCATCAAGTCAGAGGTGGCCTATCCTGCCAACACCTATTCCCCCTTTGCCTCACTGTCTGGGAGCAATACACAAACATCAGCTGCCAGCTAAACATAGTTATGTGACCCAGGATACAGGCTGCAAGCACCAAATGGTTGGGACGAGAAAATGCAAGCTTTCCAAAAAAGTTGCATTTTCAGAATTGTGACTTCAAATCTGACTTTACCATTAAAGAGGGTTTTAAAGTACAATTCTTTAGACACCAAACTTGATATTTCTACCTGCTCCCAATTGAAAGCTATTACTTATTAAATGCAATAAATTAACCCAATGTTATCCTATGGGAAAGAGATAGAGGCAAAAAGTCTGGGCAAACCACGCCAAGTATGCCAAGTCTAACACAAACTGCCAGCTACATGTAGTTATGTGACCCGGGATACAGGATGCATGCACCAAATGGTTGGGACGCGAAAATGCAAACTTTCTAAAAGTGTCATTTTCAGAATTGTGACTTAAAATCTGGCGTTACCATTAAAGAAGGTTTTAAAGTAAAATTCTTTAGACTCCAAACTCGACATTTCTACTTGCTCCTAATTGAAAGCTATCAATTATTAAATGCAACAAATTAACCCAGTGTTATCCTATGGGAGAGGTAGGCCTTGCAGTAGTGAAAACGAATTTAAGAGTTTTTCAGTACCAGGACATGTAAAAGTCAAAAATATATTTCCAACTTTTTAATTACACTGCACCCTGCTGTATGAGCTATTTAGGGCCTATCCTAGGGGTGACTTATATGTATCAAAAAAGAAAGTTTAGGCCTGGCAAAAGGAATATTTTGGCCGGTCAAAATAGCAGTTTAAAACTGCACACACAGGCTGTGATGGCAAGTCTGAGACATGTTTAAAGGACTACTTAAGTGGATGGCACAAAAAGTGCTGCAGGCTCACTAGTAGCATTTCATTTCCGGGCACTGGGTAATGTAGTACCACTTTACTAGGGAGTTTCAGGTAAATTAAATATGCCAATTGGGTGTAAACTAATGTTATCATGTTTAAAGAAGAGAGCACACACATTTAGCAATGGTTAGCACTGGTAAAGTGCACAGAGTCCTAAGGCCAACAAAAACGAGATCAGAAACGAGATCAGCAAAAATCGTGGAGAAAGGCAAAACATTTGGGGAAAGCCCACCCTAAGACTGACAGGTCTAACATTATCCATTTATTCCAATCAGTAATCTAGATTTAGTGTGGATCTCTGTACATTTAAATATTTCAGTCACCCAACTACACCACAGGAACCTTTAAGGCATTTGGAGCTTAAAGGGTGTTTCTGACCTTTGGCACCAAGCCTCCTGTTTCAATGGGTCACTTCTCCATGTGCATCTCATCCAGCTCATTTTGGACTTTAACCAAAGACTGTTGGCACAGGTTTCCAATGGTGATGCATTCTTGCACCCTCAGGAGTCGAACTTCTGACAGGGCACCCTTGTACCTCATGCTCTGGCAGATCGCTAAGGGCAGAAGCTGGTCCCAGTCCTCCATTTCTGGTTCAGGCTTTTAGTTTGTGAGTATTGGGCACTCTTAAGGATCTGGTGATCCCAGCCTCTCAGATGCAAGACTTTCAAGGCCTCCGGACTCTTTCTCTGTGGTGGGACATCTGGAAACCAGTTGTGGTACTCTCTTTATGTATCACAAAAATAAGGTCTTCAAGGGTTTGTCACAGACCCGAAGGGTCAAAATCTATGGCATTCTCCTAAACGTTGTCTCCCCTCTTGAAGGAGCATGCAAAACTGTGGTCTTTGGGGGGGACGTACCAGATTCAGGCTTTGCCTGACCCATGGCCCTGCTTGCTTACTGGAGCGCCTTGCTCCGATCCCTTGAGACTACACCCTTCGATTCTCAGTTGCTTTTAACCTGGTAACACAATCACCAATTCAGGGTTGGTTATATCATTGCCATAGAAGGACATGTGGTGTCGTTCTTCTGGGTAACTACTCCTTTAGGTTTACTTCAGCCATTGCATCCCCCCTCATACTCTTGGGTACATCTCTGACTGAGTACTCTTCTTCCAGGTACTGGTCTGGCACAGACAACTAACATCAGTGGTGCTGGGAGCAGTTCATTGGTTCCAATGATATCCTGGTCGGACATTCTACCATCTCCAGTCCCTGGTTAACATACAGAGTATTTTCCCTGGATCTCTGAGGAAGTAAGAGATCTCCCTTTTAATGAGCTGAAAAGAAGCAATCCCAATGGCCCTTAGTTAATAAGGGTCTTATTTTGTCAGCAATCCCTCCTTTTTCCATGGGACCTGATGGATTGTCCAACAATCTTTGCCCTTGTATCTGTAGTTTAGGAGATGTTTGGAAGCAGGGAGGTGCACAGAAAGGACAGGGTTAGTGGAAAATGCACTGCTTTGCTATTCTAGCATCTTGTTGCTTGTACCACCTTATTCACATAACCGCCAGCTTCCAGTGATAGCACTAGGAGTTAACAAGCTTGATATCCACTGGGTGCTAACGTAATGCAGCAAAGCAAATGCTTCAAATTTATTCTGTAGTTACAAGCATAAACATAACTTTATCAGTGGCAAAGCTAGCATAGTTTGGACCCTAGTGAAAAGAAGGATGTGGGCCCCCTGGTCGCTGTTTAAATTGTGAAATACAGCAACAATCAGGATTCAGAGGGGCCCCAAGGCCTCTGGTCCCCAGTGCCACTGCACCTGCTGCACCAATGGAAGATACGCCCCTGAACCTTATGGGTATTAACGTTGTGTATTTTAAACAGTTACCTGGATTCTCCAATGCAGCGTTTTACCAAATTCCCTAAAACTAATTACACTTTTTAGCAGTATTCCTTAAACACTTGGGGCCATATTTACTAACATTTGACACAGGGCAGCAAGACACCTTGCTGCGCTGCGTCTAATGGAGAGAGCAGGAATGCACCATATATACTTAGATCTGATGCAGTCCTGATCTCTCTCCGTGCTGGTGCACTGAGCGCTGCCAAGCACCTTTCCTGCAGAAAAGCAATCCTCAGAGGCATTTTCCTCTTTCTACCTGCAGCACACATAGAAAGAGGAAATAACAAGGAGAATATTTCTCCTCATTACACCTCTATTGGAATGGCGTAGCATTTTGACACATTCCAGGTTTTCCATGGATGAATGGGTGGGAACGCCCACACTTTCAAAGTGGGCATCAGGTATAAATAATGGACCTTCAGACACAACTCTTCAGTAGACCTCTGGACCTGTGGGAGACTCAGAAGGACTACTCTGTTGCCCTGCTGGCCTGCTGCCTGAATAAGAAGGACTGGACCTGCATCTTGATCCCA
Source organism: Calotriton arnoldi (assembly GCA_963921515.1). NCBI lineage: Eukaryota > Metazoa > Chordata > Amphibia > Caudata > Salamandridae > Calotriton > Calotriton arnoldi. The sequence continues at coordinate 2,570,267 of CAWUFW010000610.1, forward strand.
GGGCTAACAGAATGATTCCAAGGGCTGGTTAGCTGGCCTCCTGATCATAGCCTCAGAGACAGAAAAGACTCCAAACACCTTGAACCCAGCACCTGCACTCTATCTGCTGTAAATCATGCCCCCTAAATGGTGCCACCCCAGTCCTGGACCCCTGGAAGTACTCTGCCAGCCCAGTTGCGGTCCTATGGGCAGAACTGACACAGAGCGATGCATCTCCTCGTATCTCCGTATCGGAACCACTGCTGCACTACGCATCCCTGATGTAGGGCACCACAGCACCTCGGAACTGCTGCTGCGTGATCATCCTCAATGCAAAACTTTGCATCGCAGCCCTGCAGCATCTCGGAGCTGCCGGTGTGCGACTCATCCTCGATGCAGGACTTTACATCGCAGTCCCACAGCTCCTTGGAACTGCCACTGTGTGATGCATTTTTGACACTGGACTTCGCATTGCAGCTCCACAGCACCTTGAAACACCATTGCGCAACATATCCTTGACACAGGATCTTGCAACGCTCTGCAACCAGGATTCAAAGTACTTTGTTCAACGGGCATAACTTGGTCCCTGTATCTGGCCCGCGCTCCATTGCGGTCGGCCAGAATTTGTGACTTTGTCCCAGTCCGGCGTGACCAGATGACCATAGTTGACGCTTTGCGCTTCTAGTGCTATTTTAATACTTAAAACTTTGGAATTGCATATCTTCTGTTCTACTGATTGGAATTTTGTTCTTTTGGTCTCCACTAATTTATTACATTTTACTCTATTTTTCTAAATTGGTGCGAGATATTTCTTGTGTTGTGCTTTCACTTTATTACTGTTTGATGTGCTGCATAAATACTTTACACATTGCGTCTAAGTTAATCCTGGCTGCTTTATGCCACGCTACCAGAGGGTTAAGCACAGGTTATTTAGGGGTTGATTGTGATTTCACCCGACAGAGAATCGTGGTTGCTGCTTGATTAGGGTCCCATCAACCCCCCTCAACCAGTAACCTAGTTTCCAACAGGTAATTTGACAGCTCGCCTCACAAGTCCCTAGTTTTCTTTAAGGCAACGCCTGTGCTGACACATGAGCGTCTTTCATTTTCACACCGGCCTTCATCAGAAGTAAGCCACTGAAATTCATTCTATGAAATGCAATTATACCTAATAGAGGCCTGATGGAGCCCATTCAATCCTCTAACCCATAATTCCCGATCCACTTAAGCTGTTAACTTACCTTAAAAAATATTATTCATATTCCTGCTCTGTCAATCAGTTATGTAGAGGCACAATCAATGTTCTCCTCACCTTTCAACAAATAACACACTTGGGTTCTGTGGTGTAGTGCTCTCTCCCTTGAAGCATCAATGCCAACACCTAACATATGTCAGCATGTGAACATGTATTTAAAGGTTAATAGGTAATGCATCTCCTCACCCTATTAAATGCTTAGGTGTTGTACTGGGAGTTCACTGACTACCAACAGTCTTGGAATGATGAACCGAAATACGGAGACCACATTCCAGTGAGACAGAGACACGGATACTCACACGCTCAAACCTGGACAGAAGACACTATTGGGAGCTTTCCAGTCTCATAACCCCACACATTTTCAACAAAAAAAAAAGAAACAATGGAAGGAAGCGAAGGAAAAGAAAAAGGAAGCAAAAAGTAAATGGTCTGTCCGTCATAGTCACGCTTTAATCACCATCCTCCGTGTGGTGAACCACTCCAGGCAAGCCTCACACTTTGCCTTGGACTAGGTGGTCGCCGCAATGCAGTAAGCACTTGGACACAGTGTTCTGATTTGTAGAACCGGCCTCAAGCGGTCCCAGCTGCTTCTATTTATACCATGCGGGTGTGCCCGGCCGTAGAGTTGCATGCAACAACTGCGTGTGGTCAGGGGTCATACAGACGAGCCAGGAGGCTCACTACACTCTGTATGAGAGTGTATGTTACGGCTAAGGATATCCTCATCTCTCATTTTCAAATGGTAAAAAAAAACTATCTGTGATCATGGCATATGATTCGATGCCATGAGGAAAAAGTCAGGGTCATGTATGCAATGGCCATTTCGGCTAAGCTGGCCTTTCATAAATCGCCACCAAAGTGCCCTGGACTAGGAATCCTGGGCTGGGGCTGACGGCTTGGTCTGTCCTATTGGCCAGTCACATTGCAATATTTCTGCCCTCCTTCCAAGTATGTTTAAGCTGCTGGTGGATCCTCCACTTTATTCTTGTTTTTTAAACACTACAGGTCAGGCGCGCAATGCCGATTTAGCTGAAAGGGCTTTAGCCCCCCAATCCCCTGTCAAGTTTCATGAGTTGGACTGGCTGGCCTGGAACGGAGGGCCTCAAGGCCTGGCAATTCCAAAACTATTGATCTAGTCCTCATAAGGAGGTTTACAAATTTCATAAACTTCTAGACAATTATGTGAGCATCACTAGGATGGTTTTGGCTACACCCACATGTTGGGAACCAGGGGTACAAGTTTTGATTGGGCAGAAGTTGTGTGCTTCCCCAAAAAAGTGCTTGCACAGCTGTGATCATTTTGTTTATTTATCCAGCTGCTTTAGTTTGAACATTCAGGGGCACACACATGACATTGGAATATTATTAAAGTGTCTTATATAACTAGATAATTTATATTGTTTTTCTCTGGCAGCAGCACAGATGGGAGGAGGGTAGTTATTAACCTACATGGATTTTTAGGTCTGGCTTGACAGTGCAATTGTCACCTGACCTTTTAACCTACACCATTATTATTCTACAGTTCTTTGCTTCCACACAAATACATAACTATCCTAATGCTATTTACTTGTAATGCTTCACATTCCCATACAACATTCCTTTAAAGCCTTTTGAAAACTTTGTTGTACCTGAATGACGGTGACCAAGTACAAGTATATAGTGCGCAGTACAGGTCTGTCATGTCTGAATATGTATCCTTTCTATGTTTGTCTAGTACAGCGCATGTGCATGCAATATTGGGGCTGAGTCACAACAATAGTAGTAAAATTACACTCACGTAGATAGTAGTATATCTAGGTTCAAGTGTAGAAATACTACTTTTTCAAATTCACAAATTCCACAAGAAATGCACATGGAAAGGTACACCTGGAGGAGGTTTGCATAAGGAGTCCTTGGAAAAGCATGTTATTTCCAAATTTAGATCCTGTTGCCTCTGTACCAAGATCTCCGTGGCTGAGAACACCTCGGAGGACGATTGGAATCCTCTATGTAAATGCGTTTGTCTTTTCTCCACTGGGAAAATCTTTTCTCCATGGACAACGGCTTCCTTTACACCCCCACCAAATTTGAGGATTATCCATTTCCCTTCCTACCCTGCAACGGAATTTACATAAGTCTTTGGCTGAATTAAATATATGACCCTTTCTAGGCTGCAAAAAGAAATGTGAGAAGTTTGTGAATGCTTACAAGCAAGACTAACCACGCCTTGAAATGCCCAAGAACTCCCTAAATCCCATCCTTGAGTGTGATTTATGGGTGCGGAGATCTCCACACTCGTAGCAGAAAGGTGTACCCGGAAAGTACTTGGTCATTTTACCAGTGGCAGCTGGCACAGGTAAGCGGGGTGGGCGGGGGCGGGGTGGGAGTGGAGAGAAGTTGACAGACGACGGAATAGGTATAATTAAATAAATAATACCTATTCCGTCGTCTGACGGCTTCCCGCCTGCCACCGCGCCCCGCCCCATCGCGCTTACCTGTGCCGGCCGTGGCTGCATTTTACCCTAAGGCATATAAACCCCTTGCCTATTAAACTTGTACAGTACCTTCCACCAGTAATTCTTAATCTTGAGTCATTAAAGCTGGGCCTGTTTCTAGTCAACAACCAATGGACTTCACACAATTAGCTAGATAAGAGATGTCTTTTGGGTCCTGGCTTAGATAATCAGAGGTGTCATCCAATGTATTGTATTAATTACTATCCCCAATGAAACACTCACTACTCAGAGATGGTTCATAAGTAAGAACAAAGAGGCAAAACTTTGTTTTGGACCCCCAAAGGTAAACGTTCCAGATACAGTTCTTTTGGCATTGGTGCTCTGTGCCCATTGCATCAGGACTGAGTGTTATAAAGGGGAAGAGGTTAAGTTGTTTGTCATTTATGTACCCTTGTCTCATCCTTATTAGGGTGTAGCTCAGGATTCTTTTCATTGATCAGAAGTAGCTCTCACTATAGAAAAGGTTGGTGACCTTTATTCTAGACTATCCCACCAGGTGGTTGCAGAAATCCTGCTAGAGACATATTGTTGTTAAGAATCAGGGCTTGGTAGTGGGGTCGTGCAATCTACAGGTGATGCCTCATCATGCACCTGCTCACGAGCCCATATCTCAGCTTCATTGTGGAGCCAGGCATCTTCAGCATCTATGCTGGCCGCACCTGCTTTTCCACCTGTTGTAGCTATTTTTTCAGTGCCTACACTTTAGCAGACTGTTAGCATCCGTTGTGGGGTTCCATCATCTTTATTTCATTGTCTTCATGCTGCAGTTTGTTTCTGATGCTTTTGAAATTATGACTGGGATGTTGCTGATTCTTTATGCAGCTCACCATGGTGGAGTGGCCCTGTGTAGCTGCTTGCAGCTGGATGATTTTGCTGGACTTTGTCCCCTCAGCTGCCTTATAAATCTGGGACTGCAGTGACATCTCAGTTTTTTCATCTTGTGGCATCTAGTTCCACTCCTTGTACTGACTGTAAAGCACTTACCATCTGTTATCACCAGAATGTTTTCTGCTCCTGTTTTGTTGCTCACTCTGAGCCCTGCTGCCTTCGGCCCATGACTGTCTTTGACACCTTGACTGTGTACCATCTAGTTTACCGATAGACCTCCTATGTTTCCATCTGGCAGAATGTGCAACTCCTCAGTGCAAAAATGAATTGAACAGCAGAGTTTTTGAAAGTCTGTAGCTGTTGAATTTGAGACTCTCTTTAAAAATAAAGGGTGTTGCCATAATCTATGATAGCCTCTATCACGTGCCCAACCCATGCCTCATGCGTGCTCTCATTTTTAAAGTGAAGTGTTTTGTACAGTTAACTGAAGTCTGACCAAGGTCAATGTGTGCTTTTTGGGCACCATGTATATTCACATCTGGCCATTTTTGTGGTTTTGTGCCACTAGTACCAAAATCTTTCCAAATGGGGGTTGCATTTCAGGCTGTGGTAGTGACCAGGCGAATCAAAACCATGAACATTGGATGGGAAATTGAACTAAGAGTTGACATGTAGCACTAAGGAGCACAGTTTCAACAGTCTATGTGGTATAGAGCATGGACATGAAGCATCATTCCTCCTGACAGCAAGAGAGTTGTCTCCCTACTAACATCTGGTCCTGCAAACACTGCAAATGTATTCTTTGCTCCAAAATGCAGTATGAACCAAACAGTACTTAAAGGAATGTGCAGCTACTGTATTATTTGCTACCGATTTTCCAAAATATTCTTTTGGGAAGGATGCCTAAAAATCTTATTAAATGTGTTTTTTGAATGTTGAGATCAATGCAACTTGCTCAGTGTATTTAAGAATGCACCATTGATTGTCTCTGACACTGGAACCTGAAATTTAATTTCAGGCACGGCCTGCGGCTGGTGCTCCATGGCGTCTTGCTCCTAATGGATTTCTTTTAAAGAAAGATTATGAGAGTGGCATGGGCGATTTAATGTGACAGGGCACAGGTGTGAGGGCAACAACCAGTGGGAGTAGCATAGCCAGTGCGCCATGGGCCCTTTTGCAAGATAGGTAAATGAGTGCCCTGGCTGCTGTTTGATTTATAAATTACAGCAATAATCACGGTTCAGTAGGTCCCTCAGGTCTCTAGGCCTGGTGCATCAATGAAAGCTATGCCCCTGAGCAGTGGTGAACGTTGCTATGACATCCCCGTTCTATCCACAGATGCATAGCAGGGGCGCCCTACGGTGCTCGCACTGCTATAAAGACAGGAAAATTTTGTTAGAGGCAATGATAAGCCTGCTGATCTTGACTTCCAAAGAAAAGATAAATAAATTAGAACTAGGCATTGCAATACAACATAAATATTAATAGAAGCTATGTTTAATTTCTTAGTGACGTAAAACCACTCATAACATCTAGCACTATGTAAATTTAAAAGAGTTACAGCTTCCTAATTTTGGATTAAATAATGTACTATCTAATATTCTACATAATCTACTGTTGGGGCTATGAAGTCAAAGTATAAATGCAGATGCAAAAAATGCAAAAATAGGAATTTGCATTAAGGTAGGTATCTGCATAATCTGCAGGGCTCAAAAACCTGCAGTGTGTGGGTTTAAATTCTAGCAGGTGAATCTCAACCTTTCATCTTTCTTCAATTGCAAAGCAGCTATCAATACACTGCTGCAAAACTGTAAAAGCTTCTGTAGCCAGCACTACTTAGAACACTAATTTTATAGTTGCCAATTGGAAAAAAAGGTTTAAAGAAACGTTAAGGAATGATACAGCAGCACCTAAAAAAGAAAAAATGATAAAGTACTGTTACTCATCGATTAAGTTGCTTTTTTTTTTTAGATATTAAGGCCTGGCGAACAGAGGTATTTTGCAGCTGCAAAGTATGTGATTAGCAAATTCACAGGGTCTGCAACTGCAAAATACCTTTTACCTATAGCTATTTTGCCAGCTAATAAAGTGTTTCTGACTCATAAAAAGGGTTTTGTGACGCAACATATTTGAGGCGGCGATCCCTCCTATTTCTGATTCGAAGAGCAATGTAATTCTGGTTTGTGACCGCAACTGTGGTTGCAACCCATTGATCAGACCTTAAACGGGATGGTATCTGATTTGTATTGGGAAAGCTATCTTGGTGGGGCATTTTGCCCTTTGGCTATTGTGATCACTGCCTGCTCTCCCAGATGTCTTCCCTTTAGTTGACATGGCCTACTGAAAAAAAAGGTTTCACATTTGGGAATGCAAATGCAGAGACAGGAGTCTGCTGTTTCTTGAATGCTTCCATCTGTGCATTTACAGCCAATCACAGTGGGGTGGAGATTGTGACCTGCCTAAATAATAATTATAAGGCAGGTTGTTTTGGGACATGTGGCAAATGTACAATTTGCGATGCAACCTACAGTGCATAAACCACTCCACAAACTGCACTCTGATTTGCAAACCAGAGAGCGTGCAAATTACACATCTCTACTTTGAGATTGGGAATAATACATCAATCACTTAGACTTTTATACTTTTCTTAACACTTCCTCAATGCATAGCTGTGTTTTGAAAAAATTACGGGCGCGATGACCAGACCTGTGCTTTTACAGTATTGCAGCAATATTGCGCTTAAGCATGGAGTCGAGTTAAAAGGAGAGCGATCTTCATTTGCACATGCTGATACCTACCATCTATGTGTGGGTGGCTGACTCCGCTTTCTTAACCCCTTCGCTGCTAGGCCTTTTCCCCCCCTGTGCTAAGCCTTTTTTTGGCTATTTGGGGTAGTCCGTGCTTAGGCCCCCGTAACCTTTTGACCACATAAGGTATCCATGCCAAATTTGCGTCCTTTTCTTCCAACATCATGGGGAGTCTAAAGGTACCCAGGGTTTGTGGATTCCCCTGGAGGGGACCCAGAAATTAGCCAAAATACAGCAAAATTTTCTTGGGAAAAATGAGAAACAAGCATTGGCATAGCCAATAGGTCTCGCCTTTGGGACCTTATAAGTGTTTAGCCATGCAATAGTTGATGTTGTTGCACCAAGGATATTGTGCTGGATAACTAAACACTTATAAGGTCCCAAAGGCGAGACCTATTGGCTATGCCAATGCTTGTTTTCTCTCTGGGGCTCCACACACTCACACGTAGCCTTCCCTGGAGAGGTTGCAGTGCTTCTTACTGAAGGCTAGAGGCAGAGCCCTACCGCCTCTCAGGTGGTCCCAAGACCGGAAGTTGGTGAGCTTCAGAGCTCAGGAGGCCTCTCTCCTGCTCCCCAGCCACAGCTGATTCCACCTTTAACTTTAAGTACCTAGTTAGTAGCCGAGCTGCACGCCAATGTGCTTGTTTTCCATCGTTGCATTTTTTGGGCAAAGCCTTCAATTATAGACCGGCACGTCTTACTTGAGAGGTTTTGCTCCCAGAAATCACCCCCCTCCCCAACGCTCAGAGACGAGAACTGAGGCGATCGAATATGTAAGACGAAGGACAATGACGTGTTAGCAGGAGGCAACAAGTAATTTTCACCATCAAAAGAAGCTATTATTTTAAGGATTATTTCTTTCTCTAGCCAGTAACTTTTAACTATTCCGACAATTAGCGATTTTCGGCGGTCTATGAACAGATCCCCCAGAGCAGCGTGTGTCCCTAAATAGGGGCAATGCCCCAGCCTCGCAGAGCTGGAAGAAAAGGTGTGGGGCTGTTTGCGCACCCGTGCATGAGGCACAAACAATGTGCGCAGGATGTGACTGCGGCGCCATTGTTTCCTTTTTTGCAGATTTAAATAGCGCGAAGCGGGTCCAAGGGCATTCGAGCGCTTTCTGTCGTCGTAAATTGTCTGGGCTTTCAAAGACGAAAAGTAAAAACCTTTTTTTTGTAAAGAGGGAGCGAGAAAGGTGTAAAAGACGTGCAGGACGACGAAGAGAGAAAAAAAGGTGAGGAAGGGAGGGCGGGATGAAGCCTTTTAAGATGTCTGTGGAGTGGCATGGGCCTAACACTTAAAGCCTGTTTAAGAGCAAAGCAAACGTTAGCGCTGCGCCCAATGTATCCGGAGAAACTCAGCCTTGAGTTAGCACCTCCACCTCCCAATCCCGATGGGTCACCAAAGTGCGCCCTATTAAAAGATCTCACAACTGGAGGTTAAATGAGTGCGGCGTGTAAGAGCGGACGGGGCGGCATTGGACTGAGCCGTCTGGCAGTAATTAAGAAAACACATCTAAATATGAAAATTATAACAAGGCAAGGGGAGGGCTTGAAACCATGGGTATGTGTTTTCGATGTAAGAGAAATCACATGTAAAGCGCTCTGATACCTTCGGGTGTGGCAAGCACTATATAAAACACTAAAATAAATAAGCAATGCCCACCATAGTACCAAGCCAGCACGCCTTGCCTCGCCTGTGCACAATTATTTAGAAGATCTAAAAAGGAAAACAAATCAAGCTTATTTATTTATGGATATATTTATTGCAGATGGTATTAAGTAGCCCGAAACATTACCTCAATTTTCGTGGTTTCTGTGTGGTTAGAAATCTAAAAGACAACATTCGTGTACTCATTCCAGGATGCATAACCTACCAACCAATTCCGAGCAATAAATGTAAAGTCATAAATACATTTTTTTTTTTTAAGTCTGAGGGGTTGTTGGAGCACTTTTAATACTTTCCAGGCATAGTGTATATAAGTTGTATATAAGTTGTATAATGTATGCATAGTTGTTCCACTGATATCTGTGGATGCTAAGTGCCCACATACATTGCCCCGCTGCTGTTCCCCTGGAGCTTAGCCTGGTGTGTGTAGCCGCACTTGGTAACCCGATACAAGGCAATTCCTTAAAACTTTTATGAAACTTTAGAAAAACCTTGCCCAGTTAAAAAGACCGTTGGCAGCTTTATCGGAAGACTTCCGGTGCTTTTGGAGAAACAAACGAATCTGAATTAGCTTGCGCTACAAGGGATACCAGGCCGGCTGACAGGGACGAAAACAAGCATTGGCCATGCGGCCGTGAAACTGACACGGCCGCGCGGCCGTGAAAGTGAAAGTAAGCGGGTTTTGGAAGTGCAAACAGTGGCTTTTGCTGGCGACCAGCTTGCGTTCACGCGAGCGTCCAGATGGCGAGGGAAGCCATATGGCGCCTGATCGCGCGTGCACGCTCGCGTGAACGCAGGCTAGTCGCCAGCAAAAGCCACTGTTTGCACTTCCAAAACCCGCTTAATAAAACTCTCGCCAGAGCAGCGCATGCACTGGCTCAGGCGAGACCTAAAAAGGGCTACAGATGAAGGCGTCTGGTTTTTTCCCTGCAAATGGTATCAACAAAGGGGTTGTGGTGCTGAAATCACCATCTTCCCAGCTTTCAGGGACAAGCAGACTTTTGTAAGAAAACCAACATTTTTTACACAGTTTTGGCATTTTTCTGGGACATAGCCTATTTTTGCTATTTTTTGTGCTTTCAACCTCCTTCCAGTTAATGGTAGGAATGGGTATGAAAGCAATAATGGATCCTAGAAAGCTATACATTTTAGAAAAGTAGACAAAATTCTGAATTCAGCAAGGGGTCATTTGTGTAGATCCTTCAAGGTTTCTTTATAGAAACTAACAGTTGAATATAGGAAAAATTGAAAATTAGTTGAAAAAAACAGCCATTTGTGTCAACGTTTCCACCTGTAACTTCTTCTAATTATGACAGCTGTTTGAAAGCAATATACCGTTACATCTGCTGGACCTTTCTGGTTGTGGGGATATATAGGACTTGTAGGTTCACCAAGATCCCGACGAACCCAGAGCCAATAAATGAGCAGCGTCTTGCAATGGTTTTTTATTATGTACCGGGTATATAGCAATTAAGTTGGGAGAATATATACATGGAAAAATCGGTATGAAAGACACCTATGTATTCCTGAAATTGGAACAAAATATAGAGTTTAGAAACAGTAGATATTTGCACATTTCCGAAATTGTGAGTACCCATACTAGCATGAGAATTATAGGTCATTTTTCAAAATGACTTCTTTTTACACATTGTCTTTCATTTGGAAGGCAGAAATTCATCGAAAGTCAATAGGTAATAACAGTTGCTCTACAATTCTGTGTTACCCTAAGTCTCCCGATAAAAATGGTACCTCACTTGTGTGGGTAGGCCTAGTGCCTCCGACAGGAAACGGCTCAAAATGCAACGTGGACACACTTTATTTTTACAGTGAAAACTGACCCTTTTTTTGCAAAGCGCCTAGCTGTAGATTTTGAACCCTAGCTCTGCCGGCCCCTAGGGAAACCTAGCAAACCTATACATTTTTGAAAACTAGACACCCAGGGGAATCCAGGATGGGGTGACTTGACTGGCTCTCACCAGGTTCTATTACCCAGAATCCCTTGCAAACCTAAAACCTTGTAAAAAAAAACACATTTTCCTCACATTTCTGTGGTGGAAAGTTCTGGAATCTGTGTGGATCCACAAAATTCCACCCACCCCGCGTTCCCCAAAGTCTTCAGAGAAAAATGGTACCTCACTTGTGTGGGTAGGCCTAGTGCCCGCGACAGGAAACGGCCCAAAACGCAACGTGGACACACCACATTTTCACAGTGAAAATGGACCCTTTTTTGCAAAGTGCCTAGCTGTAGATTTTGAACCCTAGCTCTGCCGGCACCTAGGGAAACCTAGCAAACCTATACATTTTTGAAAACTAGACACCCAGGGAATCCAGGATGGGGTGACTTGACTGGCTCTCACCAGGTTCTGTTACCCAGAATCCCTTGCAAACCTAAAAATTTGTCAAAAAACACATTTTCCTCACATTTCTGTGGTGGAAAGTTCTGGAATCTGCGTGGATCCACAAAATTCCACCGACCCCGCATTCCCCAAAGTCTTCCAAGAAAAATGGAACCTCACTTGTGTGGGTAGGCCTAGGGCCCGCGAGAGGAAACGGCCCTAAACTCAACGTGGACAAACCACATTTTCACAATGAAAATGGACCCTTTTTTTGCAAAGTACCTAGCTCTAGATTTTGAACCCTAACTCTGCCAGCACCTAGGGAAACCTAGCAAACCTATACATTTTTGAAAACTAGACACCCAGGGGAATCCAGGATGGGGTGACTTGACTGGCTCTCACCAGGTTCTGTTACCCAGAATCCCTTGCAAACCTAAACATTTGTAAAAAAAAACACATTTTCCTCACATTTCTGTGGTGGAAAGTTCTGGAATCTGCGTGGATCCACAAAATTCCACCCACTCCGCGTTCCCCAATGTCTTCTGAGAAAAATGGTACCTCACTTGTGTGGGTAGGCCTAGTGCCTGCGACAGGAAACGGCCCAAAACGCAACGTGGACACACCACATTTTCACAGTGAAAACTGACCCTTTTTTTGCAAAGTGCCTAGCTGTAGACTTTAAACCCTAACTCTGCCAGCACCTAGGGAAACCTAGCAAACCTATACATTTTTGAAAACTAGACACCCAGGGGAATCCAGGATGGGGTGACTTGACTGGCTCTCACCAGGTTCTGTTACCCAGAATCCCTTGCAAACCTAAAGATTTGTCAAACAAAACACATTTCCTCACATTTCTGTGGTGGAAAGTTCTGGAATCTGCGTGGATCCACAAAGTTCTACCCACTCCGCGTTCCCCAATGTCTTCCGAGAAAAATGGTACCTCACTTGTGTGGGTAGGCCTAGTGCCCGCGACAGGAAACGGCCCAAAACATAATGTGGACACACCACATTTTACAGTGAAAACGCCACTATTTTGCAAAGTGCCTAGCTGTAGATTTTGAACCCTAGCTCTGCCGGCACCTAGGGAAACCTAGCAAACCTATACATTATTGAAAACTAGACACCCAGGGGAATCCAGGATGGGGTGACTTGTCTGGTTCTCACCAGGTTCTGTTACCCAGAATCCCTTGAAAACCTCAAAATTTGTCAAAACAAACACATTTTCCTCACATTTCTGTGGTGGAAAGTTCTGGAATCTGCGTGGATCCACAAAATTCCACCCATCCCGCATTCCCCAAAGTCTTCCGAGAAAAATGGTACCTCACTTGTGTGGGTGGGTCAAGTACCCGCGACAGGCAAGGGCCCAAAACCTATTGAGGCAACTTCAAAATTACCTATCACAAAACAACCTGGTGTTGCAAGGGGGGTCCCATGAGTTTTTGGACCCGGGCTTGGCGGCCATCTAGGGAAACCTACCAAACCCACACATTTCTGAAAACCAGACACCCGGGGGAGTCCAGCAAGGTATGGCTTGCGTGGGTCCCCCAACATTTCCCTACCCAGAATCCCCTGCAAACCTCAAATTTAGCTGAAAAAATCACGTTTTTCTCAAATGTCTGTGTGGGAAAGTTCTGGAATCTGCGTGGATCCACAAATTTCCTCCTACACACCATTTCCCCAGGTCTCCCGATAAAAATGGTACCTCACTCGCGTGGGTGGGTCAAGTACCCGCGACAGGCAAGGGCCCAAAACCTATTGAGGCGACATCAAAATTACCTATCACAAAACAACCTGGTTTTGCAAGGAGGTCATATGAGTTTTTGGCCCCGGGCTCAGCGGCCACCTAGGAAACCTACTAAACCCACACATTTCTGAAAACTAGACACCCGGGAAGTCCAGCAAGGTATGGCTTGCGTGAGTCCCTAACATTTCCCTACCCAGAATCCCCTGCAAACCTTAAATATTGTTGAAAAAATCTATTTTTTCTCACATTTCTGTGTGGGAAAGTTGTAGGATCACCAGGCTGACACAAATTTCCTACCACCCAGCGTTCCGGCAGGTCTCCCGATAAAAATGGTACCTCACTTCTGTGGGTAGGCATAGTGGCTGCAACAGGAAATGGCCCAAATCGTACTGTGGAGACTTCAAAATTACCTATAACAAAACTACCTGGTTTTGGGGGGCACCTGGGGATTTGGCCACAGGCTCGCCGCCATCCAGGGAAACCTACCAAACCCACACATTTCTGAAAACTAGACACCCTGGGGAGTCCAATGAGGTATGGCTTGCATGGATCCCCCAACGTTTCCCTACCCAGAATCCCCTGCAAACCTCAAATTTAGCTGAAAAAAACACATTTTCCCCATATTTGTGTGTGGAATCACCGTGGCGGCACAAATGTCCTACCCCACAGCGTTCTCCTTAGTGTCCCAAGTAAAATGATACCTCACTTGTGTGGGTGTCCAATGCAGAATTGGCTAAAACGTATTTTTAAAAAAATGTAGCGCTTAGAATTCTCGGTGCTCTACCCTTATTCCCTAAGTTTTGGGCTCTTCCCAGTCACAGGCCCTTGCCCCACCCCCACAAGTGAGGTATTATTTTACTCGGGAGACTGAGGGGAACGCTGTGAGGTAGGACATTTGTGCCAGCACGGTGATTCCACCCACAAATATGTGGAAAATGTGTTTTTTCAGCTAAATTTGAGGTTTGCAGGGCATTCTGGGTAGGAAAAGTTGGGGGATCCACGCAAGCCATACCTCGCTGGACTCCCCGGGTGTCTAGTTTTCAGAAATGTGTGGGTTTGGTAGTTTTCCAAGATGGCCGCCGAGCCTGGGGCCAAAACCCAGGTGACCCCCTTGCAAAACCAGGTTGTTTTGTGATAGGTCATTTTGATGTCTCCTCAATATGTTTTGGGCCCTTGCCTTTCGCGGGTACTTGACCCACCCACGCGAGTGAGGTGTCATTTTTATCGGGAGACCTGGGGGAACACTGGGTGGTAGGAAATTTGTGGATCCACGTGGATTCCAGAACTTTCCCACAAAGAAATTTGAGAAAAAAGTGATTTTTTTCAGCTAAATTTGAGGTTTGCAGGGCATTGTGGGTAGGAAAACGTTAGGGGATCCACGCAAGCCATACCTCGCTGGACTACCCCGGTGTCTAGTTTTCAGAAATGTGTGGGTTTGGTAGTTTTCCAAGATGGCCGCCGAGCCCGGGACCAAAACTCAGGTGACCCCCTTGCAAAACCAGGTTGTTTTGTGATAGGTCATTTGATGTCTCCTCAATGCGTTTGGGCCCTAGCTTGTCGCGGGTACTTGACCCACCCACGCGAGTGAGGTATCATTTTTATTGGGAGACCTGGGGAATGCTGGGTGTAGGAAATTGGTGGATCCACGTAGATTCCAGAACTTTCCCAAACAGAAATTTGATAAAAAAGTGATTTTTTTCCAGCTAAATTTGAGGTTTGCAGGGGATTCTGGGTAGGAAAACATTGGGGACCCACGCAAGCCATACCTTCCTGGACTCCCCCGGGTGTCTAGTTTTCAGAAATGTGTGGGTTTGGTAGGTTTTCCAAGAAGGCCACCGAGCCCAGGGCCAAAAACCCAGGTGACTACCCTTGCAAAACCAGGTTGTTTTGTGATAGGTCATTTTGATGTCTCCTCAATACGTTTAGGGCCCTTGCCTGTCGCGGGTACTTGACCCACCCACGCGAGTGAGGTACCATTTTTATCTGGAGACCTGGGGGAACACTGGGTGGTAGGAAATTTGTGGATCCACGTAGATCCCAGAACTTTCCTACACAGGCATTTGAGAAAAAAGTGATTTTTTCATCAAAATTTAAGGTTTGCAGGGGATTCTAGGTAGGAAAACGTTGGGGGACCCACGCAAGCCATACCTCCCTGGACTCCCCTGGGTCTCTAGTTTTCAGAAATGTATGGGTTTGGTAGGTTTCTCTAGATGGCTGCCGACTCGGGACCAAAAACTCAGATGCCCCCATGTATCTGAAAATGACCTGGTTTTGCAAGGGGGGTCACATGAGTTTTGGTCCCGGGCTTGGCGGCCATCTAGGAAACCTACCAAACCCACACATTTCTGAAAACTAGAGACCTGGGGGAGTCTAGAAAGGTATGGCTTGCGTGGATCCCCCAACGTTTCTCTACCCAGAATCCCCTGCAAACCTCAAATTTTGATGAAAAATCACTTTTTCTCACATTTCTGTGAGGGTAAGTTCTGGAATCTACGTGGATCCACAAATTTCCTACCACCCATCGTTCCCCAGGTCTCCTTTGAAATGGTACCTCACTCACGTGGGTGGGTCAAGTACCCGCGACAGGCAAGGGCCCAAAACGTATTGAGGAGACATCAAAATGACCTATCACAAAACAACCTGGTTTTGCAAGGGGAGTCACCTGGGTTTTTGGCCCCTGGCTTGGCGGCCATCTTGGGAAACCTACCAAACCCACGCATTTCTGAAAATTAGACACCCGGGGTAGTCCAGGAAGGTATGGCTTGCGTGGGTCCCCCAACGTTTTCCTACCCAGAATCCCCTGCAAACCTCAAATTTAGCTGAAAAAAATTACTTTTTTCTCATATTTCTGTGTGGGAAAGTTCTGGAATCTACGTGGATCCACAAATTTCCTACCACCCAGCATTCCCCCAGGTCTCCCGATAAAAATGGTACCCCACTCGCGTGGGTGGGTCAAGTACCCGCGACAGGCAAGGGCCCAAAACATATTGAGGAGATATCAAAATGACCTATCACAAAACAACCTGGTTTTGCAAGGGGAGTCACCTGGGTTTTTGGCCCCGGGCTCGGTGGCCTTCTTGGGAAACCTACCAAACCTTTAAAACACAAATAAGGCTGTCCCTAGTGAGGTTTCCTACAAGTACCTACAGAATCTCTAGAGATGTATATCCACAAGGGGCATCTCAAAAAAGGTGAAAGACTGGCCTCACACACCACCTGGTGTCATGCTTCATCATAGGCCGTCCTCGCCCTCTAAAAACTCCGTTTGATAGAGGGCGGGCATACACCTGAAGACAGGGATGCACTTCTAAAACTAAGTGGTGGCCCGAAAAGTGAGTGAAAGTGTAATTTAAAAACCATTAAACTTGTCCCCAAGGAGTTTAATTAAGGGGCAGATCTATGGTATTAAAATAAGTGAGCGGTAATCTGGGAATACAATATCCCTTTACCGAAATAGATGGTCAACATGTTTCTGCTCTACGTCCCATATGGGTACATAGCATTCTTCAGGACCGAGATGGATATTGGGCTCTACCTTTATACACAATGTGCATGAAAGGGTTACCACTTTACCAAACGGGGTGCAATTACCAACTCCCCATATAGTGCAAAATCTAAAATATAAGAGTATCTGTAGGGAAAGGAAACAAAAGGAACAAACAAACCGGACGTGTAAGTAAGTTGAAAGTACACTATGCTGTACGTATAACAACACACGTTATGCTGCGCGTGGTGGTATCTAAGTGAAACACGTGTCAATCATACGTGTTCACACTTAAATAGAAAAGCACTTAATGATACTGCTTACCTAAGGACACTATCCTATAAGCTTCATGGGAGGTCGAGGTGGAAGAGCCTACTGTGGCTTATTCTGGAAAAACAACACAATGCAAGAAACACTAGCACACACTCGTACAAATACATGCCTTAAAATAAGTGCCTGCACATAAGGCGTCCAAGGCACTTCAGCATTTACACATGACACTCATACTCTTACTGTCATATTCAGCGCTTCCAGCAGTTCCATCTAGGTTCATCCGCTTCGCCTCCCCGCCGGTAATGTGGATAAGTGGGGGGCGGGTTTTTATACTCATGCGCGCTGGCTCTTTCGAAAATAATTGAAAGATTAGATGATTGTTACCGCCTGTGCGGGTTCCGGTGTGCGCTTAAACAACTGCCTGGTTGCCTGTTTGTGGGCGGACCAAAGGAACTCAAGGGTAAGCCATCGTTGGCACGCCCATAGTACCAGAGAACGCGCATGCGCTGACCTCGCTCCACCGCTCTCATCCCCTTAGTTAAAACGGCACTATACGCCCTAACCAGTAGCACGCCCATCGTCATGAGGGAGCATGCGCTAGACACGCTCCACCGCTCTCATCCCTCTAAATGAAAAGGATGGCACACAACAGTAGCGCTTTACCGTGGAACACAACTACGCTTATATCTAGCGGTTAGATACTACATGCATGTCTCCTCAGACCACTAAATTATGGTAAAAGGTTATCAAGTGTCAGAAGGACACTGCTTTATATTAAAATAATCAGAGCACATAGTGCCACATAATGAATCACTCTAGGTAGCAAAGGTTACCAAAGGTGGTAGTCGTGACTCAATATAACAAGATATTTACAGGCACATACTATTAAACAGTAAGCCATCATAAAAAACAATCAGTATATGGGTGATAGTTTTGTATATGTAATGGTCACGCCTCTATCAGAACTACTGATGGTCAATATATATTAGCGAGATAGTTGCAGCCAAGGTATTTCATCATTGAGCCCGGTTACCCATGAGCGCAACCGGTACACCCAGCGTTGTTCCCTAACATGCAATTGTTGACTTATGTCGGTTTTTTGTTTTCGCATCACCTCCATGACCACCCATCTCAGATCGGATTCAGTATGGTTCTTTTCGAGAAAATGTTTGGTCAGTCTGGTGTTGGATTTTTTACATCGAATTGTGCTGCGATGTTCATTAATACGTGTTTTCACTTTCCTTGACACCCGGGGGAGTCCAGCGAGGTATGGCTTGCGTGGATCCCCCAACGTTTTCCTACCCAGAATGCCCTGCAAACCTCAAATTTAGCTGACAAAAACACATTTTCCACATATTTTTGGGTGGAATCACCGTGCTGGCCCAAATGTCCTACCCCACAGCATTCCCCTCGGTCTCCCGAGTAAAATGATACCTCACTTGTGTGGGTGGGGCAAGGGCCTGTGACTGGGAAGAGCCCAAAACTTAGGGAATAAGGGTATAGCACCGAGAATTCTAAGCGCTACATTTATTTAAAAATAAGTTTTTAGCAAATTCTGCATTGGACACCCACACAAGTGAGGTATCATTTTACTCGGGACACTAAGGAGAACGCTGTGGGGTAGGACATTTGTGCCGCCATGGTGATACCACACAAAAATATGTGGAAAATGTGTTTTTTTCAGCTAGATTTGAGGTTTGCAGGGGTTTCTGGGTGGGGAAACGTTGGGGGATCCACACAAGCCATACCTCATTGGACTCCCCAGGGTGTCTAGTTTTCTGAAATGTGTGGGTTTGGTACATTTCCCTAGATGGCGGCGAGACCGGGGCCAAAACCCCAGGTGCCCCCCCCCAAACCAGGTAGTTTTGTTATAGGTAATGTTGAAGTCTCCACAGTACGATTTGGGCCATTTCCTGTTGCAGCCACTATGCCTACCCACACAAGTGAGGTACCATTTTTATCGGGAGACCTGGGTGAACGCAGGGTGGTAGGAAATTTGTGTCAGCCTGGTGATCCTACAACTTTCCCACACAGAAATGTGAGAAAAAATAGATTTTTTCAACAAAATCTGGCGTTTGCAGGGGATTCTGGGTAGGGAAATGTTGGGGGACCCACGCAAGCCATACCTTGCTGGACTCCCCCGGGTGTCTAGTTTTCAGAAATGTGTGGGTTTGGTAGGTTTCCCTTGGTGGCTGCCGAGCCCGGGGCCAAAAACTCATGGGACCCCCCTTGCAAAACCAGGTTGTTTTGTGATAGGTAATTTTGATGTCGCCTCAATAGGTTTTGGGCCCTTGCCTGTCGCGGGTACTTGACCCACACACGCGAGTGAGATACCATTTTTATCGGAAGACCTGGGGGATTGCGGTGTAGAAGGAAATTTGTGGATCCACGCAGATTCCAGAACTTTCCCACACAGACATTTGAGAAAAAAGTGATTTTTTCAGCTAAATATGAGGTTTGCAGGGGATTCTGGGTAGGGAAATGTTGGGGGACCCACGCAAGCCATACCTTGCTGGACTCCCCCGGGTGTCTAGTTTTCAGAAATGTGTGGGTTTGGTGGGTTTCCCTAGATGGCCGCCGAGCCCGGGGCCAAAACTCATGGGACCCCCTTGCAAAACCAGGTTGTTTTGTGATAGGTAATTTTGAAGTCGCCTCAATAGGTTTTGGGCCCTTGCCTGTCGCGGGTACTTGACCCACCCACACAAGTGAGGTACCATTTTTCTCAGAAGACTTTGGGGAATGCGGGGTGGGTGGAATTTTGTGGATCCACGCAGATCCCAGAACTTTCCATCACAGAAATGCGAGGAAAATTTGTTTTTTTAACTAAGTTTGAGGTTTGCAAAGGATTCTGGGTAACAGAACCTGGTGAGAGGCGCACAAGTCACCCCATCCTGGATTCCCCTTGGCGTCTAGTTTTCAAAAATGTACAGGTTTGCTAGGTTTCCCTATGTACCGGCTCCGCTAGGGCCCAAAGTTCACAGGTAGGCACATTGCTAAAAACAAGTCTGTGTCTAGTGGGCTTTCTGCCGCCCTGGGGGGGATTTGGGGGGGGGTTTGCCCAGATATGGGGGTGGAGGCTGCCCAGAATGGGCATACCAATGCCCCCACCCTCCTAAAAAATAGCCACAGTCTTTCTGCCATTGGGGTCAGAAAGACTGTGGCTATTTTTTAGGAGGGTGGGGGCATTGGTATGCCCATTCTGGGCAGCCCCCACCCCATGCATAAAAAAAGCCAGCGTAATCGCTGGTGCCTAGTGGGCTTTCTGCCCCCCGGGGGGCAGATCAGGGGCCACTGCCCCCATCTCCTCCCCCCTGGGGGGCAAAAAGACTGGAATTTCTCTTGGGGGGGGGGGTATTGTCATGTCCATTTTGGGCAGCCCCCACCCCTACATGAATACAAAAAAAATCCCTGGTTTCTAGTGGGCTTTCTGCCCCCATCTGGGCAGAAAGACTGTAATTTTTGCGGGAGGGGGGTGGGGGCATTGGCATGCCCGTTTTGTGCAGCCCCAACCCCTGATTCAAATTGGCAAAAAAAAATCCCTGGCGTCTAGTGGGCTTTTTGCCCCCCGGGGGGGGCAGAAAGGCTGTAATTGTTGCAGGGGGGAGTGGGGGCATTGGTATGCCCGTTTTGGGCAGCCCCCACCCTAATACAAATTGCCCCAAAAAAATCCCTGGCATCTAGTGGGCTTTTTCCCCCCCTGGGGCAAAACGAGGTAAAGTGCACGTAACTGTAACCTTTACATTTGATTCCGAGGAAACATCTAAAATGGCCGCCCATAAGATGATTCTTGTATGACAATTTTTTTTTGTATCTGTACAAGGATGGGGTGTTGTATGGTATTCAAGGAAATGTCCAGATGCAGTATGAGGTTGTTCTCTCAGCTGTGGTATTCAGGTGGAGATTCCCAAACTTTAATGTCATAACTGAATCATGAAGTGTTATTGCAGGGGGGCGTGGCTACGCTGGGGATGGAGGAAGACGTGACTGTGTAGGGCTCCGTCGGAGGCTCCCCAAACTGGCTCCATATCTCCGCACATGCTGCTCTGCAGGGGCTGAATTTCAACACAGCGGGTGCTGTACCCATCCTCAGGCTCCGCTGTAACTTTTGGGGTGATTGGCCCGGGCCGCCCGTGCCGAGACCTACGGACTCTCCTGACACCGGCGCGAAGCTGTGGAGGTCAGCGCGGCTGAGTGCGCGAGCCCGGGGTCTGGCTCCGCCCCTCTGGCCTAGGACTGTGGCGCACTTCCAGCGGGCCTGCCGCGGCGGTCTTTCGCCATGCAATGATCCCAGCGTCTGGGAGATCACCGCCGGGAGCCTGCTGCTCTGGCAGGTAATATTTTGAAATCCCCGCCGATCTGATTTCCGGCGCACGGCCCCCGGGGATCGAGTCGGGGACTTGCAGCACAACACCGCTGTACTGCTGGAGCTGGGGGTCGCTCAGGCGGGCCTTTCTGAGGCCGACGAGACACTGCGAGGGCCGGCGTGGCCGCCCATGCAAGCCCGGGGTTTGGCCCCGCCCCTCGGGCCTCACACTCCAGTGACTTTGCTGGCTGGCCTGCTGCGACGGCTCTTTGCCCTGCCGGAGCCCCACCGCCTGGAGGAGCACTGTTGGATGCCCGCTGTCCCGGCACGAAATCCCTGGCGCTTCCACTGACCTGATCTACAGTGGGTGACCCCAGGTAGTGGGGAGGCACTGGGGCCGGGCCGCAAAAGACAACTACCACTGAGATTAGCGGAGGCCTCATACAGTGGGAGGCTGAACGGGAGGGCCACATCTGCATTGGGATGCCGGTGCGCCTGGAGCCCTAGCGGACCCCGGACTGGGAGATGTCTGGTGAGACCTGGTGGGGCGACCTCGGTCTGGAGTGCTGTGGAACATAACACAGCTGACACGCACGACAATACCCTGGACCCAGCTGGTGAGGAGAGGCACTGAGTCGCGGCTGATACTGCCCACGGGAGCCAAGGGGTGGCAGACAGCACGTTATCGCCCAGCAACGGATGCACTGAAAACTCAGCGACCACACAGACACTAAGCAGTACATTGCAACTGCTGCCTGGACACGGGCCCGGCTGTGAGGCTCGGACGCACCCCTATTGCTGGCCCCTGCTGGAAAGTAGCCCCTGATTAGACCACGCGAAGAGACGCCGACAGAGCAGTTGGGCAGAAGCGCATGAGAGGCGGTTCCTAGGGCACGGCAGTTGCGGCTGAAACTCGTCCTACGGCTTACTCAAGGTGCGCTGACCCGACCTACGGATTCATCTAGATAGATGTCGCGGGGCAGAAGGGTTAAAGCGAACTTGTCTGGTACACCGGCTCCACCCCCCCAAACGAGAGCTACAGCGGGAAAAATGGCGGATGTGGCATCTTCAGCCGACATGTCCGGCAAGCTGGATGCGGTCCTGGCAGCAGTACAGAGGCTGGAGGAGACCCTGAATCACACCCGTACAGCATTGGAAAACAAAATCGACAAAGCGGTTATCGACCTAACACTTCTCCACGCCGACCATCGTAAACTAGCAGACCGTACGGCTGTGCTTGAGACTGCGACGGCGGAGATGGCCCCACAGGTGGCAGCTGCAGACAAAAACATACAGCAACTTCTCAACAGAGTGGACTTTCTCGAGGACAGAGCTGAAGATGCAGAAGGCCGGGCCCGCCGCAATAATGTCCGAGTGGTGGGGCTGCCGGAGGGAACGGAGGGGAGAAATCCTGTCGCTTACGCAGAAACATGGCTGCGCACCCTCTTGCCGGATGGATCCCTCTCCCCGTATTTTGTGGTAGAAAGAGCACACCGGGTACCAGCAAGACCATTGCCAGCGGGGTCCAACCCCAGGCCGCTCCTGATCCGACTGCTAAACTATAGAGACAGGGACATGATCCTACTGGAGACCAGGAAATTGCCTGAGATTCAAGTAGGCAATCAAAAAGTGATGTTGGTTCCGGACTACACGATTCAAGTGCAGAAGCAAAGGTACTCCTACATGGCGGTGAAGAGGCGTTTAAGACAGAACGACTTGAAATACTCCCTACTGTTCCCGGCTCGCCTGCGAGTAGTGGCAGGTGGCAAAACGCATTTCTTCACAACACCCGAGGAGGCTGAGGACTGGCTAGACACGTACACTCCCTCGAGGACTGAACCACCATCAGATCGATCCAGGGGCGCGGCGGAGGGAGGGGCCACTCGCCGCCGCCGTCCCAGAGGGAGCAGATAGAGTCGCACACAACTTTCTCAAAAGAAAGGTCCAGACCCGGATCAAATACTACAGGGCCAACGAGACGCTCTTCAAGCTGTGGCCGGTATCAGCGAGACGCAATCGGAGGACTGCGCATCTATTTCTAGTCAGCAGGACCAGGCCAGCGAAGCGGGTGAACTTTCAGATGACCCCCTCAACACGCAGGGTTCTTGTGGACTGCCGGTGGTCACTCCCCAGACCGCTGATGATATTGTCTGATGTTTGCCGATGTGGCCTTTGACCTGTACACTACTGTACCCCGTGACTGCACACGCAAGTATATGATTGTAAGATAAGCATTAATGCGAGGTGCTGGATATGTTGCAACTGTTCACATATAGGTCTCATTCTATTACTGCAGGCCACTAATACATTCCGCCCGCTAGTCCACGAGTTAGAACTTTAAGTTGTCCTGCTCGATGGCCCCTGTCTCCCACAGGAGTAGACTACACGTTGATCCCAGCGGATACAGCACCTAACGATTCATTATTAGCTAGTTATCGGGGAGCCCCGGGGGTGATTCTGCTCTCATCTAGTCCCTTATAGCTTACAGCCCACCCCCCAAGACGTAGTTTGAATGATGTTTATGCATACAGTTTGGACGAGTGCCTGTTGCATGCTCGCCCTTTTGGTATTTAATTCAATATTAGGCGGTTGCCGATTGCACGTTAATTCACATACAATTGATATTTTTCTATTATCTCTTTTTGTTGTTAATTATTGTATTGCTCACCATACAATCCGCTATCTGCTGTACCATAGAGACACTGACCGCCATAGGGGGCCACTCACTAGAGTCACCTACACATGGGTGGCGCGGACTTATCCCGCCTCTTGGGGTGACTGGGCCACTTGCACTGCTGGATTTCAACGGATATGGCGCCCATTAAGATCGGAACCTGGAATGTGAGAGGCATTCATAGCCCGTCGCGTCGATATCTTATCTACTCCTACCTAAAACGACACCAGATACAAATAGCACTCTTACAAGAGACACACTTGCATAAATCTGAGGTCGCACGACTTCACAGGCGCTGGAGGGGTCAGATACACGCGACGGGCTACCCGGCATACGCACGCGGGGTACTGGTGTGGGTGAGGCCGGGGACTCCCTTTCGGGTGGTGGACACTCAGATAGACACAGAGGGCAGATATGTTATCATCAGGGGAGTACTGGATGGAAGGCAGATAGTACTCGCATCGCTATATGCGCCTAATACAGAACAAGCAGCCTTCTGGGAATTGATCTCTATGAAATTGGCTGAATGGCATGATGTGCCCTTGATACTGGGCGGTGATTATAATAGTGTGTTGGATGTGTCTCTGGACCGATCCTTCCCCCTGCCTGGTACGACTACACACACAGCTGCGAGGGCGCTACGCAATTGGGCCACTAATTGGCACTTGACAGATGCCTGGCGCCATCTTAACCCATATGATAGGGTGTACTCTTACTACTCGGGAGCCCATGGCCTCCATGTTCGTCTGGACCGCTTTATGGTGTCCAATGATCTTCTCTCAAGCATTTCTGGATCTCACTATATGGGGAGGACACACTCAGATCATAACCCACATATGGTGGAATTGCAATGGGACGAGACAGTGCCACCAATTCCTATGTGGCGACTTCAACCAGATGTTCTGTTAGATGCACCATTCCGAGATTTACTGGCTACTAGGGTGGCACAGTATTTTGATGAGAACGAGGGCACAGCCTCATCGCCACTGTGGGAATGGGATGCCCTCAAGGTAGTGGTACGGGGTCACTGTCTGGGCACACAAGCAGGGATCAGAGCGCAGTTAGATAAAGAACTAACCATTTTAGAGAGGAAACTGGCGGCTTGCGAGCGGGCGGCAACTGAGGGCTCTCGCGGGCAGCTTGATAAGCATAGGGAAAAACATGCGCAGTTACTGGAGCGTCTGCGCTGTCTTAACTATGCTGCGCACTCGGCACGGACGCACCATATGGGAGACAAGGCTGGGAAACTGCTCACATGGCTTATACAGCAAAATGAGACATCAGCCCCTGTCATGTCTGTGCGCACGGCAGCCGGGGGGGTAGCGTACACACAGCGAGATATACACAACGCATTCGTGACAGATTATCAGGGCCTATATGAATCTCGCACACAGGTCACGTCCCTAGAGCTACAGCTCTATCTGGACGGGATGGCTCTGCCACAGCCTACGCGTACACAAAAGCGGAATTAAATGAGCCTCTCTTAGCAGAGGAAATACGGGACAGTATATTTTCATTATCCAACGGGAAGTCACCAGGGCCAGATGGTCTGCCGACCGAATTTTACAAAGCCTATGAATATATATTAGTGCCGCAACTGCTTAAGGTGTATAAGACTGCGCTGGACGATTCTATGCTCACAGCTACGCAAAATGAGGCCCTATTGGTGTCTCTCCTCAAGCCGGACAAAAACCCTGAGTCTTTGGGATCCTACCGCCCTCTAGCGCTTCTTAACACTGATTACAAAATCTTGGCGTCCCTACTGGCTAAACGCCTCTCACCCCTAGTGAAGACGTTGGTACACCCCGATCAGAACGGTTTTGTCCCCACCAGGAACACCTCCCTTAATCTACGTAGATTTTTTCGGGTCCAACAGTATGCGATACATCATTGGCCACACTCTGGATGCCTGGTATTGGACCTGGAGAAGGCCTTTGACTCTTTGGAGTGGCCGTATCTGGCGGCGGTGCTGAACAAATATGACCTTGGCGATCACTATTTAAGTATGGTCCAGCTTTTATACCAACGCCCTACTGTCCGGGTCCGCACAGGCACGCTAATATCTGATCCCATTAGAGTGAGGCGTGGGACACGCCAGGGCTGCCCGCTGTCTCCGCTACTTTTTTCCCTAGCAATGGAACCACTGGCGGAGCTCCTTCGCGGTGATAGCGAGGCATGGGGTGTGCAATTAGGAGACGGAATGCATGCCGTGTCTCTCTATGCTGATGACATATTGTTATACGTACGTAACATCACAGACATTCCTGCGTCCATAGCAAATATACTGAAGACCTTCGAGAAGATGTCAGGTCTCCGGGTTAACTGGGCCAAATCAGGGGTCTATCCTCTCAGTGCGAATACGGCGGAAACAAATGTGGTCATTAATAGCTCAATACTCCCATGGTACCCCACCACCTTTCGATACCTGGGGATATTCATATACCGGGAGCCTGCTGATCTCCTGGACGGTAATCTGACGAGAGCGATTTCAGCGGTTAGGGCCCAAATACACTTCTGGAAGTCCCTCCCGTTGACTGTCATGAGCCGCATTGCATTATTGAAGATGATTGTCCTTCCCAAATTATTATATTACTTCTCGAATCTCCCGGTCTATGTCCCAACAAAAACCTTCCGTGAACTGGAACGTCTATTCCGTGATTTCATATGGAACGCGGGAAGGCCCCTGGTGGCGCTATGGAAGTTACATGCTCCTATTAGTCAGGGAGGGTTGGCCGTCCCAAACATGGAATTGTACTATATAGCAGCCCAACTACAATGGGTAACGAAATGGCTTAACGGGAGTAGTCTGGAAGACACGGCAACCATGCAACAGCCGCGAACACACGCGCAAATCTGTCACTTGTTCCACCCCATGGCCAAACCCCCTCGCCCGCTTCAAATACATCTGGGTTTAGGATATAGATGTTACAGGAGGAGCCTATACCTTACCCGCGCGACAGCCCCGTATGCCCCGGGATTACCGCTGCTGGGGACACCTAGGGGGAAGTCGGGCACATCGGAAATGGCACTGGACCATTGGCGCACAGCCGGCATAGACACATTAAGTGACCTCTACAGAGATGGTCAACTGTCAACATTTGAGGCGCTGGCGGAGGATACCGGCTTACCTGCAGGGCAATTCCTCCTGCATGCATCCCTCACAAGGGCATTATCAGCCGGCTGGGGAGACATATCAACCGAGCCACAAACACATCTACTAGTACAATATTTGCATGTCATGGGAGCGGGATCTCACATAGTACACTGGCTGGTGGCGGCCTTGCTTGCGCACACGCTGCAACCCATGCTGGCCCTTCGTGCCCGCTGGGAAGCAGACAGGGGTCAACCCTGGGCTGACAGGGAATGGGAGACCATCCTAGCCGGCTCAACATACATACCGAGAAATTCTAAATTCAAATTAATACAAACATATATTATACAGAGGGCGTACCTTTCGCCTGACAGAATAAACAGATACTTTAACATCTCTACGTCTGAATGCCCACGCTGTCGGCAGCCTGACGCGGACCTACTTCACATGCTATGGTTCTGCACCTCGCTCCAGAATTATTGGCGGGATGTCACTACGACCCTAGCGCTTTGTACAGACACACCCTTGTCGCCTACATGGGAAACCTGCATATTAGGAGTCTACGTCCGATCCAAAAAAAACTAAGTTACTTCACGGTTCAGGGACCTGGGACTGATAGTTGCAAAACGCTTAATTACAAAACGATGGAAGCATGTAGACCCTCCAGGGACGATTAGCTGGGAAAATTAGCTGGGAAAGATCACTCCTCATATGGGCACAGGCGGAAAGTGTAACATTGCACAGGGAGGAAATAGCGGGGCTCCGAAAATACCACATTGCGCAGCATTGGGACACAATACTCGCAGCATTTAAAAGCGCAGGAGGCAGAGTAGATAGCGATACCCAGCCAGTTAACGTATAACGTATACGTTAAAGACCCCGAGTTCCGGAAGGCGAGATACCAGCGGGCAGACACTATGAACCGATACGCACCGCTACATAGCCATAGTTAGAAATGGGAGACCCCTCTATCCCTGCCTACCCAACCCCACCCACCAGCACGAAACTGGCCCTCAATACCCATGTAGATAGAAGCCCAACCTTGGTGAGTCAATTTACTGCAATACATAGGATGTATGAGCCCATTGTTGTTTATATTATTTTCTTTTAATTTTCATTGTTGAAAGGTCATGATCATTTATTTTGTATATTGATAATGTCGCCACTCCTCAATACGTTGTTAGGCACTGCAACTTAGATAAGGTGCGCTATATTGGCACGCTCTGCATAGCTTTTATTTTCTACTCTATACAGTCGCTTTTGATGCATGCCCCTAATATGGAACTGCTGAAATAATTATGCATTGTTGTTCTCGGTGCACACTGTCACGATACGCACTAGGCATCGATAAATTGTTTATACTGTACTGCGCGAGTGAACAACTGCGGAGCGGTAAAAGGAGATGTCTTCTTCCGCAAAGTACACTGGTACTCGGCGCAGTATATGAATGTGACGTATTGCATAATTTGGAAATATGCTCAAAATGTTTTTTGTTTTTTTTTGCATTGCCCTATATTGTAAGATGGGGAAAAACAAAAGTGTGAAAAGACCAATAAAGATGTTTAAAAAAAAAAAAAAAAATGAAGTGTTATTGCACATTTAGTCTGTTATTACAGAGTGCCTCATCTGTCCCTTCAAGCATACCTCTTCTCTTCTAAACTGGAAATACCGGACTGGGTGCTCATCAAAAGGCACTTGCGAATGACCTCAGAGGCCCTGGGCTCCTGTTTCAGAGAAAAGAATGACTGAACAATTTAACACTTGGAGAGTTGGAAGTGTATGGGATTCAGCCCACAGATAACTGAAGATAGATAGCTTCTTCCATATTGAAGCACCAATTTGGAATGATGCTGAATTAATCATTGGTGATCAGTCCCTTAATTGACTGGAGTGGTCTATGAAATGTATGCTTTTTTCAAAGCAACTTTTGGAGAAAGTGGACTATTATTTGGCGTTTGTTGTCGTGTAGTTCCTATAAGACCTTTATAGGATGTGCGCGTTTAGACAACATACACTGCGGGACTGGTGTCCAGACTGATTCCAGACACCCACACCGGGTATGTTGGCCTGTGTACCAGCTAGCTCGCAATGCCACTATAACCTCCTCTTACCAAGGTGAGAACAGTTCTTGGCAACTATCGAACATGACAACCCTAATCCCTCAGGACCGTGAAAACAGTAACTTACTTTTCGCTCAGTCACTCGTGCTCACTTGTTCTCAGAGAGATACACAGAATAAACTGTTGGGACGTTTTCAATAAGTATTTATTGAACAGTCGTTATTCTAGCGTAGAATAAGTGCACTGAAATCACCAGTAGACAGTAGCATATATAAATGAGTAGCAGCACTAAGAAAGTAAACAGATGGTAGGTTTCTACCATTTTGCTAAAATCATAAATATAGGCGAGTATATAAAATACATGGCATTAAAATGCGTACTCCTACGATGCACCCTAACTAGATGTACCTAAGTGTACCTAGCATGTGAGTAGGTGTAAAGCCAAGAATCCCTCTAGAATAAAGCCAACCCCATTACCTGATGTTAGCCTGCGGGACCTCGTTCTGGTCTCGAGCTGAACACCCCGCAAGGGATGTCAGACCACTGCGAGCTGGAGTATCTGCATGCAGGAACCTCAGCGTCTCGCGTCAGTGTGTGGGCATGGAAGTCGTGATCTCCTCCCTCATCTCAGAAAGATGTGGTGTTTATATACCCTAAGGTATCCCCAGGGGGTTCAGCCTTGCTGTGCCAGTGTCAGACTTAGGATGACGTCGGGAATGAACTTTATACACAGTTATTATGCAGGAGATGATGGTCCTGCTGTGATTCCAAGAAACTAAGAATCCTCATGCATAATTTATGAGGCCAGTGTCCAGGGATAAACCCTACGTACTTGTGTAGTATTGTAACTGGGTAAAAGGTCAGTCCTTCAAATCCGTTATGTATGTAGTATAGGAGAGAATGTAGGTGAAGGGTTATGATGTTACCTAGACCTATATCGGGGTACCTATATGAAATATAACACCCACTCCTCATCCGACTGGACGACATTACTAAATTCTAGCGTACTACCAAGGTGTCTGGAGGTTTGTACGCAACAAATAATAAAAACATTTTTAAGAGAAGGAAAAAGCGTTAAAAAACCCTTTAAAAAGTGTTCTACAAAAATCATTCAAGTAGTGGCACTAAAGTGTCCGTTTATATAGTCCGAACAACTACAAGCATCTGAAAGCCATACAGGTCAAAAAGGTTTCAATTTAGAATTTTAAAAAGGTTAAAAAGCCAAATCTTCCCAGTGTGCGACATGCCAAATGTTTATGTGTCCTTGAAGGTAGACGCAACATTGCTGCTGTCTGCATACGCAGCTGACAATCCCTGTAACACCTCACAAAGAATGTCAATTGAGCACAGATGATCTTCCGTACTGCCTGCAGCAGATGCAGAAGCAGCCTGTGCCACATCCAAGGCCTGAGTGTTGGAGGAGCTGGTGTCCATACCAACAGGAGCAGAAACTACCTGTGGTGGCTCTAAGAATGCTGCCAACAACATGGGAATGCGCTGAGGACACTGCAGAACATGGGCCGTTATCGGGTCCAGTAAAGCATCAACGCCCGGTGGCGCAACCGATGGGAGAGTCAGACAGAGGTCCAACACGCATTCTTCTCTGCAGAACAGGCATCGGAGAACAGGTAGGACACAGTCCATCCAGACTGGTCTAAATGACAGGAACGAAGAGGCGCTCAGCTCCCGTAGGCGAGGTGTGCCCAGATGTTGTGCCATGCGATCACGGTATTTACGCTCCAGGAGAGCTATTGCTACTTCCTTGGTGGCTGGGACGTCCATTGCGTAGCAGAAAGGTAACAATCAGGATTCCTGCTATTAGAAACAGGATCAGCGGAAGCCCTCCAAAAATGCTTCCAAAGACGGAGTGTATAAAGTTTGGTATAACTCCGAGGACCGTCTGAAAGGTGCTTAACAGTCCGGAACCTATGGTCTTAAATAGGTGTACAATACCCGTCGTATCGGACATGTTAAAGATACGACTTATCATTTCTGTGAAATGGAAAGGGCAGTTTGTACGTATAAGTGCCTGTATCTCAGCCGAGGACCTTGCGATCTGGAGATCAAAAGTCTCCCGGGCGGAGGTTAAGGGCCGGTTCGTTGTAAAAGCATGGCTTTCATTCTGCTCTGAGTATCAAACTGTATACAGGAAACATTTAGCGAAGGCCATAACGGCGCCTCCCTGACTGTATGTGTTGGTGGAAACAATACTTGCATACAGCAAGTAACCCTGGAGCTCACGGTGACTAGATATGCGATGCCCGGAAGCATCCCACAACAACCTTGATCATTCAGCATCAAGTAACTCCCATTCGAGAGAAGCCTGAATACTGGGTTAATCACAGCTGCTAGGGTACCCCTCAAGTGACAGGACAAATTCGCCACAGACCCATTACAAGCTCCGTGTCGCATAATATCCTGACTTATGAGAGATCCACTTAAAGCGTTCTCGCAGTTAGTTCCGCTTAGAAACACTTCCATATCCCCACTCCTGCATCGAAATCTGTATGGTAAATCCCAGGATTCCCTGATGAATTCCTTAGCCATCTTTTCATATCTGCCTGTCTGATGTTGTTCTAGACAATATTGAAACTGGAAAGTTGCGACCGGTAATGTTATATGGCCGTGGACTAACCATTCTGTGGACGGTGATTCTGCCACAGTAAAGGGTAACCTATCCAGTTTCTCAATACGCAGCATTGTATATTTTGCTCCTCTCTGTGCCGTTTTTATCTGTTTTTCTGTTAGATTGTATGCAGAAAATAATGACGTAATGTTGATAAAACGCCAAGGCACATAACCGGCGCGCAATGACTGCAGCGTCCAGCTTAACAGAATAATAGAACGTAACTGCGACTGTCCATGTTGCAATATGGACAAATCCTGTTCTATTACATCGATAGCAGGAGATACAATGCTGCCCAGTGAATATATCCTGGATGGTAATGTAGTCATACCATTGTCAACTACGGCTAACGCCTTTTCTAGGTTAACTCTATCTATTTCTCTTAATCTCTCTGCAGTTTCTTGTTGAGAGATTTTCCATAGTTCGTTATAGACAGCATACAAAAAGCGCTTCTTACGTGGTTTCCTGGGACCTAATAAAAAACCCCGTAGGTCCACATCCTCTGAGAGTAAGGACAAGTGTTGCTTCACCTGGGGTAGTGTTGAGGTCTTTAGCCAATCAAGGCAAACTTCCCAACACTGTAGGATGTCACTACCCCCGGATGTTCTCATTGTACATAACGTGGGTCTCGTCTATGGAAACTAAACCCTTCGGTGGTACCCCTGAATCTCTCCTGACATCTGTTTGTGTCAGCAGGCCAAACCAACCATCCCTTCCAATTGGGGTCTGATCTATTGTATTGCAATATGTTATCCAACTTAGCCCCTCCTTCTGATGTAAAATTCCCCTCGGTGTTTAAAGGTGTTGGAATTTGAGGCGTGTTCAAGACCTTATTCTTGGCTATTCCAAGACAGGAAGTCTGTTGCACAGTGTCATTCAGAAAAATCATCTGCTGTGGAATGAGGCATGCTCTAAACAGTGCTTCTGTCCCCTGGACTTGCCAGTCCCTAGAACCCCAGATTGATTTCAAGTCTACAGTGTCCAACCAAAAGTCAAAACCCTGTTCAGACAGCTGGGTGATAAAGGAAGCAGAGTAAATCTGTTTGGTGTTTGTTAACATATTTTTCTGTGCAGATATTGGTGCAACCTTATAGTAGTACGAGGTTGGGTCCGAAGTGTTAAACCCTGAAAAATATGAGAATTTCTGTGCAAATGTTTTTCAACTACTTTTCGGCGGTGTAGGGCAATGTTCCCACTGGTGGTATGTGAAAACATTTCTGGGTTTGCTAGATTTATGCAAAAAATAATGATCATAATGTTGGTAACAATACATTTTGTCAAAATCTGATCTATCCTCTAACATTTCAGTGCTAGAAAATGCAGCAGATTGTTCCAAATCAGACAATAAGTTATTAACAGTTTCAAAATCCCAATCATCAGAAAATGTACTGGAGGTAATGATATCGTTCAATGAAATGTTAAACAAATGTGGAATTTTTAAAAGCTCGGTCGGTCCAAATATATCAAAATTTACTTTGTCCCTGCCAAGGCGTTTGATCAAGTTCACTGGCCCTACCTCTGGGAGGTTTTAAAGATCTATGGCTTTCCGGAGAATATAGTAAGGGCTGTCCAAAACCTGTATTGTTTGCCTAGAGCCAGGGTATTGGTTAACGGGGAGTTATCAGATTGGTTTAATATGACGCGGGGAACTAGACAGGGGTGTCCCTTGTCCCCGATTTTATTCAATCTCTATATTGAGCCGTTCGCTTCCCTGATTAGAGCGGATGCTACTATCTTCCCGCTTAAGTTTGCAGGCTTAGTGGCAAAGTTGGCATTGTATGCAGATGATCTCATACTTTACACGGTTAACCCTGTGGTGGCTATTCCAAATTTAATGGCTAAGGCCAAACTCTTTGGGAAGATATCAGGGTTCAAGGTAAATAGAGGGAAGACCGAAATTATGGAATGGAACCAGCCTAGGCATACCCCGGGGATTAAGTTGCAAATGCGCTACTTGGGTATTATAATCACCCAGAAATTAGCGGATGTGCCCAGAGTAAATTGGAAGAAGGTGAGTCAGGAGATTGGGAGGTTGTTGGTAAGGTGGGCGAATCTACCCTTAAACATTTATGGTAGGGTTAGCCTAATCAAAATGATTGTCCTCCCCAAGATCACGTTTCTTTTTAATTCGATACCCTTATCTTTTGACAAAGGAGAGGTAGCTAAATTGCAGGGCAAGATCGGTAGCTTTATCTGGTCCTCCAAGGGATCAAGGATATCCTGGAAAAAGCTGAGGAGGAGGCTGGAGAAGGGGGTCTGGCTCTCCCTAATCTTATGACTTATGGGTATGCATTTCAATTCAAGAACTTCCGTATGTTGTTAAATAATGTGGATAGGTCACCATTAGGAATACTTTATGGGGCAATGTTGAGTGTATTGAGGGAGGGACAGGATCAGTTTCTTTTTAAATATGGAGACCCAAAGTTTTTTTTAAAAGTGAGGTTGAAGATTTTGCAGGGGGCTTTAAGAACCTGGGTGTTTATTCAGAAAAAACTTGGAGTTCCTTACTATTCTTCCAAAGCGCCGATTTGGGACTCACCAGGAACTCCTGAGTGTCTAAAAGATATGCTCAGTCTTCCCTTGAAATTTGCAGGGATGTCCCGGTGGGGGGACCTCAAATCGGCCTCATCTTTGGTCAGCTGGGAAGTCCTGAGTCAATGCACCAGGGGTCAACTAACCAGATTTAAATACTATCAAGTCTCCTCCTGGTGGGCAAGACAGGTTTGGGAGGAGGAGGAAGAGGACTCATGGCTAGACCAGGCGATTAGAACTGGCCCTATCAAAAAGGAAGTCTCTTTGTGGTATCTTACTCTGCTAGAGGCGGATGATGACATTGATGCAGACATTTTAAAGCTTTGGGCAGAAGATTTAGCTGATCTAAATGTTAGGGAGGTTTGGGTTGATTTGTTTGCAACACTCCGAGCAGTGGTAAAATCCGCTTTCCTCAAGCGTAATCACCTTTTCACTTTGTACAGAGTATATTGGTCTCCAGCAAAACTATCAAGATTCACAGGAACTCAGTACGCATGCCCAAGATGTATGTACCCTCTGGCAGATGATATGCATATGTTTATGACATGCCCCAGGATTGCTGATTATTGGACCGAGCTGTGTAAGTTCTTGAGTGAGGTAACGGGTCTGCAAGTCAAGGTAAGCCCTATGCTTATATTTTTTGGACTTTGTCAGGACTGTCCTACCCGACCTAACACTGTTATCTCCAGATTTATTTTCTATACGATCCTATTGGGGAGACGAGAGATTTGCAGGTCTTGGAAATCTGGAGTACCCCCCGTTCTTCTGATTGTATTAAAAATATAATCTCTACAAGTCAGTTTGATATGGCCTGTGATCCTAGTAGTCAGGAGAAAGTGTGGATAATGTTGGTCGATTGGAGTCAAAGATCCAGGAGGTCCAATGATTAAGCCAAACAATTGCTGTTGGTCCTGGTCCCTTCTTTGCTACGGGCACACCGGTGAAGCGTTGGAAGAGGAAACAGCTTTCTTCTTGGATGGAATGGCTATACCCCACGCTTTGGTATTTGGCAAGTGGGAATAGAGTGCTACCAACAAGAGAATTGGCAGAATGAGGACTAAAGAAAAGAAAAAAAAAATTACTTTGTCCCACACTATACCATCCGGTATAGGAACTGCTGAAATGTTCACGAAGGACAAGTCTCTTTGTTCACGATGAGATGAAACATGAGGTTTTAAAATTAAGTTTACTTTTGACGTTGCAGAGCTCTGTTGAGTTTACTTTTGACGTTGCAGAGCTCTTTTGAAGATAAGTTAAGATAAGTTCCATTGATGAGCAAGTGGAAAGTTATTACTAATCCTAACCACAAAAGGAAAAATAAGATACCGGTGATTATCCAAAGTTCTAGCCAAGGTGATACTAAATAAGTTTTTCTAAGAATGTTAAAAAGTCTTTTATCCGTTGTTTGCGAGAGATTTGGGCTGGCGTCGTTTCAGGTTCACTTGGATCCAATGAGAAGGTATCGAAGTCGATGAAATAGCCAGATGCAGTTCGATATATCTTTGGTAGCTCCGCAGGTTTTGTTGAACTTGTGGATTGCTCTTGTTGAGGCATGTTGACGTAGACATCTTTATTAGCTTGAATTGAAATTTGTCTTTCACTTTGATTTTGAGAGTTTGTGTCAAGGGGAACTAGTTCCATTGCATTGTTATTGATTCCGTTGCTTTGTAAAGGTGACTCTTCAAATGTTATGAGTCTTTCTGTTTGTACTTCCTGTATTGTAGCGAGAGGAGGACGTCGGCTACTCAGGAGTCCACGAGGCCTACTATTTAGTATCGGCCACATAGTGTGGTTTGATTAGATCGATTGAGACGAATCTCCTTTCTTGTCCTGCAAGAGGTGGTAGAAGTACAGTTCTTGATCCTTCAACGGCCAGGACAGGTACAGGCTTTCGATAGGATGGCCCGAATTCTCTCTTGTCCACAATCCTTTCTCTGACCAGATCCCCAACTTTAGGGATCCAGGGAGGTCTTGCCGTGGCTGATTTGACTTCTCCAGTGGCGCTTTTCTTTGTATCGACGTTACTTAAGGAGGCTCTGAATTCATTCAGATCCTGTAAAACAGCCAAATGTTTATTGATGTCAAACGGTTTTTCATCCGCCACTGTGCCTTCACAATCGAGATCAGGTACCCACATTCTTGTCCCAAGCAGGACCTCGTAAGGAGTTGCACCTCCCAGAGAGCTTCTTGGCTGGTTATTAAGGGCCCGCTGGACCCCAAGTAGGTGACTGACCCAACTACCACCCGAGCCTAATACCCTAGCTGTTAAAGATTGCTTTAAGTCCTTGTTTTTCCCCTCCACAACCAAATTTCCCTCGGGATGGTACAGAGAGGAGTACCGCAATGCTACACCCAAACTTCCCATGGCTTCCTTGTAAGCCCTAGAGCAGAACGCGGGGCCACGGTCAGAATGTAATGTGTCAACTGCGTATGTCCCTATGAAGACTCGCAAATCTTTTATAACAGTTCGGGCGTCAGTCGAGCGTTGAGGCCATACCCATAAGAATCTTGGACAGGAACCCACTGCAACCATGATATACTTGTAAGCCCCATCACATTTTAAGGGGCCGCAGTGGTCCAGGTAAATGCACGCAAACGGTCAGTCTGATGCTGTCTAATAATGGGATCTGTGCTGGGCGAGCTACGGTGGCCCCATTTATCTGTTGACAGATTTCACACTTTAAGACAAAGTCTTTGGTCTGCTTTGTTAACCCCGGCCACCAATAGCGTTGTTTCAGTAAAGAAACTGTCACTGTAACTCCTGCGTGCGCAGAACCCAGACCCTCGTGTGCAGCCAAGATTAAACCTAATCTGCGATCCATGTTTGGTATTACTCTATCCCCCACTCCAGGAATCTGAGCAAATGGAACGTTGTTTGCATCTAACTTGTAGGAGTACTTGAGTGGAAAACCTTTAGGTAGTGCTCTGCTGTTGTTGCGTGAAGCAATCATAGCTACCATTGTGCTACCGTCTACCCTCGTTTTTTGAATGGGTGATTGCAGCTACGGACGCAGTGCGTACTGCCCCCTTCACGGCTTCGACAGCCAATGAATTCCCTTCAACGTGAACGCCATCACGTTGATGACTCAGTGTGTGTATCACGTGAGCCCTCGGTAGTTCGTTCTTCAACTCTGCTACCTGTTCCCATAGTTTCCTATGTTTAATTGTGCCACCTTTTGCATCTCTGTACCCATTCTGTCCCCAATAGTGGAGATATTCGTTGTACGACTGGACACAGTAAAAGGAATCACACACTATTAGTGTGGGGAATTCGGGATCCGTATTTATCAGTGCCAGTAGTAGTGCTTTTAATTCTGCCAACTGAGCCGTGCAGTCTCCTAGAGACTGCGTTTTTGTACAGCTTGGACGGAACTTGCCTTCCTGCATCCTACCTTTTACAATAGCGTATGCTGCACTGTATTGTTGCTTACTCCCTATGGCCGGTTGAGCAGATCCGTCAGTATAAATAATGTATTCATACCGATCTAGAGGCATAATTTCATTTGGTAGAGGATATTCTTGTTCGTATTGCAGGAATGCTTGTGTTTTTAGATTTGGTCATATCTGTATTCTACATCTGTTGCAGTGAGAGAATTAGCCCATTGTATCCATCTTGGATGTAACGCTTTTGCATTTGGGACGCTTGCCTTTGTGGCAGCCTCTAAGGCCGGTACCGAGGTCACGACAATTATTCGTTTCCCTTGAGCTAGTGCTCTTTCTCTCACTACAGCAGTCTGTACTGCTGTCAGAATTTTTTCTGTAGGAGCAAAACGCATTTCAGCGTTAGTGTACAAATGCGATTTATATGCAATTGGTACAGTTTCACCTTCATTAATAGTTAAGTAAGTGTACCCAGATTGACCTGCTACTACGCGGATCACCAGGTTGCGTACGTTTACGCGTGTCTGTAAGTGTTTTGATGATATCATATCAGCTTGTAGGGAATGAAGGATATTTGTGTGTTCCTGTGTCCATTGTCTAACTAAAAAGTCAGATCTTATTAGGTCGTAGAAAGGTTTTACTCTCTCTGCGTAATCCAAAATGTATGTTCTGCCAAAATTCAAAAATCCCAGTATGGACTGTAAGTTTTTTAATGATTTTGGAGGTTGTAGCAGTACGCACTTTTCTAAAAAGTGGGCTGCCAGGCTTTTGCCTTCACTTGAAAGCTCATATCCCAAAAATAGGACATTGAGGTGGGCTATTTTCGATTTTTTTAAATTAAATGTGTAGCCCTCAGAGGCGAAACCCAAAATATGGTGCTCACCTTGGTCAAGTGTTCCTCTAAGTCATCATCTGTCAGATAAATATCATCTACATAGGATAATGCTTCTTCATCCAAATTCTGTAGTAACTCTGTTACCCTCCTTGAGAATAACCCCGGGCTATTCTAATACCCTTGGGGGAGTCGACAAAATTGACGCTGGGACCCTAGCGCTGAGAAGGCTGTCAAATATCTGCTTTCAGGCGCTATGTCTTGGCAGAAAAA
The DNA here is from genome assembly GCA_963921515.1 of Calotriton arnoldi. Lineage (NCBI taxonomy): Eukaryota > Metazoa > Chordata > Amphibia > Caudata > Salamandridae > Calotriton > Calotriton arnoldi. The sequence continues at coordinate 2,608,904 of CAWUFW010000610.1, forward strand.
TCCATTTGAGATATCTAATGTTGTTTTGTATTTTTTCCGCACAATGTTATTCATTAATGCGGCACTGTGTGTATTCTGAACCGCAAATGTCTTTGTACATGAGTTCAGGTGTCTATAGTCTAAAACTAGACGATATGAATTGTCGGGTTTCATTACAGGAACCAAAGGATTATTCATTGATGAGGTGCATGGTTCAAATACACCTTGGTATTCAAGTTGATCTAAGATCTCCCTGACCTGTTTTTTAGCTTCCTGTTTTATGGGATACTGTCTTTGTGGAGTTGGGTTTGTTTTTATTGGAATTATGTGGTGGGGTGACGCTTCATCCCACCCTACGTGGTTGCGGTATAATGCTGGAGCAAGGGCTACCGCCCACTCCTGTGCATATGTGTGTCTTAGGTGTACGGGGACTAGGTCGGAGAAAGCTGGAAAAATTACAGTTTCCCCCTTTGGACATTCCATAACAATAGTAGGCGGCCAATCTTTTTCCGCTAATAGGATGTCATAGCCCGAAGTCAGGTTCTCCCAAAAGAGACCCTTAACTTGTCTCGGCTTGTCCCTCTCCATTTGGAGTGTTATTTCATGTAACTTGTGTGGGACACTCACCCTAATATCAGGTGTTTCCACTGTGATATACTCACTCAACTCCACTGTCACCAGAAATTCCATCAGGTTCCGGCGAGCTATTGTTACCTCTGCCGCGCTGTCTAGCATCGTCAGAGCCCATTCCCCGTTCAGTAGCTGAGTCCTCAGAATTCTGGGCATGTCTAACTTTGAGAGCTGCTACCTTCTTCTTTTTAAATTGAGGTTTTGCTTTAGGTTTTTCTTCTTTCTTTGAAGCGTAGTCTGAAGTGCGTTGCTTTGTACGCTCTTCTTGTCTTTGTTCTGACCGTCCTTCCCTCTCTGAGTTTTTTGATGGACCCTGAAAGGAACGAGAGGAACGAGTATCAGTATCCTGATACCTGTCAGGTTTTTTAATGTTATCTCTATTCCTAAGATTATATCTCCTTTCTGGGGGCTCCTGCTGAGGAGACCTTCCCCTGGAGTGAGATCTGTTCTTTTGTTGTTTATTATTGTCCCATTTCTTCTTTGAAGAAACTGGTGTTTGCTTTGCCTGTTCTTTATCTGAACTCCCCATTAGTTGGGGTTTTACAGGTCTCGCTCCTAGACTGTCTCTACCTAACTCTGCATAAGCAGTTTCAATTATTTTAGGTAGTTCGGTCTCCTGTTGTAATGGAGTGTACTCTCTCAGGCATTGGCGTATTGCCACTGATGCTGCTTCTCCTTTAATATTCGCCAATATTATCGCAGATACCTGGTCAAAGTTATTTAAAAACTTCATCCCCAAGTTTAGAGCAGGTTCTGCTCCATACTCAATCTGTATTTGTCTTAATACATCTGGTATTACCGCTAAAGAAGGGATACCATGAGTCCTGGTATATATTGCAGCGAAGATTGTGCCCCAAGAGGCACAATCCTCTATAGAGGGAGCTATCCCCATTGGCAAGCAAATAGTAAGTATTCTATGCTTTTCCTTAGGACTAGTGTGTGGAAACACCGCCTCCAGTTGTGTAATTTTCTGTGCTATCCAGAAGGGCATTTGTTCACGTTTTGTGGGCATTTTACCCATTACTGCGTGCAGTGTCTGTGGTGTAATTTTTGTTGTAGGAGTTTGGACTGGTCCTGGTTGTGTAGCCGGTGCGGGCTGAAGTGTGATTGTTCTCAACACAAACTGTGTCATATTTCTGTAAAGTCTTATTAATTCTTTATGCTGTACAAGTAAGTCTCCTCCTGGAATTGTGTCAATGTCAGGATGTGGTGTGTATGCCGCTAAAACTGGCCATGTTGCTCCGTCTCTTCCGAGCTGACCGAGTCTTACTCTATTTCTTGTATGGGGGAGGGCGCCTTTAAACCAGTAAAGGTGTTCTTCGTAAGTGAGTGGAATTTCAATGTCCTCATATGGACTATACTCATTTGGTATCACATCTTCTACATAGTAGTGAAATGTTTTGGTTTGTGCATTTGCCTGCGGGAATTTAATCCATGAATAGAATACCTCTGTTCTATGTGATTCGTGTGCCTCAATCACGAAAGTCACTTGCCCACCCCTAATTGTAACACCATATGCTACTAGTTTTAGGGTGACGGCATTTCTAACATTATCTGAAATGTATATTGGATCTGCATTGTCTTCTTCGGCTTAGAAGTTTAGTGCATTCCCGTCATCTACGTCTCCCTGTTTGGTCATTATTTTTAGAAAGGAGAGCGTTTCAAGGGAACTGAGATAAGGTGTTTTGCACAATTAGGAACACTGTATCCTTCAAGCTTGATTAAACCAACAGCCAATACATAGGAATTTTCCTACTCAGCTGCGGCGGATTTGTTTCCTCCCACTCCAGACGTCTCTGGGGAAATGTGAGTAGGGGTCTCTGAGAATAGCACGACTGAACTACTCAGATTTGACTGTTAAATAAGTGCCAATACCAACGTTGGCGGCGCCATGTCGTGTAGTTCCTATAAGACCTATATAGGATCTGCGCGTTTAGACAACATACACTGCGGGACTGGTTACCAGACTGATTCCAGACACCCCCACCAGGTATGTTGGGCTGTGTACCAGCTAGCTCGCAATGCCACTATAACCTCCTCTTACCAAGGAGAGAATAATTCTTGGCAACTATCGAACATGACAACCCTGATCCCTCAGGACCTTGGAAACAGTAACTTACTTTTCGCTCAGTCACTCGTGCTCACTTGTTCTCAGAGAGATACACAGAATAAACGGTTGGGACATTTTCAATAAGTATTTATTGAACAGTCGTTATTCTAGCGTAGAATAAGTGCACTGGAATCACCAGTAGACAGTAGCATATATAAATGAGTAGCAGCACTAAGAAAGTAAACAGATGGTAGGTTTCTACCATTTTGCTAAAATCATAAATATAGGCGAGTATATAAAATACATGGCAATAAAATGCGTACTGCTACGATGCACCCTAACAAGATGTACCTAAGTGTACCGAGCATGTGAGTAGGTGAAAAGCCAGAATCCCTCTAGGATAAAGCCAACCCCATTACCTGATGTTAGCCTGCGGGACCTCGTTCTGGTCTCGAGCTGAACACCCCGCAAGGGATGTCAGACCACTGCGAGCTGGAGTATCTGCAAGCAGGAACCTCAGCGTCTCGCGTCAGTGTGTCGGCATGGAAGTCGTGATCTCCTCCCTCATCTCAGCAAGATGCGGTGTTTATATACCCTAAGGTATCCCCAGGGGGTTCTACCTTGCTGTGCCAGTGTCGGACTTAGGATGACGTCGGGAATGAACTTTATACACAGTTATTATGCAGGAGATGATGGTCCTGCTGTGATTCCAAGAAACTAAGAATCCTCATGCATAATTTATGAGGCCAGTGTCCGGGGAAAAACCCTACTTACTTGTGTAGTATTGTAACTGGGTAAAAGGTTAATCCTTCAAATCCGTTATGTATGTAGTATAGGAGAGAATGTAGTTGAAGGGTTATGATGTTACCTAGACCTATTTCGGGGTACCTATATAAAATATATAATATTGTGGTCGCTCACCTCAAGGAATAATGACACTAAATTGCCAGGGTGAACCCCAATGCCACTAAATTAACCTAAGCTCATCAATCTAATATGGTGATCCAGAGATATGGATTTTTAAAGTTTAACTAAAAATAGAGCCAAAAGATTTAGGGCCAGATGTACGACCATTGGAAATTGCGACTCGCAAATTGCGCCAAATTGCGAGTCGCAATTTGCGAGTCGTAATTTCCAATGTACAACAGTGCCTGAGACACTGTTTGCGATTCCCAATGGGGTCGCAAATTGCATGCCTCATGCATATTAATGAGGCTGTCGCAATTTGCAACCCCATTGGGAATGGCTGGCACTCCCAGGAATGGTGGCCTGCTGGGGTCAGCAGACCTCCATGTCTGGGACTGCTTTTAAATAAAGCAGTTTTTTTTTAAATGCAGCCCGTTGTCCTTGAAGGAAAACGGGCTGCATTTAAAAAAAAAATATTGAAACGTTTTTGTTTAATTTTTTAAGGGCAGGTAGTGGTACCTGGGACCACTGCCTGCTCTGAAAAAATGTTTGCGCAACCATTCACAAAGGGGAAGGGGTTTCCTGGGGACCCCTTCCTGTTTGCAAATGGTTTACCACCCTCTTGAAAAGGGGGGTAAACTGCGAGTGTTTTGCGACGGCAATTGCGGTCACAAAACATTCTTACATAGGTGTTGGACTCGCTATTCGGAAGGGAAGCCCTTGGAACGCCCCTTCCTAATAGCGAGTCGCTAACCCTATTTTGCGAGTCGCTATTTAATTAGTACTTGTGGCCCATGTACTTAGTACTAAAACCCATTTGCACACGCAAAAAAAAAGTCGTACATCTGGCCCCTAACCTTCTAACCATCTTTTTTATGGAGCTCAAAATCGTTCAGCAGGATAAGCTGAAGCTGTATCCGAGGAAGGTGCATCAAAATCAGACACCTTTGCCGTGAGGTCCTTCTGACAGCACCAGAGGTCTTGGAAGTGCAAAATGTTCTAAGTCCCCACTTATCAGTGTTTCTGGAGCAGCTCCTCTGAGTCACTTTTAAGACTCCCAGGACCAAAGGGGCAGCACTTAGGGGCCAGGACGCACTCCAGCAAGGCAACCAGCAAAGTCCAGTCCAGGTCTAGTTGTTACTAGCCAACTGGGCACTTCAAGAAAAAGGCCTCTTGCAGCTTGTTGTGCCTCTTTAGTCACACAGGAGGTCTGCCAAATGATTGTAAAAACCACTTCTTTGTCCTGGGTACCAAAGGGAGCAGGTCCAGTCCTTTAGGTCTCCTCTCGGGTCATAGACAGCGGGTCCTGTCTTCCTATGAAATTCTGCAGGTCCAGAAAGTGCTCTGAGGGTGCCTTGGGATGCCACATTTGTAGTTGGAACTAGCTATCAATCTTGTGCAGAGTTCTTGTGTACACCCAGAGGTGTTCTAGGGAAATGAGCAGTCCCCTGCCCTATGTCCACTCCAAACCAGCTCTCGGCATAGCCTCCATTCCCCTGGGTTCAGAGCCAGCCTGGCTAGTGTGGACCTTGAGGTCACAGACTTTTCCTTCTTCAGATCTCTCCTTACACTAAACTATAAATGAACAGGACTCACCTCTGTCCCTGTCATAAGCCACCTACCTGGATCCCAGATGATTCCAATAGGGCGGCAACGCTAGTTCCCGAATCGTCCCAAGACTTGCCCTCGGAGGAGACACTGCTCCGGTGGCAAATCCCAGGGGGGAGTGGGCTGGGATGGAGAGAGCCTGTAGTGTCAAAGATGCTGTGGCTTGTCTACTCAACATCAACACTGCAGCAGGCATTCACACCAGTCTGATGAATGGTACCAGCAGATATGGTACCTATAAACAAACAAATAATAAGGCGTTAGTCTAGTATTTTACTCTATCTCTTAAGATAGCACCTCACGAAAGCTTTTCAAATCTCAACCAACCTTTAGTTATGTTGCTGTTTTGTTTTCATTTAGATTGTCCGTAGAGGCCCCTTCATCAAACTTCTCGAAACTGTAGTGAGTATGATTTCAGCATCAAACCCACAAGCAAATTTGGACAAGATTAGCTTCACCCAAGTCCTCTCTGGCAGAGCCCTGGCAGCAGTATGTACAAGTTGAACAAAAACACTGGTTGCCTTTGTTTGCAGCAAGATGTTGTGACTGAGCTCAGCGCATAGTAAAATCAAGTCTGTTAATGCGTCTCTCCTTCTCTTCTTGTTCTTTTTTCCATCCAGGTGCGAGACTAATGCGGGACGTTCTTTGCGGTGAGGTCGCAGCTGGAGGATCAAGGGAGATGGCAAGACAGAGTCCTAGAAGCCGGGAAACAATTAAGTTGCAGGCGAGAGGCTAAGCGGTGGAGAGGAGTGTGGACGGTCTTTAAATAAGACTGCTTTAGAACGTTCATAAAGGTCACATTCTAATTGTTTGTAACAAGGAACAGGTGCAGATAATTAACTTGATGAGGCTGCCTTCTAGATGGTGCTTTAGTATGTTCACAAAGGTCGCGTTCTAATTGCTTATAGCAATGAACAGGTGCAGGGGATCAATTTGATGAGGGCTGTCTTTTGGAAGGTTCATGTTGAGGTCATATATGCCGGTTGCTTGACACTTATTCTGGTGGATTTTCTGGATGTTTCCGTGGCGCCTGAAAACTGACCTTGCATACGCATGGTAAAACATTTGTAAAAGCTATTATGCCTTTTCAAACAAACCGGGGAACACCAGCTGCAGCTACCTATTACCAACAGCATGTAATATGGTCAAAAGTCAGGGTACAAGATGTTTGTTCATTCAGAAGTGTTGAGAGGAATGGTATGAGTCATGCCGATATATTGTGATAGTCAAGAGAGTTGAGCTGTGGCAGGAATCCTGACAGTCGCCCCTCCCAAAGGCAGTCTTACAGGTCATGGTTTGGTGGGGTAGAGGGCATGAAGTCGGCTCACCAGATGAAGGGCATGAACCGAGGAGGCTGGTTCTCAGGAACGCTCTGAAGGGTCATAACCCTTCCAATCTATAAGGTAATATAGTTTCCCCTGAGATTGCTTAGAGTCCAGGATATCGTGAACTTCGTACTCTTGTTGGCCATTAATCAGAAGGGGTGGGGTGGGGTATCTTTTTGTGTGGCGGGGTAGTATGGCTTGATCAGTGAAACATGAAACACTGGGTCTATTGTGTATTCAGGGAGGAGCCGTAGCTTGACGGTGACTGGATTGATTATCTTGATAATGTCATAAGGACCTATAAACTGTGGTTGTAGCTTTCTTGGGCATTCTAGTTGCAGCTGTCTCTTTCCTTGTATATAGGTGCTGGGCTTCTATGCTTGTCAGCTTGTGCCTTCATGACCAATTTGGCTTTTGCTAAACTTGTCCTAGCGTGTTTTTGAATCTTATGCAGTTCTTCTAATCTTTCTGTGACTGAAGGTAGCGTAGTAGAAGCTTCTGATATATCAATGGGAAGGGCCCGAGGATGTTGTCCTGACATGAAGACGAATGGTGTGTAGTTTTTGGCGGAGAGGGTGCTGTTATTATAAGTGAATTCAGCTAGGGGTAAGGCCTGATCCCAATGTCCTCTGTACGTGGATAGTAAGCATCTTAGTGTAGGTTCTAGGGATTGGTTGACCCATTCAGTTTGGCTGTCGGTGTGTGGGTGGAAGGCAGATGACAAGGCTACCTCTATTCCTAACTTATCACAGAGTGTTCTCCAAAATTTAGATGTGAACTGAACACCGCGATCCTAGATGATTTTAGTCGGTAGACCATGCAGTCTTAAGATATGATCAATTAATATTTGACTAAATTCTGCTGTGGTGGGTATCTTTTTGAGGGGGATGAAATGTGCCATTTTTGATAACATGTCAACTACTAAAATGGTAGTGAAGGTATTGCTTGCTAGAAGGTTAGTAATAAAATCCAGACTAATGGTGTGTCAGGGAACTAGGGGTATAGGCATAGGCTGTAATAAGCCTGCAGGGGCAGTGTGAGTGTTCTTGTTTAGTGCACAAGTTGGGCAACCAGATACGTATTCTTGTATATCCCTCCGCATGTTGTTCCACCAGAAGGTTGTTTGACAATTCCTTAGGGTTTTCGTTATACCTGGGTGCCCTGCCAATGCTGTGTCGGGATTCCCTTGAATTATCTGATGTCTTTATTATATAGTAGGGATGTACCGTTTCTGAGCGTGAAGGAACAGCTTAGTATGGTTAGGTGTTTTGATCCATTCTTCGGTCTTTCGTTTTTTTATATTCTTCATGTAAGGCCGCCATAAAGGTGTCACCCTTGCTGACTGCGACTATCTTTTCTGGTGGAATGATAGTAGGGAGTCTGATGTGGAATGGGAAAAGTGAGCATACCCCAGTCTAGAAAGAACATCAGACTGTAACTGCTTGGTCCCTGGGCGATAGGTGATTATGAAATAGACCCACTAAAGAAATGCAGCCATTGCATTTGATGGTGGGTGAGAGCCCCGACAGAGCTAAAGAATTGTAAATGTTTATGATCTGTGAATAGTGTGACTGTATGTTTAGCCCACTGTAGTTAATGCCGCCATTCAGTGAACACCAGTTTGATGGCCAGAAGTTCTCTTTCAGTCACTGTATAGTTTTGCTCTGCTGGTAGAGGTTTTTTGGAATAAAAGGCTATGGGATGCATGTGGACAGTTCTTGTTTTTTTTTTAGATAAACTTCCTCCTACGGTTACCTGCGAAGAATCGACTTTGGCGTAATAGGGCTGGTCTGGATTGGATGCTGAACAATGGGTCCCGTGGTGAATTTAGTTTTTAACAGTGGCAACGCCTGATTGGCTTCTGGAGACCATGCGAATGATTACCCCTTTATAAGTAGCTGCGTTATGGGAGCCACTATCTCTGAAAAGTACGGGATGAAATGACGATAAAAATTGGCAAAGCCAAGTATCTGTTGAATTTCCTTGACATTTGTTTGGAGTTGGTCAATTGGTAATGGCTTCTACCTTTTTGGGGTCCATAGTGATGCCTGTTGAAGATAAGTGATACCCCAGAAACTCGACTGACAGTACATGGAAGGAACATTTGTCTAACTTAGCAAAGAGAGCGTTTTCCCTAAGGTGCTGCAAGATGGCACGTACATGCTGTAGATGTTCTTGTTCTGAGTTTGAGTAAATCAGAATGTCGTCTATGTAGACGATTGCACAAATATCCAAAAACTCCCTCAAGACCTTGTTAATGAAATATTGAAATACTGCTGGAGCATTACATTGCCTGAAGGGCATAACAGTATACACAAACAGCCCGAACTTTGCCCTAAAGGCGGTTTTCCATTCATCGCCTTCTCATACACGGATAAAGTGGTAAGCTCCCTGTAAATCTAGTTTCGTGTAAATAGTAGAATTTCTGACCTGACCAAGTAGTACCGGAATTAACAGGAGAGAATAGCGGTTCTTAATAGTCACCTTATTGACTGCCCAATAATCCACACAAGCCCTCCACTCCCCATTCTTCTTGGTAAAAAGAAGAGTAGGGAAGACGTAGGCGACGTGGAGTGGCGTATAAAACCTATTTCTAGTAGTTTATCCAGATATTTGCGTAGATATTAAGTTTCAGGTTCTGTCAACGCATAAAGTCTACTGCAGGGCAGCGTTGCTCCCAGGAAGAGATCTATGTGACAATCAAAGGATCAGTGTAGAGGCAGTTGGGTGGCTTTCACGGGGTCAAAAATATCTTGAAAGTCCTTGTATTCTTTGGGTAGTTTAAGGTTTTCTGTTCCTTGGACCAAGTTACAATGCAGAGGTATTCCCACCTCTAGAGCTTCTTGGTAGCAGGTAGTAGTGCAGAATGGTGAATCCAAGGTTACGGTGCAGTGTACCCTATCAATTTTTGGATTGTTTTGTTCTAGCCAAGGTATTCCGAAAATTACCCCAAAGGTGGAAATGTCTATTAGATCAAAGACAAGTTGTTCAGTATGCCCATTATCGCACACTAAGGTTAGAGCCTCTGTCTGAAAACAAATTAGTCCAGAAGACAACTCTGAACCGTCTACTGCTCGCACAGGCTCAGGTTTTTCTTTGGGAAGTTTTGTGAGCCCGAGCTTGGCAGCTAGGGTCAGATCAAAGAAATTGCCTGTGGCCCCTGAGTCAATAAGCATGGATATTACATGCTTCTGCTGTGGGGATAGGATTACTGCGACTCGGAGAGTCAAATGCCACCGAATTCGTGTTCCTACATTGGTCAGATATTGTGAGATCTGTACAGCTTCTCTCGATGAGACGCTCTCCCTTCTGGTCGAGAGTCTTAGTTTTCCCTGTTCTTGATTGACCTCTACACTAGCCACAGCCTTAGTCTTTTTTGGTTTTGCAGAACATTCCCAGCTTTGCCATGATAAAAAGATATAGGTTTAATTTGCGGCACTTTCCTTTTCCTCATTAGGTAGTGGACCCCTTATACCTCCTATCTGCATAGGTTCAGTATCAAGAGTCTTACTGTCTGACTCTTTCTTCTTGGTTTTGAAAGCAATTACTCTGGTGTCACTGCGAGATCAGTCACCCTTTAGCTCGCCCAATCGGTGATCTAGCTTAACCACAAGATCAATACATTTTGCACACTCGTCAGGCAGATCAATGATGAGCGAGAGGGAATCTTTAAGGTCATCTCTTAACCCTCGATAGAATAAGGATGTTCTTTTCTCTTCCGGACAGCACGTTTCCACCACTAGTCGATTGAAAGTAGTGATATGTCAGCAGGTCCTTAGAACCTTGTCATATGTTTAATAACTCATTGTCACTTGCTTGAATAAAAACATGTTTTGCAAATAACTGAGTCATGGCAGCCTTAAAAGCAGAACAGTTGTACAAAAGGGAATCATTTGTTTCTATTAAAGGAATTGCCCAGTTAGCGGATACACCTCCAAAATAAATAGATTACAAACGCTACTTTAGCAATGTCATTGGTGACCCCCTGAGGTTTGCATAGGATATGTAATTAACATTAACTCATAAAAGCTGCAAATGTAGTACTGTCGACATGAAAGCGTTCTGGAGCTGCTAAGGGCACAGGACTGGGTGTAGAGACAGATCCATGCAGATTCTAGTCAGTAGTTGTAAACGCCCGTCTCTGAAATGGTTCTCCAAACACAGGCTGGGTCAAAACTGGGCAACTATCCTTGGTTTTAGTATCCCTCCATTTTGTGAAATGTGTCCTCTCTCGTTGCACTCTTCCTTAAGTGTTGCATTTTCTGCTTTTAACCTATTCAGATCTAGTTGCAACTGCTGCATTAACTGAGACAGATTGTTAGTGTCATTGAGGTCCCCTGATAAGACATGTGCTAGATCGTCCGTGAATATTTGGTCTTGATTGGTCATGGCGCCACCCAAAAGGAATGTTAGGTGTGTGGCTTAGCCTTCTGCCATAAGCCACCTACCTGGATCCCAGATGATTCCAATAAGGTGGCAACGTCAGTTCCCAAATCCTCCCGAGACTTGCCTTTGGTTTACAGGAGACAATGCTCCGTGTGCAAATCCCAGGGGAAAGGAGGGTTGGGATGGAGAGAGCATGTAGAGTCAAAGATGCTGTGGCTCGTCTAATCAACAGCAATACTGCAACAGGCATTCACACCAGTCTGATGAATGGTACCAGCAGATATGGTACCTATAAATAAACAAATAATAAGGCTTTAGTCTAGTATTAACTCTATACTCTTAAGGTAGCACCTCATGAAAGCTTTTCAAACCTCAGCCAACCTTTAGTTTTGTTGTTGTTTTATTTCAATTAGATTGTTCGTAGAGGCCCCTTCATCAAAGTTCTTGAAACTGTAGTGAGCATGATTTCAGCATCAAGTCCACAAGCAAATTTGGATGGGGTTAGCTTCACCCAAGTCCTCTCTGGCAGAGCCCTGCCAACAGTATGTACAAGATGAACAAAAACACTGGTTACCTTTGTTTGCAGCACGATGTTGCAACTGAGCTCAGCGTGTAGTAAAATCAAGTCTGTTAAGGCGCCTCTTCTTTTCTTCTTGTTCTTTTTTCCATCCAGGTGCGAGACGAATGCGGGACATTCTTTGCGGTGAGGTCGAAGCGGGAGGATCAAGGGAGCTGGCAAGACTGAGTCCTGGAATCCGGGAAACAGGTAAGTGGCAGAGAAAGAGACTAAGCTAAGAGGAGGAGTGTGAACGGTCTTTAAAAAAGACTGCTTTAGAATGTTCATAAAGGTCACATTCTAATTGTAACAAGGAACAGGTGCAGATAATTAACTTCATGAGGCTGCCTTCTAGAAGGTGCTTTAGAATGTTCACAAAGTTTGCGTTCTAATTGCTTTTAGCAAGGTACAGGTGCAGGGGATTAATTTGATGAGGGCTGTCTTCCGGAAGGTTCACTTTGAGGTCCTTTATGCCGGTTGCTTGATGCTTATTCTGGTGGATTTTCTGGATGTTTCCATGGCGCCTGAAACCTGACCTTGCATATGCATGGTAAAACATTTGTAAAAGCTATTAAGCCTTTTCAAACAAACCAGGGAACACCAGCTGCAGCTAGCTATTACCAACAGCATGTAATATGGTCAAAAGTCAGGGTACAAGACATTTGTTCATTCATAAGTGTTGAGAGGAATGATACGAGTCATGCCGATATATTGTGATAGTCAAGAGAGGTGAGCTGTGGCAGGAATACTGACAGTCCTTTTTCAGTTAATGAAGGCCCTAGGCCTGCCCAACTGTTCTTCCAGAGCTGATAGTCATCGAATGCCACACACACAGTAAATTATGTCACTGTAAGCCATTGTTCTGCTCTGAAACAAGTTTCCACGCCTCATTGAGATCAAGCACTTACTGGACAGCTACTGGCAGGCTAATGAGATTCGCCTCCAGGAATTTCAGGCAGGGATAAGGTAACTTTCTAAAAGTTACTTTTCCTAAATATTTATTAGAATCCTAACTGCACCAATGAATAGGACTTTTAATAAATATGAAAAAATAGTCTTTGAATTACTATTTTAGCAGTTTCCTGTCAAACGTTACAGATTAAAGTTTAGAATCTAAACTTTTATATTTTCTAGGATCCAGTTACAGCCCTGCCAGTGAAAATAGCTCTTGTGGTCTAGTTGCTGGAGAATCATGCAAACTGTTAAATGCATGAGAGCAGCGCCAGGATTTGTTGTGCAGTTTCCCGGTCCTGCATTGGAACTTCGAGGAGAGACGAGGAAAACGTTGTGTGACTAGCCAGGAAGGTAAGCGCCATGTTTTAAATGTTATTATTGTGCCAACCGTATTTTGCCTGCCCCACCACTGTAATACATGCTAGCCTCCACTGATGCGAACTACTGTCCCCTAAACTATAACATTACTTGCCACACTGTATTAGGCATATTGGACTGATGGGCATTAAAATAGAATATTTGCCATGCATTGTGTTAAAATACCTTCAGGGAGGAAGCTCCCCCTCCAAAAAAACGCTATTGTCATTGTATGCTGAGACCATTAATGCTGCTAATACGATAATAAGCAGTATTCACTACGATCTGTCGAAAAAACGACCCGTCCCACCGTGTTATGCTTTGCACGAACAGCAAAGGAAGCCCTCCACAAGTAATTTTAACTTGGCTTTGAAGGAAGTTCTGCCACCACTGTTCGGAGTGTTAGAAAACTCCCTCGCCGCCTTCCCTCCAAGAAGTTTGAGTCTAGTTGCGCTCCTGTGTTTCAGTAAGCTTCTACAAATACAAGCTCGCCAATGGGGCACGCACTCAGCGTCGCCCTGCAGAAGGCATGGCACGCCTTGAGAGAGCCTGCATCCCACGCCAGGACTGGAGGTGGCAGGAGGCAGGAGCACCGCCTTCCATCTGAAGCCTCGCAATGCTCCAGACTGCTGCCGTTTGCCTGCGTGGAAGCAGGGGGCAGCCTGCCTAGTAATGGAAAAGGAATGTGCGGGCGCAGCACTTACTCACAAAAGCGCTTTTGTCAGACATGGCATCTAAGTCCAGCAAGACAAATCTTACAGCTTAGCTAGTGTAATGTCGCGGCTCCACGAAGTGCACACTGTCCAGAAAATGGGTAAATGTTAAGAGAACAAATTGGGAAGTGATAAAAAGCAACCTAATCGTGCTTTAAATGTAAGATGGTGTCTTTTTCCAGATTTAGTATGGAGTTTTGTCATTTTTTACAAAACAGGTCACAAACAGTGCACACATACATAAGTTAATTTGTTAAAGAACTCCACGTTTCCTGCTCGTTGCGTTTCTTGTATATAAGACTGTGAAGTACGAGGCGGTGGATGCTAGGTAGCGCTCTGAAAACGTGCCGGCCCCGTACCATTCCTCCTCGTACGGTTCTCCTATCTCCGAAGGACTCTGAAATTCCTTGGCAGCTCGGACAAATAAGCAGACATGCAGACCAGCTAGACCAACTCAGACGCTGCTGCTGCTGCTACACTACTGTAAGATGCACCACGTCCAAGCGCATCTCGTACACAGTCACTGCTCGTACAGCTAAGCAAAGCTGCCGCGCAGGCGCGATGACGTCAGTCCCGGACCGCCCCAACTGCGGGAGGGGTGAGAAGACGCACCCTTGTCAGCCGGTGACGCCCACTGTTTGCCGTCCTGAGCCTCCTGTCAGCTGTGCGTGTCCTGTCTCCCCCCGCACAAAGAGACCTCCCTCCCGGGGCACGTGCAAGAGTGACAAGCGGTGGCGTCGGGTGCCGAGCGTCAGGTGAGAGACCCCCAAGGGCACGCAGGGGCCGTGCGACCACTGTGGAAGGGCGCCTAGAGCCAGGCTGCGGGTTAGCTGTAGTCCTTCACCGACTACCGAGAGTTCCTTCAGTGTTCCGTAGTGCACCACAGTAGCAATTCACCTGCCGGGAGCCTGTGCCCTGGACTTGCGAGCAGAGCCCCCTCGCCACCAGTTTCACGGACTGGCACGACTCCCTATACGCTCGCCTCTTCACACACAGGACGGGTTGGTGATCCTCTGGGACCAGCAAACCGCGGATCTTCTCGCTTCAGAGGGCGGATGCTGCTGCCCTAGACCTTGGCTCTTGGACCTGCTCTTACCCTGGTTTTCCACCCTTCGCCGCCCCAATGCTGCCTCTATTGAGCCGGACTGCTTTGCGGCCTGCCCGGCTGCGGCTCTGGTGCTGGCCCGGGACTTGCAGAGCGCTGGGTACCCACCCACCGAAGGAGCCCATCGAGGCGCTAAACACCGCACAGGGCGCCCGGGACTTCATATACAGCCTGCATGCCACCGAGCGGAGCTGCCTGCTGCGGGAGCTGCACCGGTTCGAGTCCATCGCCATCGCCCAAGGTGGGTACTGCAGGGCACAGTCTGTGGGTGAGGTTGTCAGGTATATGCTGATGAGGGTCCGTGCTTTGAAGCGGCAGCTACAGGAACACTGCTGGGCTGGGGCAAAAGATAGGGAAACTAGAACGTCTAATCTGTAAAATGCAGTGTTTGCAGTTCAGGTTCAGATAAACTGGTGTGAAATTCACGCACTTGGCAATGTACGGTCAGTTCTAACATGTTGATCGACTGCTCTCCAAGGGCGGCATATGTAAACTCTTCAGCTTCTGTGTAATACTTTGTGGCCTGTTTGTGTCAAAAAGTGATTCTTTATGAGGCAGGGCAGGCTTCACTGGGAACTTTGAAGCTTGTCTACCTAAAGTGTTCACATTTGTGCAAAACTAAAAATAATGTGCATGGTCTGGTCTGCTGATTTGTTTTATGACATAGCTGTCTTAATTTTAGAATAAAGGTAATTTGAGAGCGCAGACACACCCACCCATATCCCATCGTTTTGACTAATGTTTAAACCGTAACTATGCTTACTGTGACTGCAAACACAATTATAGTTTGCCCATCCCCTTCGAACTGTATTATTTGTATAGTACCGAATCACTCTATAAAATGAAGAAGAAAAAACTGCCACAACCCCTCTATAGCCGAAGTCAGAAAACAGCAGCAATACAAAATGTTAGTATCGGTGGCTGTTTCCAGTAGAACACGTGAAAAGTGAGATTACAATGCATGAAAACAAAACACATTAAAGAGTTCCAGAAAACACATTAAAACCTTTCTATTTAAAAACTAATGGAGGTTTCTCTGCAAGGCAGGATTTTGCCTGTGATAGCAGCATTGGCCTGGCTGTGTGGTATAGGTGACTGACTTGTTTAATAAGCTGGTTACGGCGCCCAGATACAGCTAGGTTTGTAGTGTGCACCAGGCATAATAAATGAAAATACAATATCGCTCCTTAAAATGGAGAACAAGAGCCAACAAATTCAGTGTGTGTGTGTGTGTGTGTGTGTATATGTGTGTGTGTGTGTGTGTATGTATATGTATATATATATATATATATATATATAAATCGCATACAGTGAAGATTTAATCCCTCTTCAAACATAGAATTGCAACCATGCTAATCAATTAAATGTAAAGTTAGCGTTTTTTCTTAATGAAATCACCCCAACCAGACGACCTCAATGCCAAAGGGCTGTACAATGGATCAGACCAATAATGGTGCTTGAATGCACATTTACAAATAGAAAATGTGAATGTACCCTGATGCTTTGTGGTAAAATGGCCCTTCCATAACTTGGTTCTGGCAATTTTAATAGAATAACCCACCAGCCAAAGTAAGACTGTTCAGGAATAGCATCTGTGGGATCTGTCATGAAGCCTGAGAATCTGTTGAGATTGTTGAGCCAAATGAATTCAGTCATATGCAGAGAGTTTTCTTTAGTCTAAAAGGATTTCCAGTGAAGATCTTGCTCTCTGGCTCTTTTCTGTGAGTCAACATTTAGCCACCCAAGTTAGACTTGTTTCCAGAGACATGATCAGATTGTGCAGGCCAGATGTAGTGCAGATGGGTCTTTATACTCCTTGAAGTTTCAGCAATAGATGTTGAATTACCTAGTTCCATAGTTCTCCCTTTGTGACAAGTTTGATATTATGTGTGCATCAATGATACCGACATCTTCTTTAGGATAAGCACGCATGAACATATAAACCAGTTAACAACATTGCCCTTTGGCTATCCAACACCGGATCACAACAAGTTGGCTTCATTTTAATGGTAGCAATATAGTGCCTATGATGGTGTGGTGTAATGATAAAAGGGTTCTAAGTCCCACTGATCACTGGTCGCTCCTCTGTCAAACTTCCATTAAAAAGTGAAGGGTTAGGTCTTTTTTTACTAGACTTTCAATTGACATGTTCCCAAATTGAAAAATTATGACATTACTGACTCACTTTAACAGACAGATCAGTTGCCCGTCTCTTTTACCCTCCCATCATGACTACGTTAATGCTCTGTCTTTGCCTATAGGTTTCCATACATTTACTTATGACACTGAACAAGGTGGTTATTAATCTGGTTGCTACTGAAGAGGGAGAATAATTCACATTTAAGGTTAATACTGCACCTGACTAGCCAGTGCTTAAGCTCTCTACAGGCTGCAGTGCTGCCTTCAAAACATGAAATATATGCTATAGCCCCTTGCAGATTTCTGATTAACAACCAAAGGATACCAGTCGACAATAGTTCTCCATTTAAGTCTTGAGGGCCTTGAATGGGCACCTGTTCACTTCTATTTCTTAGTGGTATTTAAGCAGGATCTTAAGGTTAAGCACAGACTTCAGATGATCAGTAGTAAGACACCACTTAAGCCTTCATTGCGAGTGCCCCTGAAATCCTCTTAACTTCACCCTTGAGGTTTCCGATATTGGAGGCATCGGCGACTCTGAGAGGGAGGGTTTACTGGAGATTATAAGTGGGGCACTGAGGGACCTTTAAGAAGCAAGTAGTTACTGGGGAATCGGGGCAAGAATCCCCTAATAATTCCTCATTTTAGTCTTGATTTTCACCTGCTTTCAAGCTGTTGAAATCTCTAGTAGAAACACAATGGGTCTGCAGTCTTCCTGCAGATCTCCCAATTCCCCTGGTGCTGGTATCTCCTGTTACTGACCCTGGGAGAATTAAGTTCGGCCTTGCACTCGATGCCTCACTGTTGGAACTATTCAAAGTAATAATGCTAATGATGACTTGAACGGTTGTCTTGTAGAACATGCTGAAGAATTTGTGTTGTAGAAAGATGCTGAATAAAGATAGTGTTATGAAAGGATGCTGATTGTGGCATTGCCATTGTGAAGAGCAGCAGAGCCATAAGGAGAGGCTGAAGAGAGGGCAGTGTAATCGGGTGCTGATTAAAAATATAATCGCAACAGGTGGATTCTGTGGAGCTGCAGCAACACTAGAGGATGCCCGAAGGATTGTAAGTGCCACAAGGGGATACTTAAGAGGGATGCTAAGGAGTGGCAACAATGGGGAGAATGCTGAAGAACATCAGCAGAGTAATTTGTGCCTTGTTGCTGCAGCGACACAGCGATGTGCTTACGAGAATCACCACCACTGTGGGAAGTCCAAAGGTTCGCAGTACTGTGGGGCAATCAGAAGGGTGGCATCATCACAAGGGGATGTTAAGAAGTGGCAGCACCATTGGATGGGTATACTAAAAATAGTTGAGCCACAGGGGCATGCTGAAGAGCGGTACCACCAGGAACAGATGCTGGAGAGCAAAGGCGTCTCAACTGGATGGCGAAGAAAAGTAGAGTGACTAAAATACACAGGTGTAACCTGGTTAAGAGTTTGTAGTGCTGCTACTGCTCTGAGGGAGTTCAGTGTCACAAAGGAATGATAGTGTCTGAATGGAGGAATAGAGGCAATACACTAAGGATGCGTTCCATCACTAGGGAGGTTTCTACAGGAGGATTAATGCTTCATAGAGTTGGAATTAGAAGGCTGATTTTGCTACGAAAAAATTGGAAGCCGAGTAGGGACCAGGCACCTTATCAATTTCTTTTCACATTTTGGCTGCTGCCTTTCGTTCCAGCATGCTGTAGCAGCCACATGGCTTTTTCTCAGTGTTGATTGCCCTAGCAGCCACCAGAGTTTGATAGAAACCACGAATGAACTTCTTGCATCGACAGTCACTACTCTCATGTGATCCTTTAAGACAACGTCAGTGAGACAAATAAATCTTGAGAAGATCAGGATCACCTGCTTGGTTCTATTTTTGTTTGTGTGGCTATTAAAGCATTTGCCAGGCTGCTTCATTTATTCGAGCAATAGAAAGCATCAGAGTAAGCATTAAAACAGAGAATCCTTGCAATGTTCCATATTTCTCCATAATCAGAGACTATATTTGCCATTTGGCTCTAAAAGGGCATCAAACAAACGGTTCTCTTTACCCAGCCTCTGTGTCACTAACCATAGGCATTCCAGAATCTTAGTTTGGGATGTATTTAATGGCATTTGAGACGTACTGTGACATCATTCACCAGATGGCTCCTAAAAGAGGATGTGCATGGGTGTTAAACAGGCACAGTGCAGCCTCTTTGAGGCAGCAAATTCCACCACTGATAATTGAAAACTAAGTAGGCGTTTATATTTTGTTAGTTTTAGCTTGTCTGTTATCGAGAATGGTGCATTTTACAGTACAGTTTCCGACTGTCTAAAAAGCCAGAGGCCCTTACAAGTGGCGAAATTTCTCCTCGATTAATAACTCTGGGTGGCACTCTGCCACCAGCAGTTGTGACGGCCTGGAAAAGGATCCGGTGTCTCTGGAGTCCACGCAGTTCTTCCGCATTCTGAGGAGAAAACTTTGAAACGCCTGTTTGTGATGCAGGGATGCGTGTCGGAATGGGGGATCCTGCACCAAAAACCAGCACACTAATAATCATGGCCACAGTGTTTACAGTTCATTAGGATTATCTGGTAATGCAACGTGGCCATCTGACATTTTTCTAAATGTGGGTATAGGGCCTCGTGGTGTAGATGTGGGTGCAGAATGTGAAGGAAATGTGCAGAGAAGGCTAAAATGAGGCACAGTGGTACTCCAAATCCAATTTAATCAGCTAATCCACTGGTCCCAATTAAAATCAGAAAGGTGTGTCACCATTGAGGTAATGGACAGTGCTGGCTACGGAATAGAGGTCGACATGTTTCTTGCCCAATGTGTCATCCGGATCACGTGGCAATTCTTCAGGACCAAATAAATACTATCTACACAGTGGTTGGTTCCAGTGTTAGTGTCACGTTAGTGTCCGAGCTGGCGGAGAGAGGGTTAGGTCTTCCGGCAATCCAGCCGCTGCTGAATCGACGTTAACAATATTAACGTACCCTCCACCAGTCTTTTGAAGGATTTAGTGAGCCGCCCAAATTGGGTCGGTCTGCTAATAAGGTACTTCATTGCTAGGTTACTTAAGTGTTTGTTTGGTTTACACTTGACACTAACACTGGAACCAACCACTGTGTAGATAGTAGACATTTGGTCAAATGAACAACATGGGCGCATACAAACCATGGCGGCTGGGACTTTTTTTTTCCTTCACAGCAGGTGCCCGCTTTTACAAAGCACTGTGGCATGCTGCTCCTAATTAGCAACAATGGCAGGCACGTTTTTTTTCTTTTTTTTAATATACTAAATAATGTGGCCGCGCTTCTCGTTGTGCGTGACTTGCCCGCTCTCAACTTTACAAAAGAGCGAGACCAATGCTTTTTTCCTGTCCCTTCCATGCGGAGTGAGCTGTGCTCGCACGCTGCACCTCCCACTAGATACAAGCCTGCTGCCTCTGCCTGCGCACACCGCTCAGGCTGTAGTGTGTGGAGAGCAGCGCAGAGATCCACACCCCTGGTACTAGCGTGGAGCCCTGCTTCCTGGAGAGCCAGGGAGATCTTATCACCCCGCAGGACAGACAGGCAGGTCCCTGCTGCCTGGGAGGGGAGGTGTCCGCTCCCAGGAATAGGGAGAGTCCTGCCCTATGAAGAGGAGAGGTCATCACCCCAGGGACAGGCAGAGATCACCGACCACAGGACACGCTCAACTCTGCTCCCAGGGGAGGCAAGGAGAAGAAGGAACCTGCGCCACGGAGAGCCGGGGGCAGGCGGCACCCTGCTGACCCGGAGGCAGTTAGTCCCGAGGACATGGCACATTCAGCATGACCCTCGGCCAAATGAGCAAAAGTTAACCCCTTGTATTTTTTTATTTGATGGTTTATTATTTCATAGTGGATTTATTGCCTGCTTGAGTTTTAATAGCGGGTGTTTCTGATGCCCAGATTTTGAGGTGCAGCCTCTCCTTTGCCATGGGTGTGCTCTGGTGGGGGAGCCTGGGGGCCCTGCTCCCAGTGTGGGGCCCCTTTTGCTGGGTTGGGCTCTGGCTGACTTCTCCCTGGACAATGAGGTGCACTCGTTGTTCATCCACCGGTGGCTGCGCAGCCAGGAGCGGTGGGAGATGTAGCAGGAGATCCTGGGCCTGCCGCACCGGCCTCGGGCCCCACCTGCATGGCAAGCAGAACTCTGCGCCCATGTTCATGCTCGACCTCTACAACGCCATGGCAGTGGAAGAGGAGGAGGAGGAGGAGGACGGCGGCTTCTCCTACCCCTACAAGCCCATCTTCACTACCCAGGGCCTGCAGGATGGAAATTTCCTCACCAATGCAGATATGGTCATGAGGTTGGTTAACCTGGGTTGGTGCGTTGGCCTTTCATTTTGGGTGCGTCTGGGCTCTAGGCTAGCTTTGGGAGTGAGAACTGCTTGCAGGAGATGCCATCCGATCGTGCAGCTCCAGTACACCCATCCGATCGTGCATCTTCAGTACACCAGCTACTATTTCATGTGCCTCTTACGCATCGAGTGACCCGCAGTCTTAGTGAATTCTGCTATAATTAGTGTTATCACGTGGGGAGGTAGTCAGTGCGTGCATACTTTCCAGTCCTCAGCTTTCATGTGACGACCTAATGCATTATGGTCATTGGACATTTTATTTGGTTCCACTGAACCAGACCAGCAGGAGTGATTTGTAGGTGAAAGCCAAGCCCAGCTCAGGAGAGAGAACATGTCGGTCTTAACATGTAGTGAGGTGGGCCTCCTGGCTGTGTTTACTCCAGTTGGTTCAATGTGAGTAAACCAAGACTTCAAACCCCAGCATGCACTAGGCTGTCGGGTGAAAGCCCAGGACTGGGGACAAGGTTGGTGGTAGCTGGACTGGAAGGGTGGGCAGGGGTAGGAACCTTAGCAATGAGGAGGCATGAAGAATAACTCCAGTGATCCTAGGCCAGCACGTTTCCAGTCACAAACTTTGATTTTACAACTTATTGTTCAGCGATGTCTCGTACCACTTGTAGTGAACCAAAGCTACAACCCAAGAATGTAGGGATTCATTCAATCCAAGCTCACTAGCCCAGGGCACGAGGCACGGTGTTCTTTAGTATGGAGAGGAGACCAACCATTTGAAGTTGTTCTTTGCTAGAGGGGAGTATTTTTATTTAATTATTTTTTAACAACTTCTAAAGCGCCCAAATACCCGTAGGTGTCTCGGCGCTATGGACTGGAAGGATAAGCAGAGAGCTGGTGGACGCTTATTGCTTAAAGAGCCAAGTTTTTACTTGTTTCCTGAATGATAGCAGCGTGGGGCTGGCCTTAATCTGCAGGGGTAGCGAATTCCACAGTTTAGATGTGGCCACTATGAATCTTCTATCACCCCAGTTGGCTTTCTTGGTTCTAAGGACGATCAGAAGGTTGGCGTCTGCTGTGCGCAGGGATCTGCTGGGCGAGTACACAAGAAAAGCTTTCTTCAGGTATTCAGGTCCTATGTTGTGAGTTGCCTTATAGGCAATACATAGCGCCTTAAATTTTGTTCTGCTTTTTATGGGCAGCCAATGGAGCTGTCGCACCACATTGGAAATTGGCTTAAACTTCGGGGTACCTGACAATATCCTGGCGGCTGCGTTCTGTACCAATTGCAGCCTACCCAGAACCCTTTCTTGGGCATTGATTAGAAGGCTATTGCAATAGTCCACCTTAGACATAACCAGAGCGCTGATAAGTGTTCTCCCAGTGCTGACTGGGACGAAAGTTAACAATTTCTTTATCATCCTTAAAACATAAAAGGATGAGGAGACCACTGCATTGGCGTGATGTATAAAGGATAAACTATCATAAAAAATGACCCCCAAGTTTCTGGCCTTCTTGACGGGGATAGGAGTGATCCCAGCTCCGCTGGCCACCAGGTCGGAGACCATCCTGGGGCAAGGTTACCAAAGACCATTACTTCAGTCTTGTCTGAGTTTAATTTAGGGCAATGATTTGACATCCATGAACTAATGGCCAACATGCCATCATGAAAACTTGCCGCGACTGCCTTTCCGTCTTTATGCACCGCAAGCACCAGTTGCGTATCATCCGCATATGACATGAGACCCATCCCAAATGATTTAATTACTCGTGCTAAGTCCGTCACGTATATGTTGAACAGAGTTGGACTTAGCGAAGATCCTTGCGGAACTCCACAAGGGAGAGAAAATACTGGTGAATTGAAGTCATCCAGACTAACTGACTGGGTCCGATTGGATAAAAAAGAGGACAGAAGGGCTTTGGCCTTGTGCCCGATGCCTATGGCTGAGACACGGTTGATCAGTGTAACATGATCAACCGTGTCAAAAGCTGCCGATAAATCAAGCAGCACCAGAACTGCGGCACCTCCTCTGTCAAGCACCAACCTAATTTCATCCGACGCTTTAATGAGTGCGGTCTCCGTGCCATGGCCTTTCCTGAAGCCAAACTGTGTGTCATCTAGCAGCTTATTCTCTTCAATAAACTGCGCAAGCTGGGTATTCATAATCTTTTCAATGATTTTCGCTGGAAATGGGAGACGCGCGATTGGCCTGTAATTTTTGGTCTCTCCTGGGTCAAGATTGTTTTTTTTTTTTTTTAACAATGGCTGAATGGTGGCCTTTTTCCATAGGGAAGGGTAGGTGCCTGAGCAGAACATAGTTACAGATGCTCGCTAGGTTAGAACCTATTAGGTCAGGGATCAGTTTCAAGACTGAAGGGGGGGCATGGGTCAGACGGGGAGCCTGATTTGACTGTGT
Organism: Calotriton arnoldi; assembly: GCA_963921515.1. Classification (NCBI taxonomy): domain Eukaryota; kingdom Metazoa; phylum Chordata; class Amphibia; order Caudata; family Salamandridae; genus Calotriton; species Calotriton arnoldi. The sequence goes on from CAWUFW010000610.1 coordinate 2,632,340, forward strand.
TAGCCAGATCAGAGATCTGTTCCACTGAAACTGGCCTAAATTCCATGAAGCTAGGGATGTCTCTACTCCTGCTGTTGTCAGCCAGTTGATTCCAGCCCACCGTAGGGGCAGTAAAGTTAGAGTAAATTTGGCCCACCTTGTCTTGAAAATAGCAGGCTATTGAATCGCAGAGTGATTGGGAAGCCCCCTTAGTGGAGTTCACCACTGGCCCTGCCAGCTTAGAAACTACCTGAAACAGCTGTTTATAGGAGTCTTGTGCTGTTTCTATTTTTCTGGTGTAATAGTTACTTTTTTCTGTAATTATAAGACGTTTATACTTTGTCAGAGCCACCTTGTAACGAGATTTTTCCTCGTTGTCATATTCTTGGCGCCAGCGTCTTTCTTGATTCCTACAGTGTTGTTTCGCCAATCTCGGTGCCTCAGAGAACCACGGAGCAGAGGGAGCCTTCCTGTTTTTGGAGACTGTTTTGTATGGTACTAGTCTACTGAATGCATTTTGGAGCCATTCTGTATAATTTGTAGAGGCCAGTTCGGGGTCTGGCACATCTTCAGGTTGGGTGTCCATTAGATGTTGTTTAAGACAGGCTTGATCAATGCCACTTCAAGCCTTAAACTGTTTAGAGGGGATTGAGCTGGTGTGCATAGAAGTGGGCTGCAGTATCCTGATATCAAATAATACCGCACAGTGATCAGACCATGTTAAAGGGAGAATCTCCCTTATTGAGATTTGCTCATTGTTCGAGAACAGACCGTCCAGTGTATGCCCCGCTGAGTGAGTAGGACTCATCACTTTTTGGGAGAGTCTTAATACCTCTAGTTCCGAGATGAGGGCTATCGATTCCCTATTTTTGGGGGCTTCCAGATGAAAGTTAAAGTCCCCCAAAATTGTGAAATTGGATTCACCCGCCACAGGTTCCAGTAGGCTACCTATTGCTGATAGAAAATCTCCCCTGGGGCCCGGTGGACGGTATAAGAGGGTCCCCTTAAAGGACTGGTGTTTGGTGAGCATTATATTAAAATTAAATGCCTCACAAACCGCAGAGGTAATCATCTCTATCCTGACTGAAAGATCGTCTCGGTGGATGAGCGCCAAGCCTCCTCCTCTCTTCAGTGCTCTATCGCATCTGTATGCAGAGAAGCCGTCCGGGGTAGCGATACAGAAATCTGGGCCAGCTGAAGGGTCAGCCCATGTTTCCGTAATAAATAGGAGATCCAAGTCATATTTATCTAAGAGTTCCGCTATCTCGTATTTGTTTCGGGAGGGAGCGTGCGTTAATCAGGGCAGAGTAAATCTTATCCTTCTTCTTGAAGCCTTTATAGTAGTGTATACACTCGTGTCTTTTCTCATTTTATTTGCAATCTGTAGTCTGCAGTTATAATTTCTAAAGGGACCACTCGCAAAAGGGAGCCCATAAGTACCACAACAAGCAATACCAACCCGTGACAAGCTACTTCAGTTTGGTATAAAACAACCTGAGCTCTGGGTCTTCCGAGCAAGGTGACCAAACAACCCCTGTCACTGCAGCATCACGTCCCAGTCCTGGGCCGGACTGCTGTAGTCTTTCACTGTAAATGTTTCAGGCTAAATAGCACATCGCTTTAATCTCCAAAGTGCATTCGGTTTTTATACGAAATCCGGGGACTGGAATGATGGCATCTGCGTGAAACGGAGAGCACAGAACGCCTTAAGTAGCGAAAAGAAAGCCAAGTCTACAAGCGTTTGCCCTGTTGTCGTTCACATATATTGTAAGTGGCAAGAGCTCCCGGAATGCTTTGGGCTGGGTTTTAAAAAACAACTGCAAGCCTGGTGAAATCTGTAAAATGCAACGCCTCTTAGAATGCATGTGCTCAAAGCATGTTCGTTCGCAGTCAAGGCAGCTACAGTGCAAATTGTTTGTCTGAAAGCAACTTACGTTCACAGGCCTTGTGCCTAAGCGCCGAGTAAAGCCCAGGAGTGGACTCTGAACCTGGCTTGATTTGCAAATTGGTCTTATGAGAATATCACGTTCACCCTCCCCACTTGCATCTCTCGAGTTTCAGGTGTGTTCGCCTTGCAGTACTTTAATTGTCCAGAAATGAACTGCTTTATAACACTTCAAAGAGTGTGTTTGGATTACAGGCCTGCCTTGATTGGGTTGTTAATTGAATTATTTGTGTAACATGACATGCAAGAGATAACTTGCTTTTAAAGAATGGGTGATTGGAATGGGCAATCTTGTATTGAGGCAGTTTTATTGGTACATGCGTAATAATTCTGTGAAAGATGAAAGCACTGTAGTGTACAGTAGGAAAAAAAGGTTCATGTGATAGTCGGCATCGCATCACTAACTCGCGTCTGTCAGTGATTCAGGCTGACTGTCGGATGCAGGTTGAAAGTGCTTCATTTGCTCTGATGGTTGCAGGTGCTAAGCATTCCTTGTGTCCTACCGCTGCTCGTTAAGGCACTACTTTTTTTTCTTTAATTTTTAGTTAAGCAACACAGGAGAGTGCATGTGTTTTCCAGCTGTCACTTATGCACTTCCCTTCCGACACCTCCCTCCCTGTGTTCCTTGCTGCTCTCTCTCACCCACGTGCTTCCCACCACCAATACCACCACCAATACCACCAGTATCACAAATACCACTACCACCAATGATACCACCAATACATCCAATACGACCACCACCACCAATACTACCACCACCAATACCAATACCACCACCAATACCACCACCTCAGCGCCTCTCGCCCACTAGTAATAGCAGGGGCACTGTACGAGGCCGGAGCTGCAGCCGAGACCCTCCCTCCCTCCCTTCATGCCTGCCATAAAGCACAGCCCGCCCTGCATCAGGAGGTGAAGCCAGGGCCCTACTACAGCTGGAGTGTTTTTTATTAGGCAAAAGATAACAATGACATTATGCAATGCCACACTGCACACTCAAATCATGGAGAGGGCAGGAACTAGCCCCCCCCCGCTCTTCTTCCTGAGCCGCGACAGTGTAATCACAGAGCAAAAGGTGTTGGAGCACTTTGTTAGTGTTTATAGCTCCAGATCATATGTAACTCTCACTTCACACTTTGTGTCTGTGTAATTTACAACACTTACACATCTTCTTCACGGCACTATTTATCACTACTTTGAAGATGTCGCAGGCTGGTCTCGTCCTCTGATATTTATAATCTAACAAGTGGTTGAGAAGGCCCTTTAATGCAATGGGTCTCGCACAATAGGTCTCGCATTTGCGAGAGTTTAAGCTATTAGTATTGTAAATGACAATGCTTTTTATGTTTTAAAACCCAAAACATAAATAAAAGGCATTGTCATTTACAATGCCAATAGCTCAAACAATTCGAGACCTATTGCATATGCTTGTTTTCCCCTTGATTCTGCTATTTCCGGCTCTGATTCTTCTATCTACCTTTCACTAATTTAAATAAAGCAGAAAAGAAGTCTCTGGAGACCGCACATAAACAAATACATTGACCTCTCAAGCATTTATTCGCTGACACGGGTATAGGCACAGCTTTGTATTAAACCAACACAAATTGACATTGTGTTATCTGTTGCTGTGAGCCTTGGTGTACCTCACCCTAGGACCCCTTAATTTCTGTCACAACGTTGTGCACAGGTGCAGCAGCATTACTTGCAATGAATGTGTCTCTCATAATTCCTACACATACATTGTGGTACAAAAATACTTATGTTGTGCGCTATTGTTGTCCAATAATTACATTTAACAAAGGTATTCCATTGTATAGAATCTCCACCTCTTCAAGAGAGGAGCTAAAATATTAAATCTGACTGTGTTCCCTCTTCCTGAAAGATTATGCAGACCAGAAATAGCTCCCACAGGCAAGCCAATTCTATCATAATGTTCTATGTGTTTGACTTGTACATCAGCTTGCTCCCTTAGTTTGCTCAGGCTGGTAATAGGTTTATACTTATCCTGGGCAAAGTGTCGGGTGAGAAAAAACCTCTCATGTTCCTGGGCCTCATTTAATAGTGCTTTCAGGAACATGAACCTGGCCATGTGCCTGCATCTAAGGGTAAAGGCCTTAGACCTCAACCTGGTGACCTAGTCGAAACTTTGCAACTTCCCATTTGATAGAAGGAACCTGTTAATTCCTCTGCAGATTAAGGACTCTGGCACAACAACCCGGCATGGTCACCACCATCCAAAAGATGCCAGACAGACTGCAATCCTCTTTTTAGTTGGACTAGATTTGTTTTCAAGATCAGAGCCTCCTTTTGCTTCTAGCAGCTACTTCAACTTTCTCAGGCTCTGCTTCACATTAAGAGTAGATGCTTCAGTGTTTCTGGTACTGGGTGGCAAGATTTGACACTCCCCTCAGTTTGTGCTCCTATAAAAATGTATACATTTTTACTTTCATTCATTTCTAGGACATCTCAAATTTGATGCACTATATCACTGTGGTTCGTGAAATTTGATTTGACATATCACTGTGGTTTGCATTGCACCCCAGCAATCTTTGAAGTTTGTATAGATAAAAGTGCAAAAAAGTTGGAATTTTATGAACAGTTTGGACAGTCTGTCTTATCATAGCCAAGGTAATGTTGCTCTGTGGAAAAGGGCATGCCACAGAAAATCTTAGTATGTCAATGGTGCATTGGCCCCAGTTATCCCCAAGTCTTGTTGCCCTGTTTGTCTCATTTTGACACCACTGTATTTGATCAAATACATTCGAACATCTGTTGCTGCAGGTCCTAAAGGTCTGCCATTCAGCTTTTTCAATGAAGAACCTTTATTTTGTGCCTTTGAGTGTGCTCTCTGTTAATTCTTGTCTTCTAAATGAAGCGATTCTAAACGCCTGTCGAGGATGTGTTCTCTACCCGCTCTTTAAACAAGCATTTGCAATGCAATAGGTCTCGCATTACTGATAGTTTGAGGTATTGGCATTGCAAATAATAATGCAACGCCAATAGCTCATACTTTCAGTACTGCGAGACCTAGTGCATTGCAAATGTTTGCTCAGTGAGCCAGTAACCAGCATTTTATGTCTCAGTGCAGTACCGCAAGCTGCTCCTAGAGGTCCCTGGTGAGCAAGGCACCAGCACTGCTTGGCTAGGTGCAGTACCGCAGGCTGCTCCTAGAGGTCCCTAGTGAGCATCTTAAACTTTTAGTCACATATGGTACTGAACCCTGCAGAAGATATGGTAAATCCCCCCTACCCATAATGCATTGCATGCAAGACAGTACCACGAGTACATTCAAATAGCTATGTCCTTATATACAATTAGTAGCTTTGAAATGTGACAAAAGAATTGTAATATTAATTCCGGATTAGGTTGTACTCTATGTGGAGCTGATGAAGGGAAATTTACATGCAGTACCACAAGCTGCTCCTAGAGGTTCCTGGTGAGCAAGGCACCAGCACTGCTTGTCTAGTTGCAGTACCGCAAGCTGCTCCTAGAGGCCCCTAGTGAGCAAGGCGCCAGCGCAGCTTGTCTAGTTGCAGTACCGCAAGCTGCTCCTAGAGGTCCCTAGGAAGCAAGGCACCAGCACTGCATGTCTAGGTGCAGTACCGCAAGCTGCTCCTAGAGGTCCTTGGTGAGCAAGGCACCAGCACTGCTTGTCTAGGTGCAGTACCGCAAGCTGTTCCTAGAGGTCCCTAGTGAGCAAGGCACCAGCACTGCATGTCTAGGTGCAGTACCGCAAGCTGCTCCTAGAGGTCCCTAGTGAGCAAGGCACCAGCACTGCATGTCTAGGTGCAGTACCACAAGCTGCTCCTAGAGGTCCCTAGTGAGCAAGGCACCAGCACTGCGTGTCTAGGTGCAGTACCCCAAGCTGCTCCTAGAGGTCCCTAGTGAGCAAGGCACCAGCACTGCGTGTCTAGGTGCAGTACCCCAAGCTGCTCCTAGAGGGCCCTAGTGAGCATCATAAACTTTATTCACTGTAAATTTGTCACTTGCGTCGTTCAATTTTATGAATTTTTGGACAGCCTTTGTTTGAATTCTTTGAAAAAGTAAAAAATTGATATCTTCGCAAGAAAGTGTTATTGTTTGTGTTCCATCTTTGTCCTGAATAATTAATTTACACTTGGGACTAAAAAGCATATGAATTGTAAAGAAATTTTCTTACCCTACAGAACTACTTGTTACTTACTGTATATATGCCCAGGTTCTGAGGGATACTAATGATCCATTCTCCCCTGATTACTTGATAACTAATATGGAAGCTGAATGGATCCGAGCTTCTCTCTCCCCTATGTGATTAGAAGGATACTGGGTTACCCCATCGTTTTCAACTTATCCTGAATACAGCATGTCTCGAAGAAACGGCAAAAGCGCTGCCTAGGCGAGACCTAAAAAGGTAATCTGTCACTCCAGGTCAAATATCATCCAATTGTCCCTGTGAATATGGAGGCAATGATTTATGTTCTCATATTATAGAGGGATCTGTGGAAAAGGGTGCATAGCACACATCTGGTCACAGACAGGCTGCTACCTGACTGTGATCTACTTGATGATATCCTAACTCGGCCAATAATTGCCCATTGCTCAGTGTACATAAATATTGAACCTCTGTATGCTTGCTTATTGATGATGGAGCCGGTTTTGATGGTGTGGATCATAGTTGTCTCTTAGAAGAAATTTACTAGTTGAAGCATTCCAAAACCCCTCTTACATGCTATGCAAACACTATACATTTAAAGGAATGGATATGTGTAAAGTTGGGTAAAAATAAAATGTGACAGATGAGATATATGGAAACAAGGGGTTTAAACAAGCGTATGTTTTGGCCCCTTTACTTTTCATGCTGTATACTTCAGGCCCAGAGATGAAACTTTAAAAATATTTGTGGATTGCCAATTAGAGCTGCTGCATTATGTAGGTTACAGGGTTATCTTTGATCAGAATGTGTAGGAGAGTCTCTGGGAGTATCGAAAGTGATCAAGGCAGAGCCAGTTTAACAGTTTGGAAAGAGTAGCATTACCAGTTCTCATCTGTAAGTACATCTAGTAAATCAGCATTCCATTTGTCCCTGGATATTACTGTATGCACTTGGGCCACTATATTGAAATGTAATGGGATATTACTAGTTTTCTCTGTGATTTCGCCATAATGAGCAATTCAAATGGCTTAAGGGTAGGGGGCTCGTGTCGGAATCCGGGAGTTACCTGCTTGGTCGCCGGTCTGAGATAAAAATATAAAAACCTGTCTAGCAGGTTGTGTGAGTTGTATGCCATAATGTAGTCCGAAGAGATCAATAGCCCTTCACCATAAAGATTCCCCCACCATTTTCTAATGTTTGTGCATCTAGGATATGACGTTGTCCTCATTCATCATATTGTAGTTTGGGTGATGTGGCAAGGACAACGCGGGGGACAATAGTAATTTGAGTTTGTTTAGAATTTAGTTTGTCCCAAGCCTGTAGTGTACGATGCACCATATTGATCTTAGCCGACCAGTTGGGTATTTTCTTCCAGAGCAGATTCGTCAGGGGTGTCCTATTGCACTGGGGTGATACCAGTAGAAAGCGAATTTGGCCTACGCACATAAGTAGTACAGTTCCATGTTGGGAGCGGCAAAGCCACCCTGTTGATATGGGAGTCATTATTTCCCCAGCCAATCTGGACTGCCTACCCGCCCAAATAATCTGACCAGCAGGGATCACAGTGATTGAAAAAAAGTTTTTAATGAAGGAGATTGGTATGCGAGTGAAGTAATAAATGAATTTTGGGAGTATCACTATTTTCCTGAGCCCATTCGGCCTGCAGTTGTAAAAGGAAGTTCAATCTATTTTTCTTTCCTATCTTATAGTTTGCTAATTGCGGCCCCATTATTAGTTCTTAGTACCTCACCACTTTCCTAACTTATGTATGTTCCCAAATACTTTATTGGCCATTGTAGCATTGAATGGGAAATCTGTCACGAATCATTTAGCATTAGAAGTGAGAGGGAATATTGCTAATTATCCCCAATTTATGGATATACCAGCCACTGCCCCAAATTTGATAAATTCTCCAAGGATTGACTCAGACTTTTGTGGTAGTCTCTTATATAGAGCTGTATCAACTGCATGTAATGATCTAGTGTTTGCCGGGATTTTAACCGAATAGCCTAGTCTGAATAGCGTTGTAGTTTAGGAAGATAATTGTTCAAGCATGTGATGTGGAGCATCCTGAGATGAATCATGCCTCATCAGATAGGACTAGTTTAGGTAGCAAAGGTACCAGTCTGTTCGCTTTCATTGTGGCTAGGAATTTGGCGTCACAGTCTATAATTGATAGTAGCATGTTGAGTCACATCTGTCTGCTTTCTTCCCAGGTTTTAAAAGGGTGACCAAGAGAGCCTCGCTCATCGAGGGAGGTAGAATGCCTTTCACCATAGCTTCGTGAAATACGGGCAGGAGGTGTAGGCCATCTGCTCTGAAAATTCATTGTAAATTTCAGATGGAAACCCACCCATTCCTGGGGCTTTACCAGCTGGTACTCTTTTTATTACTTCCTTAATCTTGTCTAATGTAATGGGCTGTGCTAAGACATTCTCTGAGCGCCTCCTAACCATGCAATAGCTGGATCCTACAGATAAGAGCCAATTTGTGTGGTTGTATTAGCACATTGTGATGAGGTATTGGGCTTCGTAGTAGTTGAGAAGTCCCCAACAGCTCCTTTGTTTTATATTTGGGATGATCATCTGCCTCTGCTATGAATATGATGTTATTAGGTTCTCAAGGATGTTGTTAGCTAGTGTCTTGCCTGGGCGCTCACCTTCCTCCAAACGAGCATGCCTTTGTGTCTTTGCTCAGATAGTGAATATCTTCTTCTGCCACTGCATTGTATTCTGATATTTTGGATCTGATCAAGTCCCTTGCATGTATTGCCCTGCCTGAAAATAGGTCTGCTTCCAGATGATTGATCTCCAGCTTCAGTCTAGCCAGATGACTTAATACCATTTTTAGTGCTCTGAGTTGTTTGGCAGTAGTGTCGCTACTTCACCACTTTGAACGCTTTCCATATTGTTGCCATTGCATCAGTCGACAGCATATTTTTTATATATATATATATATATATATATATATATATATATATATATATATATATATATATATATATATATATATGTGTGTGTATATATGTGTGTATGTATGTATGTATAATATATGTATATGTATATATATATATATGTGTGTATATATATATATATATATATATATATATATATATATATATATAATCTCCTTTCTTTCCTAATCTCCTCTCTAACCGATTTATCCAGCAGATTCCCTGGAGGTAGTTTCCACAGAACTTTTTGTTTCCTAGCGAGCCTGGATCATTCGCTTGAGGAGAACTGATGTGTGATCTGACAGTCTCTTACCAAGGTGCTCAACCTTTTTTGTCCAGGCGCTCACATGTTTGACCACGCAGTTGACTAATCTCAACCACATGTTGTGAGTTGTGGATGAACATGTGCCTACCCTTTATACTTATCTGACATATCTCCTTTTCTCCATCTGCCGACTCACATTATAGCCACATGAGTATTTAAACATATTTTTCTCTCCCGCTACCACCTTCCCACCACTTGGGAAGTTATTTGGGCATTAGCACAGGCTGTGCCTGAGACATAGTTTAGAGTGTATTAGTAAGTTCAGGGAGACATAACTATATATATTTTGTGTACTGGGAATGTTTATTTTCACCCCCAGTTGGCAATAGTAGTAGTGATGGATGTTATTTCCTTTACTTTAGTGTTATTTCTATGGGAGTTTTTAACTTCTTACTGAAAGTATAGATTAAACCGAGTGCATTATAACTTAATTTGGTATTTCCATGGTTATGGCACTTGACTCCAAGTACAACTTTATAGTAAGATCCAATTATGTATGCAGGTCGGGAATTAGTGACAGAACACACTTTTCACTCTCACACTATGAGATATTTCAGAGTGCTATATTTAAACTCAAATTGAATGTGTGTGTTATATTTATTTGTATTTTCGTTATTTGTAAAAACATGTGTATATTATTTAATTTTTTTCTGTGTCATTCTGCAGTGTCATGGTACACAGCCGTAGATTAACCTTTATGTCTATGGTTGGTTCCGGTTGCTACGGCAACCATGGGAAAATGCTCAACATGTATATAGTTTGTAAAATGGCAGAAGCTCTTTATGCAGTGAACAAGGCGGTCCTGCCGCCGAAACGCGTCTGACCTTTGTTTGGAATAAATCGCCATCTGTGCCAAAATTATCACGGAGTCGGTGCCTGTTTGCTTGACGCTGTCAGATGGAATGGTATATATATATATATATATATATATATATATATATATATATATATATATATATATATATATATATATATATATATATATATATATATATATATATATATATATATATATATATATATATATATATAGTTAGAAATGGGATCTCTAGTTGGCAAGGGCTTGCACCTTTGTCCAAGTAGGGACCCTTCTTCCTAGTCAGGGTAAGGGTTGTTACACTCGTGAAGTAACCCCTGCTCACCCTCGTGGTAGCTTGGCACGAGCAGTCAGGCTTAATTCAGAGGCAGTGTGTAAAGCATTTGCACATAACCAACAGTAATACAGTGTAAGCACTACAAACGGACACCACACCAGTTTAGAAAAATAACCAATATTTTATATACTCAAGACAAGACCAATTACGACAAAAATCCACAATACTGTACTTTACGAATGAATACTTGATACGTTAACTTCTTCTTTGCAGGAATAGCACAAAAGCAAAGTTCGTACGAGTCGGTAGCTCCGTCCGAGCCTACCGTGATGCTGAAAACCCCAGAGTCTAACAGTTCCAGCCGACCGCGTCGATACGGGCCAGCAGAGTCGTGAACAGACTCGGTCACAGTACCTTTTCTCGTTGTGGCTGGTACGGAGTGTACGAGCCGGTCGGCGTTCGTCGCGGTTGCGGTGCAAGACGGAGCGATGCAAGGTGCGGTGTCCCTCGATGCGGTGCAGGCAGCGGCTCGATGAGCGTCGTGCAGACGGAGTCGGTGAGTCCAAGGCGTGCGATGCAGGGCGAGACGATGCTCGATGCGGTGCTGACAGGTTGCGATGCAGGCGACCTAGCCGGAGTGCGGGAGCTGGCGTCGGACAGCGGTGCGAGTCGGAGCGGTGCGTCGCAGACGTGCGAGCGGTGCCCCAAATGCGGTGCGGTCACGACTCTTGAGCCAGTTGCAGCGACAGTGTCGGTCTGGTCCGGCTGGCCCAGTGAAGCGATGCTATGCGAACTGCGGTGCCCACAGGTCACGGTGCAAGCAGCGGCTCGATGTTGGCGGCGTCGGACGTCGCCCACGGTGAGACCAGGGTTGCGATGCGAAGCGGGGCGATGCGGTCTGCGGTGCAAACAGGTCACCGGCCAGGGATGGATTCGGTTGACGGAGTCGGTTGCAGTTCCCTTCCTCTGTGGCGACTGAAACAGCGTTCCAGAAGCGGTACCCAGAGGCTTGTGAAGTCTTTGTAGTCCCTGAGACTTCTTAACAGGAGGCCAGCTCGGTTCCTGGCCCTTGGAGATACTCAGCACAAGTTTGAAGAAAGTTCAGTCCAGTCCTTTCACTGCCCAAGACAGAAGCAGCAACTGCAGGCCAACCCAACAAAGCAACAACACAGCAACGGGGCAGTACTCCTCCTGGCAGCTCTTCCAGCTCTTCGTCTTGGCAGGTTCCTTGATTCCAGCGAGATCTAAATTCATGGGGTCAGGGCCCCAATATTTATATCCCAAATTCCTTTGTTCTCTGAAGGCAGAGAGGCCTTTGCCTAGTCCAAACCAGTTCTGGAGCACTTTGTTGACAAGTCTCCGTCCCTTCTTTCAGTGAGCAGGCCAGGGACATCAGACGCACCACAGGAGGTGGAGCCAGCATTGTGGAGGGAAGGCACTGTCCTATTCAGGGCCCAGGTGCGACCCCTCCCACCCATCTACAGGTCGATCTGGCTATTCAGCCCTGCGCTGACTCGCCCTGTCTCCTGGCATCCCCCAGCCCCTGTCACTCACATTCCAGACACGGAATACACAACCTCGCAGAGGCAGGCTTGGATGGTTAGACAAGAAAATACCCACTTTCTAAAAGTGGTATTTTCAAACACAGAATGTTAAAACCAACTTCACTAAAAGCTGCATTTTATCATTCTGAGTTCAGGCATACTAAACTTGAATTTCTACCATGTTCCCGGGGTCAGTTAGGATTATATACTGTAATAATCAAAACCGCCCGTTCTGGCCTAGGGGAACAGGTAGCCTTGCAATAGTGAAAAACGAACTAGGCTGTAATTCACTATCAGGACATGCCGCACACACCCGGGCATGTCCTACCTTTCGCATACACCGCACCCTGCCCACAGGGGTACCTTGGGCCTACCTTAGGGGTGACTAACATGTAGCAAAGGGAAGGTTTAGGGACTGGCAAGTGTGTGCACTTGCCCAGTCGACATGGCAGCCCCAGGCTGCGCACGGGCTCTGCGTTGGCAGGCCCGAGTTACACTTTACGGGCTGTTTGCGTGGGTGGCACAATCCAGTGCTGCAGCCCACCAACAGCATTTGGTCTATAGGCCCTGGCACTCGCAGTGCACTTTACAAGGGACTGACACATAAACCAAATAGGCCAATCATGGAAACACTAATCCATAACACATTTTATACAGGAGCACTTGCACTTTCCCACTGGACCGCAGTGGGGAAAGTGCGCAGAATCATCACACCAGCAAAAACAGAGTCAAAACCGTGAGGTCAGAAAGCAAAAAGTCAGGGGAAACACGCCAAAAGATGCCAAGTCTAACATATATATATCTCCTTTCTTTCCTAATCTCCTCTCTAACCGATTTATCCAGCAGATTCCCTGGAGGTAGTTTCCACAGAACTTTTTGTTTCCTAGCGAGCCTGGATCATTCGCTTGAGGAGAACTGATGTGTGATCTGACAGTCTCTTACCAAGGTGCTCAACCTTTTTTGTCCAGGCGCTCACATGTTTGACCACGCAGTTGACTAATCTCAACCACATGTTGTGAGTTGTGGATGAACATGTGCCTACCCTTTGTGTGACATCTCTTTCTCCAAACAAACATCAAGTTGTGATCTGTGAGGATTTCCCTGCTTTGTAGCCGCTTCCGAAGTAGTGCCTGTTTACTTTGTGTTATCTGTCTATCTGAGGATTGAGCACAGCATTAAAATTGTCACCTCCGTTTGATGGCTTTCGGGAATAGTAGCACCTCATCAGGCCCCGGACATCATTAAAAAACACCAGGATCATCTACATTTGGGCAGTAGGTCTTGACGTGTGATATGTTTACCACCCGTAGAACCCTGCACAATGACAAATCGGCCTGGGTATCAAATACTAAGTGAAGAAGATGGAATGGTACACTTCTTATGACACTTCTGGCTACATCCTCTACATATAAGTAGTATGAGTATGAAAAATGGTGTCCCACTCATTTGTCGAATAATTCAGGAAACCTATATCAGCAGTTTGTCTGTGTACAAATGCTAGTAGGAGCTATGCCTTGCAGGGGCTATTGAGACCCTGGGCATTCCGCGTAGCAACGTTGCATGGCATTCCTGTAGCAGTAGCCACCATGTGTATCATAACACGGGCCTTAAGGAGTGATCTTAGGGTTTTAGCAGTACATCTCTTAAGTATTCTAGATTTATCAGTGTCTTTGACTGGCTTAACCCTGCATAATGTGTTGATACACAAAAAACATTGCCCGCCACCCATGCTAGCTCCCCAAACTTACCAGTGAGTTTACATGTCCTCCCTGTGTCTTAATTCCCACCCCAACAACTGATGACTGAGAGGTACTGCTGTTCCATAGAGATACGATCAACCAACCAGACGTTTACCATTGGGAATACCATTCGTACTCACTCATACTCCACCAGCTAATACTGCAGTGGCCAGAAGTATCTGTTGTTGAGACGCACCCCAGATTGGTACATGAGATCTACTAATCTGATTACACTGTCCAACAAATTGGATTTAAATTTAACGAAAAGTAAGCAAAACATGCTATTCTCTTTGTAAGCGCATTAAATTAAATAATGGTAACCCCCACCAATTTTCCAACACAGCTTCGTTTCAAATATCTGTTCAGGCACACGTCTGTACTATTCATCAAAACTGAGTAGAAAATGTAGTGGAATGGCTAATTTGAGCGCACCATTCATCTTATTCAGAGTCACTGACTGGCGAGATGAGGGCGTCATGATTTTTGTATGACTGAATTTCATTACTTGTTCACTTTAGGTTCATCAGTTATGCTGAGTCCTACTGGGGGCTGGTGAAGGTAAATTACTTGCTGCAGTTTGTAATTCTCAGCCTTGCTGCATCTAGCATTGTGTATGGTATTTCTAGTTGTAGTTTTTTCTTCATAGCTGTGTATGCCCATCGCACCTCTTCAACTGCCATGGTAAAGTCAGGATATGGAAATAAACTACAACCTTTTGTGGTTAAGATCTCTCTCTTTTCTCTTGCTAGCTTCATCACCTCATCTCTGTCCCTGAAATTGAATAATTTAGAAATTGGAGGCCTGGCAAGAGCTCTGGCGGTGGTCTGGAAGCCAAGGGGCAGTGGGCTTTCTCTGCTATCAACAGTTTGGAAAGGTTATCCCCTCAGAACAGCGAAATCAATATATTTTCAACAAAGGTTTCCATCTTGCCACTGTCTTGCAATTAAGATATGCCCAATATGGGGAGATTGTTCCTTCTTGATCTGCCTTCCAAGTGCTAGTCCGTATTTTTTTGCTTTGGTGACGGAAAGAACCGTGCCCATATTTAGCCATATTTCTCTTGCTTAGTCTTCAAATCATCTTCCACGTCTGAGATTTGCTGTTTGGTCACCATGACACGCCCTGCGTTTTGTCAGTTTTCAGTGCCATAATCTCTCTCCTCTGATTTAGTTTGTTTTGCTGCCTATTGACACTTGGCTTTGTTTCATGCTCCTCGAGAGTGTTTTCATATGAGTCTAATTCGTTGACCTGTTTGCCCTTTGCACCTGTCTCGCCTTGATTGCTGTTGGGATCGGTCGTTTTGGTTGCGCTTTTAGTTTGAAATTGCAGCTTGGCCTGCTTAAGCGTCTGATTCCACCCCCATATTAATTACGAGAGACTGTGTTTAAGAGAGGGGCGTAGGTCACTGCAGGCCAACCATCCCATATATTTGTGTTGATCAGCAACTGTTTGCCCGTTCAACAGGTCTCAGCTTGTGTGGCACTGGTGGCAGTTAGTGACCCTGACTCCAAAATATGCCATTTTGGCAGGAGCTCTGTGCATGGTCTCGGATGCAAACACTGATTTCAATTCTAGTTGCACAGAAGCATTTTTGATGTGCATCTTATATTTATCCCTGGGAGTGTGCCCGCCATCTCCATCTTTGGTTGGGCACAATCAGACCTCCGGTGAAGTCAATCACTTGCCACCCTATGGGGCCTGCAGCTATCACAGGCCATTTTCAAGTTTTATCACTTCCTGTCTGGCCAAGCACCACTTCCCCCAGGGCCTCCAAACACCTCCTCAGCCACAGGCAGGACTATAAAGTGCAGCCTCCCCAGCCGCTGTCATCACAGCCCGCTCTGTGCAGCGGGCCGGTGCTCTGGTCTTTGCTCAAGTCCACTACACTGTGAGAGTGGCTACATAAATAAAGCCCCTGTCGTTTACCAAAGAGCCAGTGGGAGCCGTGCACCAAATCCCACTCGTCCCTGACAAGCCTCACTCCCTCAGCCTGGCCTCACAGCACATTTCTGTGCCCTTACAGTCGCAGTGTGAGAACAAGGGCAGCACCCAGTGTCACAGTGGCTGCCATTTTGAATCCACACTGGCACTAGCAGTCAGACTTTTTTCTTATGTAATGCTGGTCTCCAAGTAGGTTATTACCGCTCATGCAGCAACCTGGTTCTTTCTTTTGTATGTTTCTGGGGTCTCGCGGCCCCTCCTTGTCCCGTTTCTGTGCATGTTGCTGGATTTTGGCCGATGGCCCAACGAGACGCTCTCCCCCCCCCCCCCCCTCAGGCGGCCAGCTAGGGCCCTCTCCCAAGTATATGGGTAAGAAAACACTTTAAAGCAGAAGCTCTGGAAAAGAGTTCTAAATGTGTTCATCTGCTTAAGTTTAAAAAAACAAAATGAGGCAGTGTTTTGAACTCTGTACAGGTGATCTCAACATTTTTGATCTACACCTTTCGATGAGGGCAAACGCTATGTATTTTCCTTCTTGTAAGATTTCTGCTTTGTCCTATTGAAGGTTTTATTAAATAATTAGGGCATTCTCTAGTTATATCGAGCAATGCCGCTATAACTAGCGACTTAGTGGCTATAAGAAATAAAATCTACAGTTTATTTGTCTTTGCCTAATAACAGAGAGCCAGTAATGGGTTATGCCACAGGTTAAGGAAATACACATCTGTACAGTACATGAGGCAACAAAATAGTTTCTTTGGGACAAATCACGTTTCGATCGTAAGAATTGTGAATTAATTAATGCTGCCTTATATCGCCTGAGAAAATGTAAAGTTTAAGTATATTGCTTCCCCTTATTTATAGATTTTGCTTGAGGTTGATTTACATCATAGTTATCTTTTATAACGTTGATTGGTATAATGTTTTGTAGTCTGGCACCAATATCTTGTGTCCTGTGTATTCTTAAATCTTTCATGTATTGGTGGACACTGAACAGAAGGACCGGGATGTGTTTCATTGGGTGCTGCATCCAACTTAAACATGATTTGTCATTCAATGAATTACTCCAGCCAAGCGGCATACATATTTTTTGTAATAAACTTTGAAATAATATTTAGTTTAAACCCAGCATAAACTATCTTTTTAGCCACATTAAAGTGATAGTGAGAATCCAACCAATTGAAAATGGCATGCTTTGTTCTATAAATAAGTGAACTTTAAATAATGTTCTTATGAGAAAATTGCAGTTCTATGATGGCTTGTTATTTCTGGGTATAAATTTCATGTCCTCTGCTCTCTGTCGTGTTCTTAATTGGACATTAAAAGTCTAGCGTAGGCTGAGGTGTGGTCTTCTCATGCAGTCATCAGACAGGGGCGTGCATGTTCTTATGCTATTGTCAGACATGTTGCAAGTGTTCATGGTGTTAGTGCCATTGGTAGCGGGACCTTAGTCAGCAGGCTTTGTTTCTAGTAGGCTTTTTCATGAGTCGTTTACTGCATGTGGTGGTGGTCTGCTGGGGAAGAAGAATTCTGATGGTGGCTGCTTCACCAGTGTCAAAAATGATTCACAGGCTTTCTCGATTCAATGAGGGCAGTTACTTTCAGACAGGAAGAGCAGAGAGAACTTCTGCTTAAGCCTCCTTTAGATAGGGCTGCATCTTTGTCGTTTCTTTGGAGTTGGCAATTAAGTTGGCATAAGAAGCATGGTGGATCTTCAAGACTGCTTTTCTTTTGACAGGGCCGGCACCTGTTTTTTAAGAATCTATTTGATAGCCTGGTGTGTAGTGGACATTGCAATTACTATTTCCAAGTTAACATTTAGGTAATTGGCCGCAAGTGCTGAGTATGTTCCCCAAGGGTTATTTAGTGCCCTGAAAATCTTCTGTAGAGCGTTCTTTAGTGTTTCTAGGCTGCATGCAACAAGTGAGTGATAATACCTAATAAATGATGCCTTGCATTCTAAATCGGGATTCTCCAGGTAGTCCCCCCCCCCCCCCCCAACTATACAGCCCAGTCTATTAAATTAAAAGCTTTTGCTTGGTTTAACTATTAGATCTATGCACAATTTAAAAATTGTGTGTATTTCTAGAACTCATAAGCTGATATTTGGAGAAAAATGGTTGCATTGTCAAAATGAATTTAAAGCTGATATTTGAATGATAAATCCCCCTCCATCATGGAGATTTATTTGTTATTGTTATTACCGTGGTGCCATAGGCATTGCAGCTATGGCTGTTGTCACCCACATTGAGGCGTTCCTAATTAATCATTTTTTTTTATTTTATTTTTACATTACTGCTGAAGCTCCAAAGTCATCCCTTCTGATAATCTTTCACATGGTGACTACTAATGTACTCTTGTCTGATAATTTCCAGTTTTTGAATCTTAGATCAATCTTGTTCCGCTTGAGGCTTCTTATTAGTATGAAATTCTCTCCTCCCTGTGAGGAATCCACGGTGTATTCAAAGGTGTGTTTTCTGAGGAAAGTGGTCGCTTTCCTGTGGGTCCTTGACTTCATAATCCATTTACAATTTGCATATTGCGCTACTCACTAAAGTGTAGTCAAGGGATGAGATTTCCCCAAGTGTCTCTAAGGATTTGATATCGTGGCTTGTTGGGCGCTGAAGCAAATGCAGGGGGATTACGTTGTAGGTGGACAGACAGTCATTCATTTTCCCAACAACGTTGGCCAAAGATATTGTTTGTGAGTCTAAGGATTGTTGTTGGCCAAGATTGGTCACATTAAAGTCTTGGGTTAAATATAGTCTTGAAGGTTGAGTATCTGCCGAGTAGTCTGTCCAGAGTGTTGCAGAAGTAGTCTAGTTTTAATTTCGTTTTGCTCTTGTGTAGATGTAAATAAACATCAATCAATAAAATGGATCTTCGTTTATCACTGTTGTGACATCTGTTGGTTGTTATGGCTTGTAGTGCTGGTTTATCTGTTTCAAATTCTCCCAGTTCAAGATTCAAAGTTGTGGAGATGTGTATTGACAAGCCTCCTGATGGACGCCCAAAGTGATTGTTTTTTTTAAGTTAATTTCTGTAGTTCAGAAAATCCTGTTAACAGAACTGCTACAACTGCCCACATTTCCTGCAAAAATATAATGTCCCTACGAATTATAAACTGGTATGCCTTTGGCTGTGTAAGTATACGCTGCAGGCCTGCTACATTCCATGATATTAATGATTTGTGCGGCATGACTTTCCCTTTATGACGTATGCTGATGGAAGACCTTGATGCTGTCCTTCCTCTATATTTTGAGGGAGAGGCTAGAGAAGTGTCATGGCCTGACCAATAGCCTTGCTGCTAGCTAGCTCCCATCTTAGTCTTTTCACGATGACTGTTCGGTAAGGACTGTGTGCTTTCCTTGGTAATCTCTGCAGAAGCAGACACGCATCTGGACATTTTTATGTACGTTGTGGGTCTGTTGCACTATGGGCACTCCTCAGGATACTTATAGGTGAGGACTGTATTTGGGCCCATGCTTTGGGGATATCTAAGATCTGAGGGCATTTCTTCAACTCAGTTATGGAGATTTCAATGCCCCATTGTTCAAAATCTGCTCTTTATTTCAAGGCTTGCATCATATGCAAAGGAGATCTCCAGGTCACTATTGTCTCTTCTGGTTGAGGGGAACGTTGGGTTGGTTCAAATTGAACTCTGTTGATGTCTTCAGATTGTCGGTGCTGTAGGGAGGGTATGTGTTGGAATAGGCGCAATAAGTTTGCCCTGTTTAATATATAATTTCCCCCCCCCTTGAAATGTACTGAGGGCGAAAGAACCTGGGACTTGGCACTTTCATAGTCTGACGTAACGAAAGAACCAAGCCCTTGGAAGCCCCACTGTTCGGTGGAAGTGTCTTGGATCCTCGTGGCGTTTCGTGACTGTCTCTGGGAGTCAGTTTAAACTGGTGTTCCAAGTTTTTCCTGGGAGCGAAGAGTTGGAGTGACCCAGTGTTTCCAGAGGGGTGAAGGGAGTTGTGTAGTTGACAGAGCATTAATCATACTGGTGTCAGGAGATATTGTTGGTTGGAAATGAAAATGTAACACTTCCCTTTGCCGATCAACCTCCGTGACCCATAATGCCTGCTGATTGTGTTCTATCTATTGATCTTTTTGATCATGTGTATTGGCTTTGTCTAGTGATTGCGCCTGACTGTTTTCATTTTATCATGATACATAACATTTATCTGCAGATTATGTTCTTTTTGTGAGTTTTGTCGGGTTTTGATTTCGGCTACTCCAGATGTCTGTACCAAGGCTGTTCGGGTTTTGTCGACGTCCTGTTGCCTCCGAGTCCCTTTTGTGCCTGGATTATTCGGTATTCCTAAACATAGGGTTCCATCACACGATATTGGTTCTGTTGTGTGTTCATCCATTTTTTTTTTGGATTACACTCTACCAAATATTGGATACTTTTTCAGTGAACTGGGGCGTTTTGGCTAACACGGTCAACTGACCTTTTGAGTGCGCTTCTTACCTAACGATTTGGGCAGATTTTTTGTTATGTTTTTCTTTAGGCCCCCCGCCCCTGTTATGCTAATATTTTTATAGAGCATGCAAATACTAAACAGGTTGCTGTCTGGGCGCTAGTCTTGCAGCATCCTAAAGGAAAAGGTGAAGTGAAGATGCTAATTTGTTACTAGAGGAAACGGCCAAGTTTTTAGTTGTTTCTGAAAATTAACAGATTAGGCTGGGCCCTGAGAGAGTCCGCTAATGCGTTCCACCATTTACAAGTGAAATGGGAAAAACTTCTTCCTCACCACTGGGTCTTTTTGATTTTAGGGACTACTCCCTTATCAGCAGTGATGGATCGAAGATTGTGGGTAGGGACATACCACTTAAAAGATTTTTTTAAAGGAAGAAGGGCTGACCTTGTGAAGGGCCTTATGGTCCCAGCAAAGGGCCTTAAACTGGACACGTTCCCTAATTGGCAACCAGTGTAGGTCTGAAAAGCTGCTTGAGATAGAGCTAAACTTAGGAAACATTCGAGCTGCAGAATTTTGGAGAGTTTTTAACTTGCTCAGTAGGCGTTGCTGGTAGCCAGTATATAGAGCATTGCGGTAATCTAACTTCGAGATTACCAAAGTCAAGATTACTGTTTTCCGTAGCTCTAGAGGAAGAGAAAGAAAGATTTTCTTTTAGCGTTTTTAGTGTGTAAAAGCAGGAGGATGTTAGGCGATTAATGTGATTGGCAAACACCAGTTTGGCATCAGAGATGACCCCTACGTTCCTTGCTTTTTGGCCTGGTAAAGGAAGTGAGCCTAAATCGTAGGGCCACCATGAGGCACCTCCTTTTTGCTGAGCTTCAAGCAATTTTTCTGCATTCACTCAGCGATATTTTTCATGCAGGAATTAAATTGCTTAGCTACCGCTTCAGGATTTGAGGAGACTGACAGTACAATCTGGGTGTTGTCAGTTTAAGAAAATACTGAGCGGCCAGATGATATGATAAGCTTGATAAGAGGGGTAATATACACATTTAAAAAACTTGTTAAGAAACTAAAGTAGATTTCAAGCATCCTGTGTGCTCAATTTCGATGTTATGGGGCGACTCCGTTAGGTCTGCAGGGATATTTGGGCTTTTTTAAAATGTGAATTTGTGTTCTTTAGATTTTCCACTAGAAGTGATAACTCTGGACGTGTACACAATTATCAGTGAACTGAGTAAGTGTAGTTATTTTTGTTTCAAGATTGGTGATTTTTAAGTCAATTTTGAATATTGAGCTTTTGCTAATTATTGCATTAGGTCGATTTTGTAATTCAAGTTTGTGAGATTGCCATGTGAGCGCGTTTGTTGCTGCCAGCAAAGTTGAGTTGATCGACCTAAGAATGGTATTAGTTGGTGAATTACAGTCATGTTTGGGTCTTGGCCTCGTCGTCTTTGATCCAGTAGTTGATCCAATGGTTGATTGCTCTGTCCCTACTAGCAATTTAGTGTCTGTCATTCAGGAAAAAAGGTAGAGTCTCCAGATTGAGTATACCCATTGTTTTCTGGAGATTAGTGCTTTGTGCTTAGTTCTTTGTTCGAAGATTCTTCATCGGCCTCCTCTGTGTTGTGTGCATGATGAACTTGCACCACTGTTTCTGTGGGCCAACCACATTGAGCCAATTGTAAGAGGTTGTTCATTTGGACTACAGTGATGTGGCGGCGTCTTTATTGGGATGATTGGCTCGAGTGTTGAAGAGTGCTCTATTATATCACGCCCAACATTCCAGCCTTCTTGCACCCCGTGTGATCTGAGGTTTGGGCGTCTGGTGAGGAATAGTGTTCACCGAGTATTACTAATGAATTTGATAACCCGCAGGGGCTGTCGCCCAGTCCATTCTTCATTGGTTTGCCCACGTCTAATTTATTGCATTGCAGAAAGTATTGGCCAATTGGGATAGTGAGTGCTTACACTTTAATACTATCTCTGGGGAGGCCAGCTTCAGGAGACCTCTGGAGCAGCTGTTCATGGTATAGAAGTGATTTTTTTGGGGCTTTGCCTCTTTTAATGGATCCCATATGCTTTCGTCGCATTATTGAAGTTCTGTATGCAAGCTTCCAACTTTGTGGTAGCGCTACGAAGGTCAGAGAGAATCTCGTACCATTATGACTTCTCAGTATGCGATTTGATTTTGTAATGGACATTGACACTGCGTCTTAGTGAGGGGCTGCAGAGTTTTAGTATGTTTTGATATTAAAAAGGAAATTTGTAGTGAATCACAGATTATCCTGGAGTTTAGGGGCCTCCTATGATGTGCTTCTTGAGGTGTTGCTGCCTTCTCTGCTACCTGCCTGAAATTGTGAGTGTAAAATGTCTGTGGGCACAAGCACAATACCTCTTGGAGTATGATAGACCTCCTCACTCTTCCTTTCCATTCTCTTTTCCCACTTTTTTGTTACTTTGGACTTGCTTCAAGCTTGGTGCTTAGTTGCTTAAAGTGGAGTTATTTCAAGTTTGCTTAAGCTTATTGCTTATCCGTAGACCGTTCTTGATCCTTGTTGTTACTAAGTTGGTGGGACCTTGTTGGGTGAGGGTTGGAGAGGGTAACAGAAGGATTGAAGAGTAAGGCTGAGGTAGGATGGCAGGCTAGCACTGGGCACAAAACGCATTAGCAGCCACACTGGCCGCTTCTGCACACCAAGAAACCAGCACTCCTGTGTCTAGTGCACACCTCAGTACCAACGGATTAAAGTTGACTTGCTGCTTAATCCACAAAGAAAGCCACACCATGAGTGGGGTGTAATTTGATAAAATCCAAGATGCAATCAATATCCAATTCAGTGTGGCACAGTTCAGTCGAAGTGCTAGATGGGACTGCCAACAGTCTCCCCAAACACTTTCTCAGTTTTTTGAATGCCAGATTGATTGCTAATGCACCTGAGACCTGCTCTATGGGTAGCAGTCGAGGCACATTTGGTCTTATAAACAGCCACTTTTGAACTTGGTCCTCTTTTGCCGGGTCCCCCCTATAATTTTTGCTTTTAACGAAGTCTCTAGTAAAGTTGGAATACAGATACCCAGGGCATGTAAATTAAATGCTACTAGTTGGTCCTGCAGCACTTATTGTGCCACCTACTTATGTAGCCTTTTTGAACATGTCTCATACCTGGCATTGCAGCTTATGTGTGCAGTTTTAATCCGCCATTTTGACCTGGCAAAATAAACCTTTGCCAGAATTAAACCTTCATTTTCAATACATGTCACCCCTAGGGTAGGTCCTAACAGCTCATAGGGTAGGGTGCAGTGTATTTAAATAGTTGGACATGTACGTTTGTTTTACATGTCCTAATAGTGAAAAACCTTTTTTTATTTTATTTTTTAAAATCTTATTAGTTATTTTTCAGAACAAGCCTGTTGCCATGGTCACATATAGCAAAAAAAAGCATTACAATAGTTTCAAAACAACGATAGAAACAAAAAAAAACCAACAGATGTTCTAGTTGCTCAGTGTTCATTTCACCGCCAGTTCCGGCTAGCCACAATGGACCGAATCCCTCCCCCGGCAGGTGCTTCACAATTTGCATCATTAGTCCATTACCATGTATATTAGCTAAAGTGCTTGTGCTCTTTCCTTTAAACATGATAAAATTGGCTTGCACCCAATTGGCTTACACCTAATTGACACATTTAATTTACTAATATGTCCCTAGTAAAGTGGTGCTACAGGTACCTAGGACCTTTAAATTAAATGCTGGTAGTGGGCCTGCAGCACTTATTATGCCACCCACTTAAGTAGCCTTTTTAAACCTGTCTCAGGCCTGCCATTGCAGCCTGTGTGTGCAGTTTTAAATTGCCATTTCAATCTTGCAAAGTAAACCTTTGCTAGATTTAAACCGTCCTTTTTAATACACATGCCACCCCTATGGTAGGCCCTAAAACTGCTCACATGGCAGGCGACAGTGTAACTAAAACGTTGGACATGTACTTGTAACTCATACATGTCCTGTTAGTGAAAACTCTTACATTTGTTTTCCACTACTGCACAGCATATCTCTCCCATGGAATAACATTGGGTTACCTTTATCACATTTAATAATTGACAACTTTCAATTGGGAGCAGGTAGGAAAGTCGAGTTTGGTCTCTAAAGAATTATAATTGAAAGCCCTCTTTAATGGTAAAGGTGGGTTTTAAGTCACACTTATGAAAAGGCCACTTTTAGAAAGTTGCATTTTCTTGTCCGATTTGGTGCCTGCAACCTGTATGCTGTGTCAGATGTCTAGGTTTAGCTGGCAGTTGGTCTTGGTGTATTGCACTCACAGTGAGACAAAAAGTGAATAGGTGACAGCAGGATGGGCCGTCACTGACTAGATGAGTGGGAGGAGCTGTCACCTACCACACTTGCACATCACAAAGGCTGTGCTCCAGCACACCTTCAAAAGGTTTCACACTAGTCGTTTGGGTCAGGGCAGGGAGGCAGGCAATTCCATACACCTCTGTGGGGGGGGGGGGGGACTATAGAAACTTCTTCCACTTCAAAGTGGTGGGAACCAGGGACAAAAGTAGACCCTCAGACCAAATTCTTCAGTACACTTATGGACCTGTTGAAGAGTCAGAATAAGGACTGCTGTGCTGCCCTGCTGCAGGATGGACTACTCTGCTACTCTGCTGCCTGAGTGAGAATGACTGGACCTTGAATCCAGCATCACCAAAGTGACTCCCGGGGCTGGTTGGCTGGCCTTCTCATCAGAGCCTCAGGGGCAGAAAAGGCTCTAACTATTTTGAACTCTGCACCTAGACTCTGCCTGCTGTGAGCCCTACCCCCAATTGATGCTCCTCCAGTTCTGGACCCTTTGAAGTGAAGCTAAATGTGCTCTGCCAGCCCAACTGTGGTCCATACCAGAACCGATGCTGCGCATCTCAGATCCAGCTTCGTAGTGCTTCATCGGAACTGGCGCAACGAAGCCCGATGCAAGTCCGCATCGCAGCCCTTGCAGCTCATCAGATCCGCCGCTTCACGACAAGTTCTCAACATGGAGCTCCCATCACTCCTCAGGACAGCTGCTGCATGTCGCAACGCAGGGTTTCCGGTACATTTTCTCAGCGTGACTAAGTTGATCCCTGTATCCAGGCCAGACTCCATCACGGTCAGCCTGAACTTGTGACTTCATCCTGGTCCGGCGTACTTTTAAGCACTATTTTGACCTAGACTTTTAAAATCTTTTATCTTCAGTTCTGCTAATTCGATTTTTGGTGCTAAATAATTAATTACATTTTACTCTGTCTACATTGATGTGGAGTTTTTCTTGTGTTGTGCTTTCACTTTATTTCTGTTTAAGTGCTGCTTAAATACTGTACACATTGCCTCAAATTTAAGCCTGACTGTTAGTGTGCCAAGCTACCGGGGGTTAAGCCCAGGCTAATTTAGGGTTTGCTTGTGTTTCACCCAGAAAAGAACTGTGGTTGCTGCTTCAGTAAGGTCCCCCCATCCCCCAGCCCTAATCATGAACCCAATGTCATTCAGCCACCATTTCTTTTAATGGCTTTGCCACCAGTTTAGATGACAATCCAAACAATGCTTCCACACCCCAAACAAATTCTGCGGTCCTAACATTTCCTAGAGGCGTCCAACTTAATAAATCGTCAAACAGAACCCCACAGAATGGAGAGGTGCTGACTGTCTCAATCTTAATGTTTTTAATGGTGCAAACTCCAGATTCTATTCTCAAGGGACCACAGGCCACTATAATGTGGTTTGGAGTAATTAATAGTTGGGCAAAGCTGGGCCATAATGCAAGTAAACAGGTGAAACAGTTTCCGTAACCCATTGGGTGTGCTTGCCGTTAGCAGTGTGTCATTGATGTATAATAATGCTGAAATTGCGCGAGTGCCTTCTTGAGGCAAGTCATTACCCGAGTCTTTCAGATGTTTCTCTAGCTCATCAATGTAGAACATAAATAGAAATGGGGTGAGCATGCAACCCTGGTGCACGTCCCTTTCAAGCCTAAAGGGAACTCTAGTCCCTCCATTAGGACTGTATCTCATGCTAATGGTTACATCGAACTGCAGCTCCCTAAGGAAGGACACAATATTCTTGTCTACCCACAATTTAGTCAAAATATTCCACAGTTTTGATCAGTTAACATGGTCCAAGTTTGAACTCCGATCCATAAAGGCCTTATAGAGTTGACTCGTCTTAGCTTTTGTATATTATCAGGAGATATAGGTTTAGGCATTGCTCTATGGCACACAGCTCTGAATTAAATCCATACTGGAGTTCAGAAGGGATGAGATTTGCTCGAGTCCAGTCCTCTAGCCGATCCAAAAGGGTTTTGCCAGTAGTTTTTGAAGTAAAATCGATGAGAAGAATCAGGCGGGAGCACCTAGGCTCACCTTTGTCGCCCTACTTAAAGATAAGTGCAGAAATCGAATGGGACCTTAAGTGAGGCTGGCTGCACTTTACAGCACTTCTCAGAACATTGGTCAACATAAGAGCCCAGAGGGAAGTATTTTCCCATCTTGGGCCAGGTGCCACCATTTTAGAGAACTCAAAGTCTAAGTTTGCAGATTTACCCTCATATGAATCCCCGCACTACAGTTAACTCTCGTTATTTAGGTTGAGTAAACCTCAGTAAAATGGGTCACCTATTGTTGTGGTGATTGAGGCCTTTTACCCCTGATGTCACAGGGCTTGGCCTTCTATGGTTTCTGAGCAGCTGGGCCAAGTACTCCTTTCTGCACTTGACTCTCAGTGGTAAACGTGGTCGAGCAGTCCAACGCTCTCTTGTGTGGGGGAGAGAGGAAATGTGGATACATATTAGTAAACATGGGCCCACAACTCAAATTGCATGCAGCATCCGCAATAAATCATTGTCCAGCCAAATACTTACTTTTATGAAAAAATACGTTTTTTAGGTCGAGCCTAGACAGCGCATGCGCGGTCTCTCGACGTTCTGTAATCTATTCTGTGGGTTTACATCCCACCCATGCATTCACATTCCCCACTTAGACTGTCCTTCAAAAAGGATTCCTCCCTACGGGTCAGTCCTTCTTTGTCCCGCCTTGTTGGCATGTGTATCATCCCACGGAGCAGCGCCTTACTTCCCTTATCTTTACGCTCTCGTCTTGAAGTGTTGTTTATCTGGAACTCTTTTTTTTTTTTCTTTCGCTTGCTCCCCTCTGAGCTCCGTTGCGGATATTGTCACTGCCCCACCGCCGCACTGTCTCTAACTAGAGTTTTGAAAAATGCTTATAAAACTCTCTTTTTATCGGCAACACACCACCTTTTAAATGGCAAGCAAGGAAGTGTGCCCGCAGAGGCTGACACATTACGTTTAGTCTCAGTACAGAAAGAATAAAAATGTATGTGTTGCATTTTCAGTGCAATCGAAAATAATGAAAAATGTCAAACACTTTTTGGTGAGGGCAGTTCACTTTTAATTTTCTGACTTAAAAGCGAGAGAATTTTGCCGGTGCTGGACATTGTTTTCTATTAATAGTCCGATCCAGCCGTCTTTCACCAGTCTCGCCGTTTATTTGAGTCCCTCTTTTGTTTCTTACACTGCAGAACCCTCTATTAAATGGCACGGAGGGAAGTGTTCCTGCAGAGGTTAACACCTTACACTATTATTAGTCACAGTAGAAAGAGTATAAAGGTGCATAGCGTACATTTCGGATTTTTTTTACTGAAATGTTCAATTTGGCAAATTATTTAAAGCAGCTGCTGGACTCTCCTATTCAACTGCTATTCTGAAATAGCAGTTCTGTGGGATATATGAACAACAAGAGCTCACGCGTCCTCCTTTTTATTTCAATGCAAGGAATGACGATGCTGCTCTCTCTGGTAATCAGGGGGCCCTCTCTTTCCTCTTTTGTATTGCTCCTTTGTTCACTTTGTCCTCCGCCATTGTATTGGTCCTTTCAAATGCTTTTACATTTTTGCCGTTCTGCAGATCGCCAGCAAATCCAAGGTAACATCTACAACCATAGCAAAAATCGCAGTGCCAATAAACATTAGATTTGGGGAAGCATGTGTAGCGGTCCTTCACATAACATTTGCAGCGCTGTTCTTCTATATGATATATATTTTTTGACTGACTAGAACATGGCCATAACTTCCAACTGATAATATATGCAAGGGAATGTAAAGTAGGAATATTAAGGGTGCTATTACAGGAGCTGTTTTCAGGTGAGCGTGGATTTTCCATCTCAAACTACAAGTGCCCACGAGCACTTGCACCTTCCTTATACACTAATCCCACTAGAACATGCAGTTTATGCAGGAGTCCACCGGGGAACCACCCACTGTGAAACCCCCCAGGTGCTACAAGTTTTCAGGTCATGCACAGTATGACTTATGGAGTCAGCTAGTGCTTGTCACCTGCAGCACCCCCAACCACCCTGGCACCAGGGATTTGGGAAATAGCAAATTATTTCTTCAGTTTTTCCGGGTGTTAATGCACATGGATCTCTAGGTGTCCAGCACTGCAGCGTTTCAGGCCTTGTCGGTTCTAAGCACTGCAAAGTGGGGCCCCGGAGTTGGATGTGTGCATACAAAACAGACTTGTCATGGCATCACTGATGCTCCTCCCCTTTAAATGCCTTCTGTACGCACTCTAACTGCTGATGATAAAACTGCTGGAAGCTGCCTGTTAGTGTCTGCCTGGTGATGCCATTATTTAAGCATCAAGCGTTATCTGATCACCGGGGTGTGGCTTACATTTGCTGTGATGTTAACCGAATGCCCAGTTTGAATCACGCCAAGTGTTAGAGGTGTGAATGTAGCTTTAACAAATGTATTTTTACGTGGAGTCTGGCAATGGTTTTGATTTGTTATTGCGTTCATAATCTGCTCCTCGTATGCATTTTATTTACAGACCTCCTGTTTAAATGAAGATTTGTGATGTGGCATGGTGGCCTGGCTGCTTGAACCATAAACCCCTGAGCGGTTTATGGATAAACACACAGGAGGCTTTATTGTAAGGGTGTAGGGTGTCCTTTGTAGAGCAGGGAATCGTTTATTGCTAATAGCTGTTGTTGTCACTTTATAAACGTAGATTTGTAGGTGATTGAAAAATCAGAACTTATTTAAGACTGGCTAGTGAGAGTCTCACTGACCCGTTCTGTGTGTATGGAGGCACTGTCATCTTGACCTGCATTTGGAAATGTGCATTTGCATCCTTCCTCTTGCTATTGATTTGCAACTTTAATATGTCTTGGGAAGATTAAGTCACTGGCACATCATGTCTAATCCCAAAAAACATTCTTCACCCATACTAGAGCTGGGTTCCTCCTGTGATGTGTTTGAAAAACTGTCAACATTTTATGAATCGGTAATGCACCGCTCTGCTTTTCCTTCATATGTTCTACACAGTGTTGATGTTCCCATGCCAACAACTAGTGAAGCAAAGACAAAATTCATTCTGTCAAAGAACTCGAAACTGCACAACCTGGCGTGACACACCTTTGTTTCGCAATAATCCTGGTTGGTCATGTTGCTGTAAACAGCCGCAAACAGGGATTCACTTATTCCAGGTCATTGGTGTGTAGCTTGACTGCAATTAGTAATAAGATACATGCATATTATACTATAAGTGCTCAGTGGTCAAATGGATATAGAAGTTTTGGCAAGGATTCCATCTCTCCACCAATGTTAAATTCTAAATCCTAATCGAGCAAATTGTACACTGACAAAGCTTGGAGCACTTTGCATTTTTCTGTTTTATTTTATTTGTCGGGCATCATGGTCCCTGCCTTCCTATGGCTGCTGCCGACTCCGTCTCAGAGGTCAACAAGCATTTGCAAAGAAATAAGTCTCGCATTTGCGAGAGTTAGAGCTTTTTGGCATTGTAAATGACCATGCCTTTTATTTAAGTGTCGTGAAAACCTGCAAGCATTGCGTAAACTCATAATCTGTACTTGTAGTCGTTGCTCACGAGAAGCAAGGCTGGCAGTAACTGTGCCTCTTTTACTGCCACACTTGCTTCTCGAAAGCAAGGACTAGAAGGCCAATGCATTTTTACGCACCGCTTGCAGGTTTTTAAAACTCATAAATAAAAGGCATTGTCATTTAGAATGCCAATAGCTCAAACACTTGCAAATGCGAGACTTATTGCATTGCAAATGCTTGTTTATTTCTATGCTAACCATACAAAGGAAGAATACGGCATTCACAAACGAAGGGACTAGAGTTTCCTTTAGGCTTGAAAGGGACGTGAGCCAGGGTTGTGTGCTAACCCCATTTGCATTTACGTTCCACATTGACAGGTTAGCAAGTTATTACCGGAGTCTACGAGATGTTTCTCTAGCGGCCTGGTGACCCCATATGCCAGAAGGGGCCACCGTGAATAACTTAGCCTGTTGGAGCCTGTGGACAGTGAGTGGTGACCCCGTGTATCGGAGGAGGTCTCCGGAAGCACCAAGGACTGCGACTTGCTTTATCCCATTGTATAAAGGACAACACGGGAGCACCATCACTCAAGCTTGGGACAAAAAACAGATCTTTATCTTCATTCCCCCCCTGTTCCACATGGGAACACTTACCTGGCAAGAGAAGTCACGGGAAACCTACCATGCAGAGGGTTTTTCGGTCCCAACACCTATTTATCCGGAGGAATCCGGGTCTAGGCGAGATGCAGTGGAGTCGCTAAAGAAGGTATGATTAATGACTTGCCAAAAGGTACGATTATTCTTCGAGGCACAAGTTGCTAACAAGGATTCCCATGTATCCTCTCTAAAAAAATTTTTTTGTATGACTGAGGGCCCTCTTACAGGCCATCCTGCACAGACGCGTAGCAGCATTTTTTTCTGGGTACTGTCTTAAGTGCGGTCATAAGATCTTGATGTACGTGCGAGCATTAAGAGTTAAACCATCAGACAATTTTTCTCTTACAGTGTCGTTGAGGAGCAGTCAAAAGTTCCTTAATCATGCCACACAAAACAATATTAAAATTGACAACAGCCTCTGCATCCAAACATTGAAAACAGTTAGCATTATTATATATATTTTTTTAAAATCTCTTTATTGAATTTGTTCATTTTTATCTGTGTTGCATACATACACGATGTCTTTTATAGAACAGAAACAGGTGATACAAT
Organism: Calotriton arnoldi; assembly: GCA_963921515.1. NCBI lineage: Eukaryota > Metazoa > Chordata > Amphibia > Caudata > Salamandridae > Calotriton > Calotriton arnoldi. The sequence goes on from CAWUFW010000610.1 coordinate 2,663,514, forward strand.
GTCGACATTTTGACAGATCATTCGTGCAATACTAGAATTAACGGTGTCAACTTAGCCTCTGTGATTGTTATCTAGTTTGCCGTAACAATAGCTACGAGTTGAGGAACATTTGCATTGTGGAACTGTTAGTCGTCCTTTTACTTTATGGAATGCACAGAACTAAGTGTTTTTTTGGCTCAAATATAGTAGTCGTAAACTTATGACGGAGTTCGTTCAGTTTTAACAAGCATAACAAAAGGTCAAAGAAAACCATAAAGAACATTGACCCCCCCGCAACCACCCCTCCGCACCCCTCCATACCTAAATGTAGTGTTGCCCTGTAAATACATTTCCCACTTCCTCCCGGGCGTGTTGTAGTCGCCTGTGCAGTAACCTGACTGACACATATGTGCTAGTGTGATTACATAGAATATACGCGGGTGACACGTCCTTGTATGTCGGCCCCCCATGTGTTCCTCAGCCAATAGGACCTCCCGAGTCCCCGCTTGTATTCTGCTGCAGCTCGGCTAAGCACGCATTCCAGTGTGCTGCTATGGGAACCAGTCTCAGCCCCAACGTTTCCTCACGCCTGATGGCGAGGCTTTCCTCCTTGGCCCAAGCCAGCAATGAGCGGCGCCATGCCAGTGTATGCGATGGATCCGCTGCTTTCCACCGTTTAGTTAGCAATCTCTTGGCCACCACTATCCCCAAGTCTAGGAACCTGGATGTCACTTTGGTGGCTGCCGTTCTCCGGAATTTGTGTAGTAAGTATACTGGCCAATCAAATGGTAATTTGCGTCCCGTGCAAATGTGCAGCAGATGGGCTACTTCTGTCCAATACCCGCCAATCCGGGGGCAGCTCCATAACATATGGATTAGGTCAGCTCCCACCTCAGCACACCTTGGGCACGCCGCATCTGCTCTATTAAAATACCTATTGATGCTAGCAGGTGTAAGGTAGGCCCTGTGGAGTGTATACAGCTGAATTTGTCTGAACCGCATGTCTCTAGGTATGTGTGTTGGACTTTCTAATGTTCGAGCCCACTCTCTGTCAGTAAGCGGGCACCCCAGGTCTAGTTCCAACTTTTTGCGAAGGGGGTCTAGAGTAATCGCAGCATGAGCTCTAAATGCTGTGGCGAACCAGCGTATGAGGTGCCTGCCACTTCCCATGACATGTAAATATTGCACAGAGGTGTCTGCGGTTCCGTAGTCACGTCTCCCCATTTGGCCACTAGTGTGGCTATCAGCGAGCGGTGTAGAAGGAACTGCCCTGGCGGAAACCCCTCATCTTCTACTAGGGATGCGTATGGTATAAGTGCTCCTTCACTGTATAAATCCCCAAGGGTCTGGACACCTCTTTCCAGCCACCCCTCGATTGTTTGTGTAATGACACTGTGATGTCATTTAGAATGATAAGGGCAGAAGTTCTAGGAAAGAAGGTTAAGGGTTTTTCAAGGAATATTAGTTCAGTTTAGAGTAGAGGCTAGGAGCTAATGTAACAGAGGTACTGAGCTCCAATAAAAGCGACATATATACAGATATCGTAGTGAGGCTATTCTTCACAATGGCGACGAGCGGAAGAAACACGTGTGAAGACTTACCAGCTGTGGAGCTGCTGCTGAGAAGCCTTTGAGAAGCTGGTTAAGAGGAAATTCCAAATAAAGTGGTGGAAGCTGTCAAGGATCGTGAGTGGCTGGTCGTCTAGAGCGACGCGGTGAAGCTGGGCTGTGGCTGGTAAAGGATCTGATTGCCGGTAGGAAGTCGACGGTAACCGGTGAGTCCTGAGGGAGCCGTGTGGTGCGAGCGCTCTGTAAAGGCAAGCACGAGCGGCATCTTAATTGCAAAGATAGAGAGCCGATGAGCCGCGAGGAGCAGTATAGTGCGCGAGCGCTTTAAAAAGGCAAGCGCGAGCGCAATCGAGCCAGCAATGCAAGGGAACTGCAGAGAGCTTTGTAGTGTGCACGCGCTGGGGAAAACAGCTGCATAGTGCACACGGACTTAAGAACAGACGTGAGTGCCATTTTTAAATCGGGCACAATAGCCAGCAACGTAAGGGAACTGCAAAGAGCTCTGTAGTGCGCACGCGCTGGGGAAAACAGCTGCGTAGTGCACACAGACGTGAGTGCCATTTTTAAATCTGGCACAATAAAATAAAGTAAAGAAAGGACAAAACAAATTAAACAAATGTGAGTGCCATTTTGAAAGAAGGTGAAAAGCATTAGAAATACACAAAAGAAAATATAAAGAAGCAAAGAGGAGGTAATAAATAGTGGCAGCTGTTGAATAAGAGAAGAAGTATAATAAAGAGATTAATAAATAAAGAAGAGAATATTAAAATATATACATTAATATAGAATAAATATGACTACAGAAGGCACAGGTAGTGAAGTTACTGTAAACATGAGTTCAGAAATGTATAATGAAGATGTTACTGGAAATGTTTTGAGTACAATTTTCAGAAGACCACTACCTTTTAATTTATGTGAACAAGAAAATGTTGCACAAAGATGGGAGAAGTGGACAAGGGGATTTGAACACTTTTTAAAAGCAACATGCAAAAAACATACTGATGAACAAGCGAAAGATTTACTACTCAATCTTGTAGGAGATGATGTTGAAGATCTAATAGTTACATTCCCAGAACACCTATGAAGGACTTATGAAATGTTTAAATGCAAAATTTGACCCTCAAAGAAATTTAGATTTTGAAAGGTACAATTTCAATATGGCATGTCAACGAGAAAATGAGACAATGGATGATTGTCACTAGACTAAAAAAGTTAGTGACATTCTGTGAATTCAATACGTTTAGTAATGAAGAGGCCATACGATTAAGAGTAATACAAGGGTGTGTAACTCAATAAAATTCAGAAAAAAACTTTTAGAAAAAACGTATGACCTACAAGAAATATTGCGCATGGCAAAAACAGAAATGTAAGCTCAGACATGCTACGAACATGGAAGAAGGGAGAATCAAAGCAATTGAACAAGTCAGGCAAATGTAAAAAAAAATTAATATAGGAGAAAAGATAGAAACACAGTTCAGAGGAAAAAGACTGTGCTACAGGTGTGGATTTCAGTTCCCACATCAGAAAACATGTCCAGCAATGGGACAACAATGTAAAGAATGTGGAAGATACAATCATTTTGCAAGCGTATGCAGATTCAAGAAAGAGAAGAAAGAATTTGGGACAAAAAAAGAACTGGAAGCAAATCAATTTAGATACAAAAAAAAGTGGAAATACAAGTGAGACAAATGGAAGAAATTGAAGAAGATTTTGACAAAGAATTTGAACAATCAGAAAAGCTTTACATGATGCAAGAAAATAGTGATTTTCTGCAACTTAACATGATCAGGAGAGAAAACATTAAAAAAATCCCGTCTGTGGATCTAATGGTTGGGCTTCAAAAGGTTCCATTTATTTTAGATAGTGGAGCAACATGCAATATAATGTGCATAACTTAATACATGAAAATGAAGGAACAACCTACATTGAGTCCATCAAACGTTAGTGTTTTTCAGTGGGGAGCTAAACATCCTGTTCTATGCTTGGGAAAATTTGAAGAGACATTACAATACGGAAATGTAACAAGTAGAGAAGATATACATGTATTAAAAGGTGAAGTTCCAGGCCCATGTTTGTTAAGTAATGTCACTGCTCAACTCATGGGTCTAATAGCAATGAATTGCAATATCTCAACAGATCACCCAGTTCTGAGGAAATATCCTAACTTATTTGAAGGACTAGGTAAATTAAAAGACAAGAAGATTACTTTACATATTAATGAAATGATAAAACCAGTGGCACAAACACATAGAGTCCCAGTTCATATGCAAGAAAAAGTGGAGAAAGATTAAATTGTTACTTGAACAAGATATAATTGAGGAAGTAACAGGTCCAACACCTTGGGTATCACCCATTGTTATTGTGCCGAAAAAGGACACTGATGACATCAGAATATGTGTGGACATGAGAATTCCTAATACAGCCATTGAAAGAGAGCGATATCTGGGCCCTCATTTAAATGATATGATAAGTACTATAAATGGGGCAACAGTGTTTTCAAAACCTGATTTATGTAAAGGATATCATCAATTAGAAATTGATTATCAATCCAGGTATATCACAACGTTTTCAACGCATTTGGGATTGTTTAGGTATAAACGATTACATTTTGGGATCTGTTCAACGGCTGAAATCTTTCAGGAGATTATAAAAAATATCAGGCCAGTACAAAACTGTATGAATTACAGTGACAATATTTTGGTCTTTGGAAAAACACAGGAAGAACATGATCAAGCAATTAGATGGAGTATGTCAACAACTTCAAAAGGCTGGATTGACATTAAATATAAAGAAATGTGAAATAAATCAGAATGAGCTAACATTTGTTGGACACATAATCTCAGCAAAAGGAATGAGACCAGATCCCATTAAAATAACAGCTTTAAATGCAATACAAAGACCAAAAGACATAACGGAGTTACGATCATTTCTAGGAATGGCTAGTTATTGTGCACGGTATGTGAAAAATTTTGCAACTGTAAGTTCACCACTGAGAGAGCTGACAAAGAACGGACGAAAATTTCAGTGGAATGATGAATGTGAACAAGCATTTAAAGAAATAAAATTACAAATATCAAATGCAGCAAACTTAAAATATTTTGATTCACATTTATGTACAGAACTTGTAGTAGATGCCAGTCCTGTAGGCCTGGGAGCAATTTTGGTGCAGCATAAACCTGGAAGAGAAACCCCAAGGTATGTGGTATCTCATGCTAGTAAAAGCCTATCTGAAGTAGAACAGAGATATTCTCAGCCTGAGAAAGAAAGTTTAGCTGTTGTTTGGGCATGCGAACACTTTCATGATTTCATTTATGGAAAATCGTTTGTAATCGTCACCGACCATCAAGCCCTAGTTTCTATTTTTGGAAATCCAAAAACAAAGATGCCACCAAGAATTGAAAGGTGGGGAATGATACTGATGGATTACGATTTTAGAATTATCCATAAACCAGGAAAAGAATATAACCCGTCAGATTACTTATCTAGGCATCCATCTAAGACAGATATTGAGCAACAATTAGAAGTGGAGGAATATATGTTTCATAGTCAGATCAGCAGTTCCAGGAATTGTAAAAGAGAAGGAATTAATTGAAGAAACACAAAAAGATGACACCCTTCTGGAAGTAAAAGAAATTATACATGAAAATAAGTGGAGACTAGTAAACAATGGAAGTCGATTTCAACCAAATATTTAAAAACATGATATATTAGCATTTAAGAACATAAGCTCTGAATTGTCTGTGACCTCTTCTGGAATACTACTTAGAGGAAACAAAATAATAATACCAGAGAGTCTGCAACGTCGTGTAATTGACTTGGCACATGAAAGTCATCGAGGCATCTCTGCAACAAAGAATTTTCTGAGCGAGAAATTGTGGTTCCCAAGATTAGACAAACAAGTAGAAGAGGTTGTTCAGTCCTGCTACATATGTCAATGTACTTCCAAGGGAAAAGGATGGAAGAATTGCATATGTCGGAGTTACCGGATGCTGTATGGTCCAATGTAGCAGCAGATTTTTATGGACCATTAGACTCTGGGCATTACTTACTAGCAATAATAGACGAGTATTCTCGATCCCTATTGTGAAGTTGATATCGTCAACGTCTACGTCAGCAGTACTTCCAATATTGGATGAAATATTCTCAACTTGGGGAATTCCAAACATTTTAAAAACTGACAATGGACCACCATTCAATGGAGATGAATTTCAAAAGTTTATGAGCTATCTAGGAATAGTGCTTAGAAGAATAACTCCAATGTGGCCTCGAGCTAATGGAATGGTGGAAAGACTGATGGGTACAATTAAAGTTGTGCAAAGAGCAAAACTTTCGCAAATTTCGATAAATCAAGCACTATGTCAAGTTTTGAGAGATTGCAGAAATACTCCACATGTATCAACTGGGAAATGTCCTTCAGACCTAATGTTCGGACAATCAAGACAAACTCGTTTGCCAACTCTCCCAGCAATTCCTCCGAAAGTTCACAAGGAAGTAATGGAAAAGGTTAAGGAGGCAAAAGAAAAAATGAAATATTACGCAGAAAAAGGAAGAAAATGTCAGTCAGGATTATCAAGTTTGTGATCTTGTATTAGTTCGACAACAGCAAGTGAGGAAGTCACAAATTAGATTTCATCCTGCGCCCATAGAAGTAACAAAGATTCAAGGAACGGCAGTAACTGCAGGAAATGACTGCAGAATAATAACAAGAAATAAAACATTCTTTAGAAAAATCAGACCAATCATTGAACAAGAAAGTGTACAATCAAATGACCAACAAAGTGAATGGATACATAGAAGATCTGAAAGAATTTCGAAAAGACCGGAGAGACTAATTGAAGGAAAACTACCTTTACAACGCGGTCAAAACACCGCAATACATTTACATCGCTGTTTTTAAAACGCAAGTCGTTACAACGACTTGCACTGGAGGACGCTCTAGACTAAGGAATAGTGTAATTTACTATTCCAACACCTTCCCTACTGTACGTAGACTGGAGTTGGAATAGTAAATCACACTATTCCTAAGTCCAGCGCGAGTCGTTGTAACGACTTGCGTTGTAAAAACCACAATGTAATGTACCGCGATCTAAATGATCGCGTTGTATCATCATACATCCCTAATTGAACACTGTTGATTTTATTTTATTTATTTTAGGGGGCAGGGGGGAGAATGTAATGATGTAATGACACTGTGATGTCATTTAGAATGATAAGGGCAGAAGTTCTAGGAAAGAAGGTTAAGGGTTTTTCAAGGAATATTAGTTCAGTTTAGAGTAGAGGCAAGGAGCTAATGTAACAGAGATACTGAGCTCCAATAAAAGCTACATATATACAGATATCGTAGTGAGGCTATTCTTCACAGTTTGTGCTGCAAGTACTGCATGGCCACTAGGGGACCCTTCCAAAGGTATTGCCGGTGCATAGGGAGTCACGGCCCAGGTGATATATAAACTTCTGCGGAAACATTTGTATGCCACTGCAAGCAGCAATGGTCTTGGTGTGTTTGCCTTCGTGCCAGGGTGAAAGAGCCTAACGATCTGACTCAGTGAGTAAGGTGGCTGTGTGGTTGCCGTATCTATGCGGTGTCTATCGGCCAACCACCGGGCTATCCACTGCAATTGAGCAGCTCGGTAGTCGTGTTCAAAACAGGGTGCCGCTAACCCCCTTGGTCTGTGGGTAAATAAAGCTTTCGTAGCGTCATTCTATGCCGGGCGGTGCCCCATCTGAAGTCCCTAACCAGATTTTCTAGTGTAGCAAAGAAGGAAGCCGGAATATACAGCGGTAGGTTTGCAAAATAATACAGAAGCCGCGGGAGGACTACCATTTTGGTCCGTGCCACCCTTCCTGTTCCGGTAAGTGGGAGTGTGCCCCAGAAATTGCATTTGTGATCAGATTGCCGTCAGATCTCTGCCCAAGTTCCCGTCAAATATGTCTTTAGGTTGACGGTAGACCCGGATGCCCAAGTAGCGAAATGTCTTCTTTCCACTGCACCGCTCTACCGTTGATGGTGAAGCTTGGGTCGCGACTTCCTTCGTTGAACGCGTATATGCAGGACTTTTCAACGTTGACCCGGAGCCCGGAAATGGTGGTAAAGCTCTGTAACAAGGGCGCCAGCTGGTTAGGGACCCTCTCAATATCCCTTATATAAACTAGGAGATTGCGTAAAGTGACACTTGATGCACGGTATCACCTAGAGGTACACCGTCGCCCAGTGTGGTGCGCAGCGCTTCTGCCAGTGGCTCTATTGCTAGCGCAAAAAGGAGGGGGGATAATGGGCACCCCTGTCTAGTTCCTCTGCGCACCGGTATAGCGTCCGATAGGTATGGCACCATACGGACCCTGACGGTGGGATCAATATAAAGTAGGTTGACCAGCTGCAGGAACTCTGGGCCTAGGTCGTATTTCTGCAGTGTCGCTGCTAGGTAATCCCATTCCAGGGAATCGAAGGCTTTTTCCAGGTCTAATATGAGGCATCCTGCTCTCGGCCAGTCTTGTACGGCGTCTGTCGCTACTCTGAAAAAGCGCCTCGGGTTAAGGGAAGTGCTGCGGGATGGCACAAAACCATTTTGGTCGGTGTGAACCAGTGTAGGGACCACCAGTGCCAGTCTATCCGCCAACACCTTTGCCAGTATTTTGTAGTCCGTGTTGAGAAAAGCGAGAGGCCTATAGGAGCCAAGCTCCATGGGATCTTTGTCCGGTTTGAGTAGTGACACCAGATACGCTTCTCGCATTGAGGGAGGAAGCTTTCGCTCCTCTAAGGCGGTGGTGTACAGGGCAAGGAGGCGTGGTGTGAGTAAGTCTCTATACGCTTTGTAAAATTCCGACGGCAAGCCATCCGGCCCAGGCGTCTTCACAGAGGCTAGGGATCTGATGGCGTCTCCGATCTCCTCTAAGGAGAGCTGCTCATTAAGCATTGCCTGGTGCTCATCCGTTGGTGTGGGCAAATGTACGGAACTCAGGAATTCCTCCAGCCTCGGCACGTCACGGCGCCCGCGAGTTTGATATAGCTGGGTGTAGTGCTGTGACATCGCTTGGTGTATTTCCTGCTGGGTATATAATATATGTCCCGTATCGACGCGTATGGCCCCAATTGGGGCCCGGGCATATTCCTGTTTTATCAGCCAGGCGAGTAGTCGGCCTGCCCGATTCGCCGAGGCATGTGTGCAGGCTGTTTGTGCAGTATAGTTGTGACATTTAGGGCGCTCTAATAAGTCAGTATGTTCAGCTCGTAATTGCTGAAGGTGTCGCGGGTCTCTATCTGCCCCCTCTCCGTCCTGCTCCTGGCGCAGCAGCTGAGATTCTATTTCCTTAAGGGAGGTGGAAAGCTGTTTGCGGATATTCCATGTGGCTCCCATACAGTGCCCTCTGATAGTTACTTTAAAAGCATCCTATTCTATTGCTGCACTACTCGCCGTATCTTCATTGAGCTCAAAATATGTGAGAGTCCCTAGTGATGAGCGGAACTCTGGGTCCTCTAACGCGCCAGTCTGAAGACGCCATGTCTGTATTGGAGGACGGTCCGCCTCCCACCCAATTTGGAGCCACAGCGGATTATGATCAGAATGGGTCCGACCTAGATAGTCTGCTTTTTTAATTAGCGGGAGTAGCGAGGGTGAGCCCACTAGTCTGTCAAGGCGCACATGTAGCCCATGGACTGCCGAATAATGCGAGTAGACTCGTGCAGCAGGGTTGAGAGCGTGCCAGAGGTCTACTAGTGTCCAGTGTGTAAGCCAGTCTGTAAGAGCCTGAGCGTTGGACGTGGCAGGGGTTTTGTTAAGGGGTGGAAACGACCTATCTAGGTCTATGTTAAGTACTGAATTAAAATCCCCTCCCGCCAACCAGGGGAGTCCTGCCCATGGAGCTAGCTTCTCTGAGAGGCGTGCAAGGAAAGATGGTTGGTCCACATTGGGGACGTAAATGGAACCCAAAAGCATTGGCCGATCATTGAGACGCCCTCTGACAAAGGTGCATTGACCATCAGCGTTGTTTTCCTCCTGACCAAATGGGATTCCAGCCCTTACCCAAATTAGCGTACCACGCGCGTGGGCCGAATACGTGGTGCCAAAAACTTGGCCTCCATCGCCTGCGCAGCTTTTATAGTTCTGCATTTGTCATGTGTGTTTCTTGCAGCAGGGCAATGCCAATCGAGTGGCGCTGAAGGTAGGCAAATATCAAGTATCTACGGGTGGGTGTGTGCATTCCACGTATATTCCACGTAATTGTGTTGATGTGCGTCATGTCTGATCCGTACGTCTGTTAGGGGGGGTCTGAGGTGGGCAGCGTAAGTCTGGGCGCACGGCGTAGATGGGGGACCTTGCGGTGGGCTAGCAGAACCAAAACTTCAGTTTAAACATCAACATTCGTAACTATTAGGGGCGAACTCTTCGGGGATGTCCGTCCAAACTTGTGTCTAACAGTGACAGAAACTAGTCCAGTATAGTGCCTGGTAGGGGCGTGTGTACGACGACTATGCACGCGTTCCCTGTACATCTATATATCGCCACCCGCCATCCAAGTCGGTGTGTACGGCGCGTGCTCCCTGAGCGTATGTGTTGTTGGCCTCGGGCATACATGTGAGGTGGGCTTGTGGTCTACCCATGTGTTGTCTTGCGTGAGTTTAGTCGTGTGCAACCCACACCTTGGCTAAGCACGTGACAGTGTCTTATTTCGTGCGCACTGGTTTCAGCGTGCAACGGGAGCCTACTGGGGTCAAGGACTGTTTGGGAATGTTAACCTGTCTGGGCGTGGGCCTAGAGCGTCTAAGCGCGCTGGTATCGGTGACGTGTGGCTCCCGCCTTGGCGGCACCCCCCTCCCATTGAACCGACAGGTGCTGCTGTGTGTGTGCCTAGTGTGGCCTCTCATCCTGCCGGTGTGTAGGGATGCATGTTGCACGAACTGCGCGTAACGCCTGTGCGCAGATCCCCCAAGCAAAGTGTGTGCGCGCCTTTATCTGAAACGCCAGCGGCACTTACAGTACCAACTGGCGAACAATAACACAACAGTTAGCATTATTTCTTAATATTCGATCAGCTAATAAACGTGGGTTATCAACATGTTCCCATTTAATCAAAACTCGCTTGTTTTGTTTCAGCAAATGAGTGACTTAGGAGTTTGCACAGAGGAACGCCTCCAACGAAACATAATTGAAAGCGGATTGTGGTCACTAAAAGCATTTTCAAGTACAATCAGAAATATATATTTTTAATGAAAGGGGAAATGAATCACTTGTCATCTATCAAGAGTCTCTAGTGAGTTGTATCGGAGACCCTCAACCACACAGTCACAGTGCACGGTATATATTTTTCCGCGCACTGTGACTGTGTAGTTGAGGGTCTCCGAAACAGTTCCCTTAAGAATCTGGATGGATGACACAAGTGATTCATTCTCCCTTTGATTAAAATACAGTTACTTTGGAAGCTTAATGAATCTCTGCTTCTCCCTCCCTCAATTATTTTTTGAGCAATAAGAAATATAGACATTAAAAGCAAATAAAAACTATATAAAATCCGCGATACTATGGTGACCCTTGCCAATAAAAGTTGGCTTTTTTGGAGAGAGGATGTTAATCATGTACAAGTAGTGCTTCACATAAAGCAGATTCAGGGCTTCACCATAAGCAGTATGAAAGATTATTTCCCCCGTAAAGGAAACCGAAACTAGAATAAGCAATACCCCCATCCCTCCCACCCCTTTGCTGTTCCAGAGGTTGATGCGGTAGCGCGAGTGTCGTATGAAGTGAAGCCATTAATATGAGAAGGGGAAAGAGCCCGTTTATTGAAGGCAAATCAGATCAAACCCACTTATATAAATTGCCATTCAGGATTATTTGCCTTGTCACCTAATCCCCAATGATACAGGAGGCAATTTTAGAGGCTTCAAACACAAACGGTGCCCCAGAAGCCTCCATATAGACTGTTATAGAAAGGAGTGCGCCAGTGACCTCATTAGAAAACTCAGGAGGAGGGATCAAGCCTTTTGAATGAGCTTTGACCAAAGTCAAAGTGCCTTCAGTAGACTCACCACAGGTTAAACACCTTACTGACACAAATATGTCAGTTGATGGCACGTTGTTGTGCCAAAGGAGCATGTTTATTTATAACAGATGCACTAAAAAGATTGGGGGGGGGGGGGTATGGTTGATAATGTCAGTAAGCAGTGGACTCAAATCACCAAGTCTCCCATGTCGCCAGTGTACGGCTTTGTTTATTAATTGATCACATTCTTCAGTCTGCAATGGGTGTAGAGGTAAATAATTCATCCATGCATCCACCCCCTTCATAAATGCATTCATCCAGTAAGTATCGGTGCATTCGGTCAAGCTCATTCTTGCATTCATTCGTTCACCCACCTATTCAACTATTGATTCATTCTCACCATTGCCTACTCACCCATCCTCAAAGTAGACACACATTTGCAACCAGTGGAAAAAATGCATTTACACTTATTAATTGGCCTGACCTATTGGCTACTTCTGCATCTTACAGTCTGTAATATAGGGCCCATCCAACATACGTTTTGTCACCTGTGCCTGCTGCTATATGAATTAAATCTTTTGACTAGCTAGACATGTTTAATTTTAGGTGAATATCTAGAATCAATGCTGTTAGTATTTGATCTGCTAAGATTTCTTAGAATATAGTTGTTACATTGAAGATTTTGAATTTTGAATCACATTCTTAAATTGCTTTAAAGAACGAAAAATTGGAATGGTTTCACTTTACCTTGCAATAAAATTCTATTCTTTCATCAACTGTGAAATTAGTATAAGGTTTTCGCTACTATTTCATTACCAAAGTACATTTCATGGGTTCAGCTGTGCCCTAAATATCCAGCACTCACTCGTAAGCACTAGTGAAGTCCTAAAAGATGGAACATTTGATACAACTCTTCCAAAGCTAAGGTGTTGCTGATACCTTTTTTCGGTTGGAGATATCGTAAATAGCACTTTGTAATATATTCAACTTATTTAGTGTATTTCACTTGGGTGATTTATGAGACTTAACTATTAATTTTACTTCTATATGTAATATACTGGGTGGATAAAAGACTATTTGTAACTTCATATGTTGTAGGTTTTTCAAAATTATGTTAATGCTTGTTGATCGTAGTCGAGCAGTTGTAATTTTTTTTAAATATTTTTAAAATTTGTTTTAATACACATTTTATTGATTTTGCAATTTAAACAGGAACCAGGCCTGTTAGGCCAACTTATACTAGAAAAATGACAAACAATATTACAAAGGAAACGTACATACCCTCCCCCAGGCCCGACATCCATTGATAATGCAAAAAAGAAATCCACATGGGAAAAATCGGTATCCCCACCCACTCTATCCGCCTTCAACCCATAAATGTCCGGATTTCATCAACAATCGAATATTTGTCTTTTGTCTCATGGGATATGAAATGCCATTTAACTGTTTTATATAATCATCAAAGTGAAATTAACAGAAAAAATAGAGTTCATGCACTGCCTGTTTTTCCACGAAAAGTTTTGTTGAATTGCAAATGCCAGTCAGTGTTTATACGAAACTAGTCATTTCCAGTTCTGAGACTACACTACTACTTTCATTAAAATGCTGAAATAGTTTTCCTGGAAATTGTAAGAATTGAAAAGCACAGTTTTTCATGTTTCTCTATTGATAAAATGAGTCAGGTATGTAATTATTTGAAACTCAGCAGAACACTCGAGCATGTTTGTAACTTTTTTTGGGACTATTGCTTTTATGTAACTCCTTTCCTAAAATATGTCGAATATTTTTAGAAAGTCTGAATCTGGAAATAATTTTCGTATTTCAAAAACATTTCTAGCTTCGCGATATCCAAAACCTCCCCTTTTCCCTCTTGAGAAGCAGACGGCCGCTTTTGAGAGATCAAATCGTTTTGGTATGATAAAGATGTTTGGTTTGGCGAGTGATCTGTGATGCATACTGCAATTACAAAACTGTAGAGTTGCTGCATGCCTCCTTTTGCTGATTTGACACAACTTTGCTTTGGAATGGCCTAGCAATGCATATTAAACGTTTGCACTCCTATCTTGACGATCTAGAGTTTGCGTCATTGCTAGCAAATGTGTGCTGTGTGCCTTTTTTCCCTAATGATTTCTCCAATTTTAGAAACGGATTTAATTATTTTTAATCCTATTTTCATTTATTTGTTAGTCAATCTCATTTGAAAAAGACACATTGCGCCCGATTCTTAACCCCTTAATTGCTGAGGCTTTTCCACCCTACTGTTGACTTCTTTTTTTGCTACGTTGACGTCTCTGTAACTTTTTTTTCCACACAAAGTATGCACTCCGAATTTGTGTCCTTTTCCCCCCCAACATCATGGGGATTCTAAAGGTATACAGGGTTAGCGGATTCTCCTGGAAGGGACCAAGAAAATAGTCAAAATATAGCTACATTTTGACTTTTGGGGGGAATAATGGGGAAAATGTGCTATGCAAGAGTGCTTTCCCCTAAAAATGGTATTGACAAACGTTTTGCTGCGCTAAAATCACCATCTTCCCCGCTTTCCGGAACAAACCGAGCTATATATAAAAAGAGAATATTAATATTATTTTTTTTACCACAGTTTTGGCATTCTTCTAAGAGGTAACCCATTAAAAAAATGTTTTTGTAGTTTCACCTTACTTCTAATTTGTAGTGGAAACGGGTATGAAACCCATGGTGGATGCTGGAAAGCTATAGATTTCTGAAAAGTAGATGCAATTCAGAATTCAGCAAGGGGTCATTCATTTAGATCCTCAAGGTCAACTGTTGAAATAAAAAATAATGAAAATGAGTAGGAAAAAAGCAGTCATCTGTGACAATGTTTTTATCTGTGATGGCCGATTTACAAAAGCCTTATAACGTCATGTCCACTAGACCGTTCTGGTTGGGCGATATATAGGGTTTGCAGGTTTTACAAGAACCCGAGATACCCAGAGCCAACAACTGAGCTGCACATTACAATGTTTACAGAGTAATTCATATGATAAAATATAAAGAGCGAAAATTTGGCATGATGGAAACCGACCTCTTTCTGAAAAATACATTAGATACTAGGTTTAGGAGCAGCGGTTACTTGTACATCTCTGAATTTTTGGTACCCATTCTAGCATATGATTTAAAGGGCATTTTGCAAAATGTTTTCTTTCTTGCACACTGTCTTCCATTTGGAAGGCACAAATGCAGAGCAATCCAATTGGTAATATCAAATGTTCTACTATTCTGTGTTCCCACAGTCCCCCAATAAAAATAATGCTTAACTTGTATGTGTGGCTCTTGCACCAGCGATACAATTCACCCTAAAATGCAACCAGGAGACAGGATATTTTACCCAGCAGAATACATGCTTTTTTTACAATGAGGTTAGCTGCGGATTTTGGGCCTTAGCTCAGCCACCACCCAGGAAAACCTACCATACCAAGACCTTTCTGAAAACTAGACACCCGGAGGTCGCCAGAGTGATGTGACTTTTGTGGTTCTAACATGTACAGTGCCTAAAAAACACATTTTCCTCATATTTCTGTGAGGGCAAGTTCTGGAATCTGTGAGGAGCCATACATTTCCTCCAAAACCTCTGAATGGATGGTCACCAATTTTTTGTGGGCACAGTTTGTTGCAATTTTTGGTAAGTCGTGCTTTTAAAAAAAAAAAAAAAAAATTTATCATTTTTTTTTAATTGGCATCTTTCAGCAATTTTGGAGGTACAAAGCAAAATGTGTGTATCGGGTGCACATCTCAAAATGTTGATATATTTCAAACACCAGAATAGGCATGCGTGGACAACAAAATGCTTATGCGCATGCACAACTCTTTGGACATACCCACAGGACACTCATAAGTGTTTTCTCCAAAAGTTCACAATCAATGTGAGGAAAACAATATTGCAATAAAGTAAAAATGGACACAAAATAAAACTGCATAGGCCAGAGGCTCGATTTTCCATTTTTCAGAAGTGGTTGTGTGAACTGTATGCTGTGCAGGCCAAAGGCGGTGTGCAGCATGGGGTTGGCCGCCTGCTTGGGGGTTTGGCCACAGGGCCTGGCAGCAGGCCAAAACCTATGGCCAGCCCTCTACTGCACACATACAAAGGCTGTATGCAGCGAGGGGCTGCGCTGCCTGCGGGGAGTTGAACGAAGGGCCCGGCTGCAAAATTGGCCCTGTGGCTAACCCCACACCATTCACGACCAGAGGCCCTGCAGCCAACACCACGTACAATGAATGCCATTTGCAGTGTGGGGTTGGCGCCTTTGGGAGAGGGGGGGGTTCACTGCCTCTAGGTGGGGTGGCCACAGGGCCTGGCAGCAGTCTAAACCCTGTTGCCAAGCCCCTTCTGTGCACTGCCAAAGGCCGTGCACAGCGTGGGGTTGACTGCCTGGGGAGGGCGTTTGCCGCAGTTCATGCCCTGCGGCCAAAAAGCCGCACACAGCAGGGGGTTGGCTTTACATATGGTAATAAAATATTACTTTACGTTAAAAAAATCGTAGAAATCCACTGAAATAAACCAAAGGTTAAACTAACATTAAAGCTAGGTGTGATAAAAAGATCTGTTTTTGTTTTAGTGACATTATAGTTACGTGAATATGTCAGTGACGACATTAACATTTGAACCAAAAAAAGCCCATAGAAATTCACCCGTTAACTTGTGCCCCCGCCATGCACTGCTTATGACCTCGATATTACATCAACTATGACATGTTCTATGACATTTATAACATCAGTGATGAATATCACAAATAACATCATTCAAGCTTCTTTTGTACACATTGCTCTATAAATGGGTATGGCATTAGAGCTATTAAAGTAAGTGCAAAATAGCTCAGAATAATATAAATCCTCATTAATGCTATCGGGCCTACAATCTCTATATGTGCAACAATGACTCTATATCATACACTTCATGGGTAGCAGAGTTCATGTTGACTAACGACCACAGCTAAAAGGGTAACCTTTACTCCACACTGTATTCAATCTGTATACAACTGTTCAGAGAAAACATGTTCCTCCAGATACTGAAGCCCTGTTACCTAACTAATGTCCGATTATGGACAGTCTTTACCGGTATCAAACCCCTCACAGTCATAGAACCTACAGTGAGAAATGTAGTGGATATCAGTAAAAAAGTGGGTACTATAAACTGTTTATGCTATGGAGACTGTTTACTGTTTAGTACTGTGTTTCCAGACAGTGACACTCTCATGAGAAATACACCACAGAGTATTAAAAAGTATCTTTTAAGAACAATGTACACTCTGTACAAAACTTGTCTAAGAGAGCATACTACCTTCAGCCTTCATACTGTGGTGAAAATTTTGCAGATTGCCCATTTTCTTAAGCAAAACAAGCACATGTACATAGGTTAGTACCTGTTGGACAGTTTTTTATGTTATGTAGAAATTGTCATGCTGAGACGATTCTGTTTAATAGCTCAAGGCTGATTACAATACTTAGAATGTAGTAAGTAAAATCTTTGCCCTGTTGGAAACGTTTTTGCAGTACCAAAAAACGTGCATGGAACTATACTGGACAAAAGTCGTCAACTGTCACCTGCACACATAGTTACTCTTCAGTAAGAAGATCTATAAAGTTTTCAATGCCTCTATACACCTATGATACATTAGGAGCACATGCGATTTGTAAACAATTACACCCATTAGCTGGACTGAGTCTGAACAAAATTAGATAGAAAAGTAATATGCTAGTTACCCGCAACTATGTAAATTATAAAACAAACTAACACACTCATTGGATGATGTTATCAGGCATGTCATAGAACATCTCATGAGTGATGTAATATGTGAGGTCATAAACCTTGCATGGGGGCGCAAGTTATAGTTGACTCTGCTAACTAGAACTGGTGATTTTTTTTTTTTTTTAAAGTTCAAAATTTTAATGTCATTGACCTATTCATCTAACAATAACATCACCTTAACCTTTAGATACGTTGAAAATATACAAATGTTTTCTCAAGATGGTATGAAGAGCCAAGTCTAATTACAGTTCATTTCTTCCTCTATTTTCCCAAAATAATTTTTGCTTGCCATTAAAAGTAGAGACTGGAATTTCTTCCAGGCAGTTTTGAATACTAATATCATGGTATTGCCTTACAAAACATTGACCACTATATTTACCAGCTTAAAATGTTCATATACTATAAGGGAAAAACTTTTTTTTAAGTATTTTGGTTGCAGTAATCTAATCATGAGAAGGTGTTATTGAGATGGTGTTGTGGCAATATTGCTCATCGTCTGTAATGGCTATGATCTGAAAATCTACATTTCTTAGTGTTAGTCAAAGAAAATATTTTAAATGAACATTCTGTGATTAAATGTAATTTGATTATTTAATAAAGGAGTTTGCTGATAAATTAAACTATATAAACCATAAACGACTAGCTTTGCATAGTTGTATCGGCTTCCAGCAATAGATTATTTGGCACATTTGGAAAAAAAATGAAAATTTTTATAAAAAATTTGCGATTTGTTTGGTTTCCATCAAGTTAAACAATGTTTCTCTCCATTTCTTAATTTCAGAAAAATTGGAAGTTGCACCCCCCTCATCCGGACAGCTGAGGCATGGTAATTATACTTTTTAAATTAGTGTTTAAATTGTGTTCCAGGTAACAGATACTTTTGGCATGCATCTCTACAGCATTGTATAGTACAAGGTTTGTTGCTATCTTGAATCTTGATTGTATCCTCATACCAATTTTCATGCAAGGCCCATCAATATGGCAAAGGACAGGGGCCTGCAGCCGTAACTGTATTTCCTATTAATTTAAATGGTTTATTGTTTAGATTTGTTCAATAGTGCATTGTCATTACTCTTGTGTGTGGGGTAAGGGGACCATTTTTTAATCTAAGCATTTTGATGAATACATAATGGAATAAAGCAGATTGGTTTAACACAGTTGTGGTGCGGCTCACCTTCGTCTCGCTGTACAGAAAGCGTGAGAAGCCGTACGCCAGATACCAGTGGCGAACCTAAACCCTTGCAAAACGTAACCCTGGCCAAGAGCTGTCCCTGGCTTTTTCAGCTTGAGTTATATTTATCCCTAAAAACCTTGACCTCTCTCTGCCCCATGAACCTGAAAACCCTGAACCCTAAAAACAGTTACCTATATTCGCCCATTGAACCTAAAGAACCTTTACCATGTTGTGAACGTGAAGGGCAGACTCCGTTTTGAAAACATTAAGTTGGTCTCTCTAACTTTTGTCCACATGCAGCGTGTGATTATCTTTCGCAGACCTTGTGAAGGTGTTATTTCATCCACACAGTGATTCTTTAAAACATCAGGCGACTCAAGTCTGCACAAACTACTCGATATCTGCATTTCAAGATTTATCAGTAGACGTGCACGTATGATAAGCATGTAGGCTGATGGATTTTCATCTTGTTGGTTTACACCAGTTGTATCTCAGATTGTAGAAAATCCCCACTAGATTTTGTAATGCTGGCTAAAAGTCAGTAGTCAAATATGTCCTACATAAAGTTTGAGAGGCCTTCGCACCAGGTTATCACAAGAGGTCCTGTCAGACTGCCACAACATTGACTCTTAGGCCAAAAGTCCAGTGATGAGAGAAGCTGAGCTCAGCTGATCGTGTGTTTTCTTCTCGAAGGAGCACTCTCTCCCGGCTGATGTCTGAGAAACAGTTGATCCACTATGATCAGGTATGCAGTGAAACTCTAGAGGCAAGTTAGCTATTCCATGCTCTCAGTGTAGCGCAAAGAAGTAGCTTTAGGGTTGCAGGCTTCTAGGAACAGTCTAAAATACATGTTAGAACTGTTAATTTTATTCTGGCTGCTAGCAACAGGCATACGTGCTGTTTTAATTATGTTTTGTGTGGATATTACTCGTATAGTAAGCAATAGAATGAAATTGTTGAAATAAACACTTTAAAATATATAGTGCCTTTCTTGGTGCTGTACTTGAGTGTGCTATTCCAAGAACAAAATTGGGGTTGAATTACAACTGCATCCTGAACTTGTTGTGGGACTGTTAGTAAGACAGAAAACACAAATACCATGCCTGCAGGAATGCTCCGTGGGTTCGGACTGCAGTAACATGGACCCCCTTAATCAGTGATGAATACACTGAACTAAGTCCTTGCACCCTTGTGTTGGCAAGCCAAACCCCATAGACCTGGACTCTAGACCCAGGATATGCAACAACCGCCCTCTATATCTACCCGTCCCTGAACCCTAAAAGGACCCTTAATTTTATTTACCTCTACTCGTGCCTTGACTCTAGATACCCATTACCTCCTTTTACCTCTAGCCACCCCCTGAACCCTAAAAAACACCTTGGCCACCCTTACTACCCTTTACCTTAGTGTACTACACCTTAACCCTAAAAACCCCTTAGTACCCTGAACCCTTACCCATCCAGTATCCCTTATGCCTTGTTTTTGAAAAGTGTTATTTATGGAATTTAAATATATATGTATATAATCTGGTTAGAATATATATGTATTATTTATGCTTAACATGTATATACATCGTTGCATAGTTTACATATACGTTATTTGATTATATGCTTATGGGCTTATTTTATCTATCACAATGTATAAATCTAATCATAACGACTGTATGTCCAAGTGCTTCACTATTGAAATATAGGGGAAAATATAAAATAAAAATAAATAAAAAATGCATAACCTTTCCCCCGTCCCAAAACACAATGGGGCCGATTCCGATTCGTGTCGGTAATTTCTCCGACCGAGCCGGCCTCGGAGAGATTTCCGACCGAATCGGACCCGTGCAGTCCGACCGAACGAGTCCGATGCATTCGTATGCCACCGGACACGAGTCGGTCGGACTCCCATTGAACTCAATGGGAGCCGGTCGTACAACGCGTACGCGGGCTCCCATTGCCTCAATGGGTGCGAGGCGGACAAGGGCGCCCCTACAGCGAGTACGCCGCGAGCGCCTCGCGGCGTACACGCACAGGTAGGGGGACCCATGGGTCCCCCTGTGTGCGCCTCGCACGGGTACGCGTACAGGGGGTCCGACACGGACCCCCAAAGTACGGCTCCGACAGCGAGTTCGAGTCGGACGGCGCGAGTCGGTCGGAGCGGTCGAGGTGCGCATCGTACTTACCCGGCCGGAAAACGTCTCCATTGCGCGGTGCGAATCGGGTCCGAGCGAGTCGGTCGGAGCAGTACGATCCGGGAACCAGTCGGTCGGAGCGGTCGGGTCGCCCGGACGAGTCGGTCGGCGAATACGCATCGTACTCGCTCGCCCGGACGCGCGTACGACTCTGTCGGAAAATAGGGCTCCGGATCGGATCCGGTAAAACCGAATCCGATTCGGAGCACTACCGGCCGAGATCGGAATCGGCCCCAATGAATACAAATACACAAAAAATAGCTTTATATATACTAACACTTGAATGTCTGCGTTTCTAACTATTTTTTCCATACATGCACATATGGGACTTTATATAATAAAACTTTATCTCTTTATTATTTCCCATATACAAGTATACCTTTCTATGTAGTTATGTATCTATATATTTATTACATTACTCCTACTGTAGAAAACGAAACCTACTGTTTCCAGTGCCCTACTGTCTCATCCTATACCTGTCTCAATCCTCCAATCTCCTTTAACTCATCCCAAGCCTCATTTTTACTACTATGATTTCCCCTAATACCTCTTTCTATACTCTTCCCTCCTCTATTCCTCCTTTGGCTCTTCCTAAACCTCTTTTTACTACTATTCTCTCCCAAATACCATTTTCTAGAATCTTCCCTCCTCTATCTTGTTAATTCCAACTAACCGACTCACATGTCCAGCTCTCAAATGAGCAACTTATATTTCCCTATACTAATCCACTTTGGGTTCCGAAGTAGCGTGCTACGTGCCGAAAAGCGATTTTAACGCCTCGTCGGGGGTAGTAAGCTCTATATAAATACAATTAAGATATATGTGTGGTGTGTGTGTGTGTGTGTGTATATGTGTATATATATATGTGTATATATATATGTATGTGTATATATATATATATATGTATGTGTATATATATATATGTATATATATGTATATGTATATGTATATATATATATGTATATATGTATATATATGTATGTATATATATATGTGTATATATATATATCCACAGAAAGGATCTAGAATGAACAGAATCCAGGCGAGCCCACTCGGTCGGTCAAGGCAGTTTATTTAGGACAGACAAGGACGACGCGTTTCGACCACGTCCGTGGTCTTGGTCACATGACCCTCGCCTCCCGTGAATTGCATTTTAAAGGTAAGTGCACGTGATATCATAAACATAGAAGAAATGTTGGTAGTACATGTCACAATACAGCGTGAAGGAAATCCAAAGTTGAAAAACAGACGCAGCTGTTTGAAATGAAATAACATTGCAAAATCTCATTAATTTGTACAACGTGTTACTACCATTTGAAAAACATTTTTACGACAACCACTTTATCAGTCATGGCAAAATATTAAATGTTATTCCTTTATACAGTCAAGGGATAATTGCCTTATTTGCCAATTTGTAGTAGCTGTGGAAATACTTCATGGCTGTGTTTCAAAATCAAAACAGTTCGTTACAAACATTAGTAAAGCATATATACCACAACCATATTTTATAGTAGTTGAATATTTAGCAGACTATATTTGTTATTCATTATATAGTAAAGGGACTAGTGCCCTGTTTACCAGTTTATGGTGACTATAGGCCTACTCCATGGTTACATTTCAATATTGGACAGTTCGTCGCAAAATAGATCTAGTACCCAGATAAGTACGTGCAGTGACTAGGAGTTGGGTGGATGGTCATCCCAACTCAAGTGCTCTTATATATTCACCAGTGTGTCGCGGTAGTTCACAGCTAATATTCTGAAAAAATGAAAAGGGATCAACAATTAGTATCACCATGTCACATACTCATGAAATATCATGTTACAAACTGTTTACATAAGGGTTGTCGGGCAACTTAACACATTGGACATTCAACTCACAGGTCAATTGTAAATCCGTTTCATCCATCATAGAGACATGTACATAACGAAAACAGTGAGTGCAACTAAACAATAAATTATAAAAAGATTAAAAAAAGGGGAGGAGAAAATAGGGCGTGAGTATACACTCAGGGCTATAGTACAGTAGAACAGTGTATATTTCATAAATGGGAATATAATTCCTCATCCTGATTAAGGCCATTCGGGTACTTAGTTCCTGCTAGAAGTATCAGACGAGACTCCAGTTTGCGGAGGGCTGCATTACGGTTACCTCCTCTAGGGTTGGGTGCAATTGTATCTAATCCGAAATATCTCGCTTTGGTCCAATCTGACTCATGTTCCCTGGTGAAATGCCTAGCAGTACTGTAGGTTCGATCTTGATTCGTGATCGCCCGCCAATGTTCTAAAATACGTTTTTTTACCGCAAATGTGGTGGAGCCAATGTACCAGAGATTGCACGGACAAACTATTGCATACACTACATACTCAGTTCCGCATGAGATGAACTTGGGTATTTTCCATTTTGTTTTTGTTCTTTCAAGTATCACCTGTGATATGTTGCTGCTGTTTTTACACGCTTTACATTTTCCACATTTGTGGAAGCCCTTAGTTTGTTTCAGCCAGCCACCTTCTTTAGGGTGAAGGTGGCTGTGGACTAGCATATCTCTTAGGGATGGACTTCTCATGTATGTCACCGAGGGAGTTGGGTTGATTTCATTTCTTAGAATGGGATCCCTCCTTAGGATGTCCCATCTGTTTCTGAGAATGTTCCTTATCTGATGTCATTGATTACAGTATTTGGTGATAAATCTCACTCCACTTTTTTTGACAGATCTAGGTGCTCCTTGTTCTGTGGTTCTGTTGACAACCTCATCTCTAGATTGACTTTCAACTCTTTTTTCGGCTTGTGCAATGGCTTTTTCGGGTATCCTCTCTCTTTAAACCTAGACTTCATATCTTGTTTGGTGTTTATATATGCAACAGGGTGCTACAATTCCGTTTGGCCCTAAGGAATTCACTGTATGGAATCCCCATCTGAAGCTAGGAGGGTGAGAGCTGGCGGCATGGAGAATGGAATTCCCTGCTGTTTTCTTTCTGAATAGATTGGTGACAATCTTTCCCTTGTCTACACTCAGCTTAAGATCTAGAAAATCAATTGCTTCCTGACTGTAGTGTCTTGTGAATCTGAGGTTAACAGTATTTGTGTTCAAGCAGTCTATGAACTGATTAAGTTCTATTTCAGACCCCTTCCAAACAAAGAAAATGTCATCTATATATCTGAGCCACATGGATACATTAAATATCCAATGTTCAGTGTAGTCATTCCAGAGCACTTGCTTCTCCCACCAGCCCACCATAAGGTTAGCATAGCTAGGAGCGAAGCAAGTGCCCATCGAAGTCCCTTGTAACTGTTTGTAGTGCTCTCTTTCAAACATGAAAACATTTTCCTTCAGACATATTC